>CM033651.1:70758525-71127274 GCA_019512145.1 Engystomops pustulosus | reverse complement strand
ATAGTGTGCGCCAGCCGACAGATCGCATGGACGCGACTATGCCAGCTAGAGAAGAAAGAAGAGGAGCCGCCGGGAACCGCACCGAAGATCGGGAGCCGCACCAAGGTTCCGGACACCGGAGGGTGAGTATTGAGTTTTTTATTTTTTAATTGACTCGTGTATAAGCCAAGGTGAGGTTTTTCAGCACATTTTTTGTGCTGAAAAACTTGGCTTGTACACGAGTATATACGGTAAATGTGCCCCAGTGTTTTCGAAGTTCCCAGGAGAAAGTGTTCCGTGCAGTTGCGTATGTTGCCTGTTCTGTTGTTGAGCAGTGCAGGTAAAACCTAGATTTCTCTATCTACTCCCCGGGCAGCCGTCACACTTTGATGTTAGAAGTCAATATTAAATGCCTTCCGTCTCGATTTCTGCTGCGACATTCGGATGGTAGGGTCAGAATTTGGCGTCAACAACATGAAAGCATGGATCCATCCTGCCTTGTATCAACGGTTCAGGCTGGTGGTGGTGGTGTCATGGTGTGGGGAATATTTTCTTGGCACTCTTTGGGCCCCTTGGTACAACGCCACACTACCTGAGTATTGTTGCTGCCCATGTCCATCCCTTTATGAGCACAATGTACCCTGTAACATCTGATGGCTACTTTCAGCAGGATAATGCGCCATGTCATAAAGCTGGAATCATCTCAGACTGGTTTCTTGAACATGACAATGAGGTCACTGGACACAAATGGCCTCCACAGTCACCAGATCTCAATCCAATAGAGCATCTTTGGGATGTGGTGGAACGGGAGATTCGCATCATGGATGTGCAGCCGACAAATCTGCGGCAACTGTGTGATGCCATCATGTCAGGCAGCCGTCACACTTTGATGTTAGAAGTCAATATTAAATGCCTTCCATCCTTTTTAGATCTGATTGATTTTTGTACTAAAATTCCTCCCCATGCAAAGTACAAAAAAAAAAAGATAAAGAGATAAACTCCTTTGACATCTATTGCTTTTTCTAAGACCTGTTCACGAGTTTTACTCGGAATAGATCTAAAAAAGGAATTGCAGGTCCATTGCGGGGAAACTGCTCTGCGAACTCGCATGCGTTTTGACCACATAGTTTTTGTTTGATGAGCAGCAACATGCGTTTTGCCTTCTAACTTGTTATTTGTTACCAAGTTCAAGTCAAAGAGCATTTGCTTTTCAAGATGCATTCCCAGTGCAACATGTGGATGCGGCCTCGGTGTCTGATCACTCTGCTCCGTTACAGAAGAAAGGGCTCATTCACACCCGGTATGCCGGTCATGCGCTGGAGGTGAGGAGGAGGTGACCCCTCCTCCCTCCATAGGAAACAGCGGCACACGGCCGCACACTGGCAGAAAGAAGGAGCAGGCTCTATCTTTTTGCGGTGTGCGGCACGGATCGGTGCCACATGTCTGGCGCCGGGCCGCCATTACCATCTATGGGGACATATATGCGGCCGCATGTACGTCCACATGAACAGCTGTGTGAATGAGCCCTAAAGTCCACAGGGTTATTCTTGTCTGGGCAGTCACATTCAGTTTCATTAATCTGCCATATATAAACATTTCTTCAATTAGATGTTATTAAAAAAAATGTTCCTGTGTGAAGATAATTTCTCATAAATGTAGTCATATGGTCTCTTAGAAACAAGACTGTGTCCTTGGATACGACCACCTCTGCTGGAGGGATTGCACAAAGACACAAAAAGTTTCTGAATATGAAATGTCCGGGAGTTACTGCAGGTCCCGCAGCCGTCCTGTGGCAATGATCGCTGAATCCAGGAGGTCAGGGAGGACTCAATAGCGCATGTCTGGCCACCGCTGCCTAATTGTGAGGTGGTCGTATCCAAGGAAGCCATCTCGTTTCTAAGGGACAACATTGCTACATGTATGAGAAATTATCTTCACACAGGAACGTTTTTTTTTTAATAACATCCAATTGAAGAAATGTTTACATATGGCAAATGCATTAAATTTAATGTAAATTTCCAGATGGGAACACCCCTTTTAATGTCTCACAATTTGTTAATCTTTTTATGTCATTCGTAATGATCTTTCAGTGAATATATAAACGTGTCCTTGAACACGTGGCCTGATCACATGACCATGAACTAGTTATTTGTTGATGCAATGAATGACAAGGAACAGAAAATATAGAAACTGGTGAAGAATGAACACTGAATGTAGATTAGAAAATGATTTTATTACTTTTTATTCTACAAATAATATTTATTTGCTGAGACGAGAGCCATTTAAACATGTGAATCTAAAAATGGTTTAAATCTCAATGTCTAGGTCTTCTTGAATTTTGCTTGTTACTTTTCCAAAACACCAGTGTTGTACTGTATTATGTGTGTGACATTGTTTTGTTTCTTTTTGTTTTATGTTCTGGGGTTTAGAAGGTAAGATGTCTGCGGAGGCCGCATGCCCTGGTAACATGCGAGTGCAGTGCATTCTATATTCTCTATTGGCTTTATGTGGATTAGGCTTGGGATACGAGGTGACTTTAGTTGTGTGATATGAAGTTTGCAGCGTCGCTTTGTGACATACTAACACATACTACTCGTACAGAAGCCAAACCCGGATGGTTTCCTGCAAGTCACATGTGACGTTATCGGCATAGATGCTTATGTGATTATGAACCACATGTGATGAGGCTTTAAAGGGAACCTGTCACCAAGGACCTCATTTTCACTAAAGACAGGTTACAGAAGCCCATGACACCTGCAGTGCACATCTTTCTTTCTGCTTTCTCTAAGCATTTGCATTACAATATAATTGTGTGTTATAACTTACCTTGCACCCAGACAAAATCCTGGGGTAGTCACAGGGGTTGGGCTTTGGTTTGGATTCATTTCAATAAACAACATGTGACTTGTCTGTGTTACTCACTCCTCAGATCTTGGCCCCCACCTTTATGCTCCTGTACAGCTCCTCCTTCCTGCTCCTTCTCAGAGGTCACAGTCTGGTGAGATGACATCAGTGGGGGGAGGGACAAGCACAGGAGCTCAAAGATGGAGGCAGCCTGCAGCTCAGACAAGTCACATGTTATTTTTTTGAAATGCATCCAAACCAAAGCCCAACCCCTGGGACCATCCCAGGATTTTGTCAGGATGCAAGAGCATTTTTGCACTGCAGGTGTCATTGTGTTTTTACAATCTGTCTTTAGTGAAAATGAGGTCCCTGCTGACAGGTTCCCTTTAAGCATTCAACAAATACTTTCTTGTGACTTTATATTGTGCGACCATATTTTCCTTGCCTCCCAAGCCTTAAATGTAGCCATTATTTGAGGTGATTGTTCTGTTGTGACCTGAAATTCTATGTATGTAACTTTTTATACTTGGCTTTGTGTTCTTGCTAATATCCAAAGCAATGATGAATGATGTTTTTGGTTTGAATTGAATAGGTCATTTTTTTTTTTTTTCCTAGCAGAAAAAAAATGGATTTGGTTTTTGTGTTGAAATGAAAGCCCTTCCCCCTTGACCATTTGTATAATCCTTCATAGACGCCGCTGCCCCTCCTGCTTCCAGGGAAAGGGTCTGTTTTCTATTAGCGGATTGGATTATGGGCCATCCGGCTCCTCGCACAATAATCCGAGTTATTTCACGATCTCTTTAAAAGGGTTGCTGCTTGGTTTTTGGAGTTTGTGCGATGATTTATTGTGCATGGTTTTTTTTTTTGACATTTGAGTGGATAATGTTTTGCAGCACAGACGCTACAGTTAGTGGTATTTTTTTTTTAAAAAACCTCCCAACTTTTGGGCGAGAGAAAAAGGGTCAATAAGTCCCTTTCCTAAACCACCTGCAAGCATAGTATAATATTAATGTCCCCCACATAGTATAATGCCCCCTTACTGTGGCCTTCCCTCCTATGGACACATATTATACCCCCTTAGGCTACATTCACACACATGTATGGGGGATGTATATACGGCCGATATACATCCCCTCCCATACACTTCTATGGCTGTAGGGGAGCGGTACGGTACGCTCCGTAGCCCGTAGAAAGATAGGACATGGCGCCGTGCGCTGTATATTGCTATGGAGAGGGGCAGGGGTGAGCAGCGCTCATCCCCTGCTCCTCTCCTCATCGCCGATGTATGCCCGCCGTACTACGGTACAGTGGGCGTACATCGTGTGCATGTAGCCTAAGTCTGGATTCACACTGCTGTAGCACGGTGGGCACGCGGCAGCGTGGGGAGAGGAGGAGGTGAGTGCTGCTCACCCCCGCCCCTCTCCATAGGGATATACGGCGCACGGTGCCGTATGCCGTGAATAGATATGACATGTCCCATCTTTTCACGGGGTACGGAGCGGTACGGTGCCGCACGTGTGCTGCACCGTACCACTCCCGTTGTGCGCCATGAGTCCATTGCCGTCTATGGGGTGGTGTATATTTGGCCGTATATACCTGTTAAGGGTACATTCACACGCGGTATGCCTGCCATGTGCTGGAGAGGAGGAGGAGGAGGGGGTGGCCCCTCCTCCCTCCATAGACAATAGCGGGACACGGGCGCACACATGCTGAAAGACGGAGCATGTTCTATCTTTTTGCGGTGTGCGGCCCGGACCGGTGCCACCGTATCTGTGCCATGCCGCTATCACCACCTATGAGGGCGTACATGCGGCCATGTGAATAAGCCCTAAGAGAGCATTACACAGTATTGTTACCAGTATAAACCAGCACAAGGAAACCCTATGACTATATAAGGTGCAATGATAGATTTACACTTCTGACTTGTTTGCTGTGGTTCGCTTGTGTCCTTCCTGTGGGATTTGTAACTTAACAAATGGTAGCGATTGTTAAATAAAGCTTGTCCAATTTGAACACATTGATAGGACACAGAAGCCATGAAGAGGGCGCTAGCACTGATTGACTCCAAGATGAATCAGGCGAAGGGTTGGCTGAGAGACCCCAATGCTCCTCCAGGTAAGAATACGTCACATTTTCTGTATACGCTAAGCAAATACCTACACCCTGTACGTCCAAAAATTATGCAAATGCACCTGAGGGGCTCTAGACTCCATTAACACCTATGGAGCCTGGAGCCCCCTCAGGCTAATTTGCATAATTTGTAAAGCCTTTTTTTTGTATAACAAGTGCATAAGAAGCTTAGAGCAGATCAGGCCAGAGGGGGCATACACCAGTATGTCCGTGTGCTTGGTTTACAATCCTTCATCCTGGTGGTAGATGTCCTTTAAAGGAAATCTACCATCAAAATTCATCATGATAAACCTGGGACACTTAACCACAGTCACAGTGCCAGGATCTCTGAGTATCTTCCTATCCATGGCCTCCTTCCTTCTTAAATCTAACAGCTTGAAAGGCTCCTGCAGGGACCCTGCATGGTAAATGGGCTGATACACTGTGCAGGAGCAAGGTGAAGGTTAGACAGTGTAACAGCATGTGAAGCTACAATACAGAGATGCTCTGGGAACACCCCCAGAAGCCTTTCAGGTTCATTAGCATAATTTTAGAAATAGTTGATGTTACAAATCAGGAGGCTATGTTCCACATATATAAGATTACCACAGTCACAGTGCCTGGATCTATGAGAAAGTGTCCATGGTTTATAATGCTTCATTTTGATGGTAGATTTCCTTTACAGCACGTAAATTCAACATTAGATTTAGAAGTTAATAATATTGTAGGCTCCGTTTTTTTTCTTGACAGAGAACTATGTTCCGTGATAAGACTGTATTAAAGGGGTATTAATCTGCCATATATAAACATTTCTTCAATTAGATGTTATAAAAAATATCTTCCTGTGTGAAGATAATTTCTCATAAATGTAGAGATATGGTTACTTAGAAACAAGACTGTGTCCTTGGATACGACCACCTCTGCTGGAGGGAATGCTCAAAGAAACAAAAAGTTTTTGTATATGAAATATCCGGGAGTTACTGCAGGTCCCGCAGACGTCCTGTGGTAATGATCGCTGAATCCAGGAGGTCAGGCAGGACTCAACAGCGCATGTCTGGCCACTGCTGCCAAAATGTGAGGTGGTCGTATCCAAGGAAGCCATCTTGTTTCTAAGAGTCAACATGACTACATTTATGAGAAATTATCTTCACTCAGGAACATTTTTTTTCAATAACATCTAATTGAAGAAATGTTTATATATGGCAGATTAATGAAACGGAAGGTGGCTGCCCAGACGAGAGGAGAAAACCTCTTTAAGGATGCAGAACATTGTCTAATTACATATATTCTGTAGATTTGAGATGCTACATTTAATTTTTGGAGATTGCACTATTGCTAATGTCTAACATATTTTTTTTTGCTCAAATGTTACTTTGTTTCCGTGCAGGTGATGCTGGAGAACAAGCTGTACGCCAGATTATAGATGAAGCTGGGAAAGTCGGGGAGCTTTGTGCAGGAAAGGAGAGGAAGGACATCCTGGGAACCTGTAAGACTCTGGGGCAGATGACTGATCAAGTTGCCGATCTAAGAGCAAGGTATTTTTAAAAAAAATAATTTTTTTTTAAATGTTTGAAATATTTCTATAGACTGTTAAAGGTAATTGTTAACATTCTAAGTGATGACTTTGGATTCTGTGCCATCAGTTCTTGTCATACTTCTATCTAACTGATGCCCCAATGGCTGTCGATCGCACTTTCAGTAATGCCCCCTCCTGTACATAACCCCCTCACATGTGGTTGTGCCAATAACAATGTTACTTCTGGTAAAAACCGCTACAGACACACAGGAGGAATCCCTACGTGTTACATCCAGTCACTGCAGGTGACGCGTCCACTTCACTATTGGGCATCACCAGGTCTCCTCCCTGTGGAGTTCACCACACAGACAACTTCAACTTATCAGGGGCGTAACTTGAGGGGGTGCAGAGGTTGCGATCGCACCCGGGCCCAAGATGCTTAGGGGGCCCTTATGGTGTCACTTTCCCATATGAGAAGACTATTACTATAAACCATACATTATGGTCGGGGGCCCGGCACAGACTTTGCCTTGGGGCCCATCAGCTTCTCGTTACGCCACTGCATCTTATGTCCTTCATTGTCCCGTAATCTTGGTTCTCTGAAGTTGCGTTCACACGTTGCAGTTAGAATAACAAAACTGCATATAAAACCACATCACTGATTGCAATGCATTTGTGGAACAGGTTTCCCCTTCAAACTCTAATTCCCCCGATCAGATCAGGTCTTTCACCTGTTAAATTAACAAAACCCCTAAAACCACCTCCAAGTTGATTGTAACCGCAACGTGTGAACACACCCTGACCGTGTTATCCTGCTGCTGCCCTAAAGCTGATGCCACACAGAGCGTTTTAAACCCGTTTTTGGTCCGTTTTCAAACAGTCCATTAAACGCATGCGTTTTTGGACGGACTGCTTAGAAACGGACCAAAAACCTAAGGGTGGTGGCACACGTGGCGTTTTGGGGCCGTTTTTAGTTGTGCGTTTTCAGATCGTAAAAAAAATGCGTGCTTTTTTTTCGATCTGAAAACGCGCATCTAAAAACGCCACGTGTGCCACCACCCTACCTCTCTCCCAAAATACTGTAATACTGCATCTAAACAAATACAAGACACCAGGCGCTCGTTATCCATCACATAACCATCACTGGAAACTCGTGTGTTAGCAAACGGAGGCCCCATCCTAATGCCACGTGTGAACATGCCCCAAGAAATGTCCACACAGCCCCCCAGTAATGTCCCCATTATTGTCTTCACAGACAGTCCCCTGTAGTGTTCCCATTAATGTCCCCACACACAGCCCCCCCTGTAATGTGCCCCTGTAATGTACTTATCGTACTTGTATATGTTTCCCATAATCTGTAAAGCGCTATGGAGTATGATGGCGCTACATATTGCAATCATTTTATTGAGCCTTGAAAAACATAAAAAACATATAGCATACACTCACCGGCCACTTTATTAGGTGCACCTGTCCAACTGCTCGTTAACACTTAATTTCTAATCAGCCAATCACATGGCGGCAACTCAGTTAGGCATCTAGACATGGTCAAGACAATCTCCTGCAGTTCTCCCGAGCATCAGTATGGGGAAGAAAGGTGATTTGTGGCCTGTGAACGTGGCATGGTTGTTGGTGCCAGAAGGGCTGGTCTGAGTATTTCAGAAACTGCTGATCTACTGGGATTTTCACGCACAACCATCTCTAGGGTTTACAGAGAATGGTCCGAAAAAGTAAAAACATCCAGTGAGCGGCAGTTCTGTGGGCGGAAATGCCTTGTTGATGCCAGAGGTCAGAGGAGAATGGGCAGACTGGTTCGAGCTGATAGAAAGGCAACAGTGACTCAAATCGCCACCCGTTACAACCAAGGTAGGCAGAAGAGCATCTCTGAACGCACAGTACGTCCAACTTTGAGGCAGATGGGCTACAGCAGCAGAAGACCACACCGGGTGCCACTCCTTTCAGCTAAGAACAGGAAACTGAGGCTACAATTTGCACAAGCTCATCGAAATCTGACAGTAGAAGATTGGAAAAACGTTGCCTGGTCTGATGAGTCTCGATTTCTGCTGCGACATTCGGATGGTAGGGTCAGAATTTGGCGTCAACAACATGAAAGCATGGATCCATCCTGCCTTGTATCAGCGGCTCAGGCTGGTGGTGGTGGTGTCATGGTGTGGGGAATATTTTCTTGGCACTCTTTGGGCCCCTTGGTACCAATTGAGCATCGTTGCAACGCCACAGCCTACCTGAGTATTGTTGCTGACCATGTCCATCCCTTTATGAGCACAATGTACCCTGTAACATCTGATGGCTACTTTCAGCAGGATAATGCGCCATGTCATAAAGCTGGAATCATCTCAGACTGGTTTCTTGAACATGACAATGAGGTCACTGGACACAAATGGCCTCCACAGTCACCAGATCTCAATCCAATAGAGCATCTTTGGGATGTGGTGGAACGGGAGATTCGCATCATGGATGTGCAGCCGACAAATCTGCGGCAACTGTGTGATGCCATCATGTCACTATGGAGCAAAATCTCTGAGGAGCTTCCAGCACCTTGTTGTATCTATGCCACGAAGAATTGAGGCAGTTCTGAAGGCAAAAGGGGGTCCAACCCGTTACTAGCATGGTGGACCTAATAAAGTGGCCGGCGAGTGTATAACAAGGGAAAAAAGGAGTATTGCGAGTAGATAACAGTAACACTTGGCTCTTAGGTGGCAAACAGTAGGTGAGTAGAGGAAGACCATCACATGTTATAGTTACCATCAGCATTTGGGCAATATGAGGTATCGCATGTGAACACGGTGTAGAGTCCAACCTGTTAGGGAGAAAAGGCACAGAGATCTTTTAAGGAGCGACTCCAAAATCTATGATGGCGCTGTATAAATAAGAATGATTGTTATTATCCGGGCACCGGAGGTGCGAGGATCATGACTAATGGACCCTGCGCCCTGGAGTTATATCTTGCCCATGAGCCGACCTAACAAACACAGGAGGACAAATAGCAAATATCTTTTAAAATCTTTTGGAAATTTAAAATGAAGAAGGGTAAAAACCACAGAGAATAGGAGCAATGCAGCGAAATTGTGATATACAGATGGATGTAAGTGCATAAAGAATAGACAGCAGGTAGTTACATCACAGTGTAGGAGCCAAAGATGAAGGGTATGGGAACCATAACAGAAGTGCTACAGTATCGTTAGATATTTCGTAAAACGGCACCTGCAAATGGAACCATACAGCCCAGTGTACCCCAGCACGTGTTTTGTTTAGTCTAGGCCAGTGATGGCGAACCTTTTGGAGACGGAGTGCCCAAACTACAACCAATATTCATTTACATGTCACAAAGTGTCAACATGACAATTTAAGTAGTAACTTATTGATCCCTGCTGTATCACAGGTTTCAATCGTATTGGTGTCCTGAGATTACCAATACAATAGAAAGATGATGGAGAAATTCGGATTGTAGCTTTCCTCCAGGGGACCCAGAGCAGGAGCCCCAACGATAACACATATCTATCCATACCTTGCTCCTCCTGTAGTGCTGGCAGCCAAGGATATTGCTTTAAAGTGGCACTGAGCATGGCACCTCCTGGGCTGTCTTGGACCACAGGAGGAAGCTTTGAGTTCTGTCTGGCAAACTCTGTTGGCATGAAGGCCTGGGTGCCCACAGAAAGGGCTCTGAGTGCCACCTCTGGCACCCGTACCATAGGTTCGCCACCACTGGTCTAGGCTATCTCAAACTCTCCTACCCCATGAGAAAACTGGCGGAGAAGGTATAATAAATATCCCCCAATATTTACCACAATAGGTGAATGGTTGCCTTACACTGCTCTAAGAGTTTAAAGGGAACCTGTCGCATATTTTTCACAAATCCAGTTAGTGACAGGTTCCTATGGAGCCCTAGTAACTATCTCAACCCCTTCTTTTTGCTAAAAAATGTTTCTCTCAGATTCCCATAAAATCGGAGTTATAAACTTGTATCTAGGGATCTACAGAGTGAGTCAAGGGGGCGTGACCTAATGTCATGTGACCAGGGTTACATAATCACGGGTCTTTTAGCCACTTGACGTAAACAAACTTTAACCCATGCACATATCTGACAACATTAAAAAAAGCAGCACCAATAGACTTCTACTCCTCTCCATGCAGGCTGCTGTGATTTCATGAGATATATGCTTGGTGAACAGTTTGCTAATGTTAGGAAGCTAAAGGACCTGCAATGATGTTGCCCTGGTCACATGACAGTACTGCTGCATGGGGAAGAGCCGCTGGATTCAAGCCAAAAAAAAATATATATCCATTTATACTTTGAAAAGTTATCATCTGCTTTTTACCTCTATTGATTTTTATTTTTTTTTTTATTTTTTTGAAATCTTTTATTTTAATTTTTTTTAAATTTTTTTAAATAAATGTTCCTTTGCAAACTTGGAATAACCCTCTTACTATCAGAACTCTCACATGCGCATTTATTGTTGATAATTTTACATGTTTTCAAAGTATGTAAAGTTTATTCTGACCTTTTTAGATTGCGATTATTTGGATCACCGATAGTTGCTCACACTTTTTGTGCATTTGAGATGATTTGATCTGAATTTGGAGATGTTGTTACTTCCAGAGACCTCTCACGTTGTCCTGTCTATCCTGAGTATTCAAGGATCGGCCATATTGAAATCGGGCTGAAATGTTACATTGTAATTGTTGATGTTACCTTGGTGAGAGTGAATGTGAGAATATTTGGGGATGATCTGCTTGTCTTTTGCAGAGGGCAAGGTGCTACCCCAGCTGCAATGCAGAAAGCTCAGCAAGTATCTCAGGGATTGGATCTCCTGACCGCTAAAGTCGAGAACGCCGCTCGTAAATTGGAAGCCCTAACAAACTCCAAGCAGGCGATTGAAAAAAAAAAAAAAGCTGCTCAGGTCAGACGGGCAATTTTTATTTTAAATCTCCCCCCCCCCCCCCCCCCCCAGTGTATGGTACTATATCTGAAATTCTTCCATCTGACTCTTGTAGAGCTGGCTGGCAGATCCTAATGGTGGTCCGGAAGGAGAGGAGAACATTCGCGCACTTCTAGCTGAAGCAAAGAAGATTGCGGAGCTGTGTGAGGACCCTAAGGACAGAGAAGACATCCTGCGCTCCTTGGGAGAGATAGCGGCCCTTACCGCCAAATTGTCCGACCTCCGTAAACAGTATGTATGACCTCTAAACTCTATGCATCGGTTTTTAAAGTCGATGCTAAAGATATTTTGCCAAACAAGTTTAAATCCTAAATTTTGTGGGATTCGACCAAATTTCCAAAATTTCCAAAGTTGTTCCGAATGGGATTTTGTGAGATTTTTTTTAAAATCTGGGAATATGATTATGAGATTATGTTATAAATCGCTATAAAGACCAGATGGACATTTAACTGATCCTTTTTTTTTTTTTGTAACCAGAGGTAAAGGTGACACCCCTGAAGCGCGCGCCCTGGCCAAGCAAATTGCAACTTCATTGCAGAACCTGCAGAATAAAGTAAACCGGGCAGTGGCCAACAGCCGCCCAGTGAAAGCCGCCGTCAACATGGAGGGGAAAGTAGAGCAAGCTCAACGCTGGATTGACAATCCATCAGTGGATGACCGTGGTGTGGGTAGGTAAAATGCATGTATGTAGCATTTACGAAAACCACCACTTTCCCATGCCAGCCCATACTGGGAAATGTGCAAATATGTTTCCCAAGGTCTGAAATGGAAAACAATGGGGGTCATTTACTAAGGGCCCGAATCGCGTTTTTCCGACGGGTTCTCTGAAAATTTCCGATTTGCGCCGATTTTCCCTGAATTGCCCCGGGATTTTGGCGCACGCGATCGGATTGTGGCGCCGGCATGCATGCAACTGAAATCGGGGGCGTGGTCGTACGGAATCCGACGGATCCGGAAAAACCGCCGCATTTAAAAAAAAAAAAAGAAAAAAAAAAGTCTCTTGACACGAGCTTACCTGCACGCATGGTAGGATGGTGAACTTCAGTGCACTCCGATGAACTTCAGCGCAGCAGCGACACCTGGTGGACGTCGAAGGCACTGCCTTAGTGAATCCCGGCCGAACTCGAATTCTCTGCAGGGAACGCACTGCTGGATCGCGAATGGACCGGGTAAGTAAATGTGCCCCAATGCCTCCTTTTGCTACCTTGAAAGGCCGCCCCCTTACCACCAAGTATGACCTACAAGAAGTCTTATAACATGATGTGGGATTAGGCCAAACCAGTCTATCTATTCCAGAAGGAACAGACCCCCCAACTGTAGACAGCGCCGTTACGACCTGGTTAAGTCTTTTCATTACAGCGTAGGGTTTGAGGCTATTGACTAGGGTTGGGAAGTAAGAGTTCTCTTTATGGAGAGTTTGCCGATCAAAGGCGCTTTATAGGCACGTGAAGACTTAAAGCTATTGATGCTCCACTAGGGGATTCTGGGAAATATGCAAATATGTTTTCCAAAGTGGGAAATGGAAAATAATGCCTCCTTTTGCTACCTTGAAAGACAGCCCCCTTACCACCAAGTATGACCCAACCAGGTCGTAACAGTGCTGTCTACAATTGGGGGTCTGTTCCTTCTGGAGTAAATAGACTGGTTTGGCTCAATCCCACATCATGTTCTTAGGCTTCTTGTAGGTCATACTTTGTGTTAAGGACGCTCCCTTTCAAGGTAGCAAAAGGAGGTATATTGTTTTCCATTTCCCACCTTGGGAAACATATTTGCATATTTCCCAGAATCCCCTGGTGGAGCCTCAATGGCTATAAGTCTCTACATGCCTATAAAGCAGACTTAAATACAGGCAGTGTTCTTAAGTTGAATTTGTATGCAAGTCAAAACTGTATATTTTATAATTGTAGATGCAGACAAAAAACTTTTTTCACCCCAGTGGCAATTTGAAGTTTCAAATTTTTTTGCTGTAATGGGACCAAGGATTATCCATAAATCTTCATTACAGACACCTTACAGCTGATCATTGCAGCCGGGGACTATAGTAACATCCAGAGAGGTCACCAGAGGTCACAGGGGGCAGAGGGGTCCGTCTGTAACTGGGGGTCGTCTGTAAGTCGGATGTCCTTAAGTAGGGGACCGCCTGTAGCAAACTCTGCTATAAGAAAGAATAGTTAATTTTTACAAATGCAAAATCACAGAAATTCTAAATTCATTTTTTTTTTAAAAGATTTTATTTATGAATTTTCAATTATTTAAATTCAACAATAACACCTTAAAACATTAGACTACGGCGCAGCGTAGTAATACTTGAGAATAGCAGAACAGCATATTCAGATATTGCATTCGGTCAAATAGCATTCTAATATCAGAAATAGGTGACCATATCAGTACATATACAGCATGTAATCGCCGCAGTTGGAACTTAATGAACAAACATTCAGACACCCATTCATGCAGACATACAAAGACATAACACTAACTACATAACACTCCACCCTCTTCACATGGGGTTCGAGCCAGACAAAAGGATACGTTTATGATATCTACTTTACACCGCAGTGTTAGAGTTCATGTTCCATCTAGACCAAATAAATTCAAATTTTTGAGGGCATTGTCTATTATTGTATACCGAGTAATACATAGGGATAACCTTGTTGACCAGCGATATCCATTTCTGCAGGGGAGGGGGGTCACGATCCTTCCAGGACATAATCACCACCTTACGCGCATAGTACAGAACGAGTCTAAAGAAGATCCTGTCATAATGGCCACCAATGACCTCGTTTATTACTCCCAAGAGGCAAACCTTAGGGTTAGCTATATGGGGAAAACCAAATTGATTGCTGAGGAATGTTAGCACTTCTGTCCAAAAGGCACTGACCCTGGGGCATGCCCACACACAATGTAGGAAAGAACCACAGGCTACCTGACATCTGAAGCAGTTATCATCCTGTCTAGCCCCCATACGATTAAGTCTTACCGGTGTGTAGTAAATTCTGTGGAGGAATTTTGTTTGTACTAGGAAATCCCTAGCGCTTACCACTGAGTCAAAGTATGAGTGCTCAACTTCCCCCCATTCCTCTTCTGAGAGGTCTGGGATATCCTCTCTCCAGCGCCCCTGAGCCCGGTCAAATGGTCTAACTCCCTGTGCTTGCAGAACAGTGTACACTTGTGTGAGAGTTTTGGATAGATCAGGGGTTCCTAGCAGGATTTCCAGTTTAGAGAATTCAGTGGACAATGTAAGGGACCCAAACTGGGCCTTAAAGGCGTGTCTCAGTTGGGAGTAGTGGAAGGACGCCATGGGGGGCAGGGAATATTTCTCTTTCAGTTCACGAAGGGAGAGTAGCTCAGAATTTGAGGATAACAATTGGCCGATGAACTTGACGCCTGCAGCCCCCCACATCGTCCACCCAGGCAAGGAGAGAAGGTGTGGGAACCAAGGGTTTAACCAGATGGGAGATCTGGGAGACACTGGAGGGGGAGAGGAGGGGCTGACTAGCGATTGAGCTCTTCGCCAGCATACAGCTACGGTACGCAGAGGAATTGGGATTAGGGCCGGGGATTTGTACCTATATAGAAGGTTCGTAAGAGCTTCATATGACCCCATCAGAGACCCAGCCAAGGCAGTGGCTGCATTCCCCCTATCTATGTCGATCCACCACTGTGCGTAGACAAGTTGGGATGCTAGATAGTAAAAGTATAAGTCAGGAGCCGCTAATCCACCTCGAGATCTAGGCGCCTGTAGCACGGCCAGACTGAAACGTGGGCTGGTCCCTTGCCAATAGAATGTTCTTAAGATACTGTCTATACGTTTAAATATTAGTTTAGGGAGTAGCACCGGGCAGGAGTGAAGTAGATATAAGAATTTTGGTAAATAGATCATTTTAAAAATATTGATGCGACCATAAAGGGATAAGGGTAATGTGGACCAGGCTTGCAACCGTTTCTCTGTGTCTGTTATCAGGGGGTCAATATTTACTGCAACATAATCCTGGACCCTACGGGACACCCTGACACCCAGATATCTAAAGCTGGAAACTACCTGCAAGGGGATAGATAGGTTAAGATTGGTATTACCGGATAAAGGGAAGAGAACTGACTTATCCCAATTTACCCGTAAGCCTGAGATGGAACCAAATCTGTCAATTAGGGAAAGAAGGGATACTAGAGAGGCGCCAACGTCTCCAAGGTATACTAAGGTGTCGTCCGCGTATAAAGAAACCTTCTCCGTGATCGACCCTCTCACCAATCCAGCTATATCAGCGGAGAGGCGAATAGCCGCAGCAAGGGGCTCAATGGCCAATGCAAAAAGTAACGGGGACAACGGACAACCCTGCCTGGTGCCCCGGCCCATGGGGAAGGGGGCAGAGACATTCAGGTTAGTTCTGACCCTGGCTTTCGGACCCTGATATAAAAGCTGGACAAGGGCCAGGAATCTGGGGCCTATTCTCATTTTAGCCAGTACGGCCCATAAATATGGCCATTCGACCGAGTCGAAGGCCTTGCAATTGTCAAGTGAAAGAACAAAGCCATGATCAGGAGAACCCGCAGCTGCTTCTATGTTTAGGAATAATCTCTGAATATTAATATCCGTTCCCCTGCCGGGCATAAATCCCGTCTGATCCGGGTGCACCAGTGACAAAATCACCTTATTTAGTCTGGTTGACAAGATTTTGGCTAGAATTTTTACGTCGGTGTTAAGGAGAGAAATAGGTCGATAAGAGTCAGGGAGAGAAGGGTCTTTCCCGGGCTTCGGGAGAACTACTATTAAGGCTTCTCTCATAGAGGGAGGCAACGAGCCATGCTCCAGGGCTGTGTTAAAAACATCAAGCAGCTTAGGGGCTAAAAATTCACATTTACTCCTATACCATTCTCCCCCCAGCCCGTCTAGACCAGGTGTCTTACCTGACGGAAGAGACTGAATAGCTAATTCCACCTCCTCTGCTGAGATGGGGGAGTCTAATTCTAGAGATTGGGCAGGGGTTAGGCGCCACAGAGGAAGGTCATCCAAAAAAGCATCCATTTCGGCAGCCGTAGTAGATATGCTAGGACTGTACAGGGAAGAATAAAATTCTGTAAACACCTTATTTATGGAGGTAGGAACATGTACCAAGGCCCCACTCGCGTCTGCTATAAAGGGGACCGAAGCACATGGTCGTTCCGCCCTGGAGAGGTATGCAAGTAACTTACCATTTTTGTCCCCAAATTCAAAAACTGAGGCTTCAGAAGCCAAAAGGCGTTTGCTAGTGCGTTCCTTGGCCAGAGCAAGATGTTCCCGCTGTACCTGCGCCCAGGCCCTCTTATTGTCCCCACTGGGATTCTCTATGTATCTCTTTTCAGCAACCTGAAGTCTAGAAATTCTAAATTCATGCATATATGAAGAAAGAGAAGGATTATTGCCACATCAAGTGAAAGTTCAGCACATTGGATTGCGAGCAAATAGAACGGACTATAAAACTCTTTGCACATTTGTACGGACTGTTCCTAGTAAAAAATTTAAAAGGGTTATCGGAGGGGAAAAAAAGAATTGAGTAGAGTAGAAGTTTTTCAGCCGAAATTTTAATTTCTAAGATGGCTCAGTTTCATTTGCCAAATAAGCTGAAGTCTATTTTCTGCATCCCATAGTACAATGGATTCTGACTTTTTTTATGTATCCCCTCACATTCTAGAATCCATAGACCGTATAAAGAGATGCACTTGGGTACTGCGAGCGAGAACAGAGCTCCAGCATTGTAGCTCTCCTAGTACATTGATGCACCCATCAGGGCCATATTCAGTGTTAATACTGCCCCAGGCACTCTCAGTGCTCACTCCCCTTATTGGTGCCATCAAGATAACGCCTCTGCCCATAACCTGCAGCGCCAGAGCCAGGACTAGGTATCTTTGTACCCTAGGCAGAAAAGACCTTGGCGAACCCCACATCCATCAATATTTGCTCCATAATAATGCCACCTTACCCAGCCCACAGCTGTGTTGTGTATAATGAAGCACATATATATATATATTACTAGCAGGCAGAATGTAAATATAATGGTAGATCCAGGCAGAGCACATATATAGTTAAACTATCGGGCTGAGCGCAGATATTACATCACTATCGGGCAGACCGCATATATACGTTACATCACTATCGGGCAGACCGCATATATTCCATCACCATCAGGCTGAGCGTATACGTTACATCGCTATCAGGCTGAGCGCATGTATTCCATCACTATCAGCCTGAGTGTATATGTACATCACGATCAGGCACATAGTACATCACGATCAGGCACATAGTACATCACGATCAGGCACATAGTGTATCACAATCCGGCACATAGTACATTGCCATAGTACAGCGATTGTAAGGCTAATAGAGAGTTTGTTGTAGGATCACAACCTCTCTCCAACTCCTCTGTTGTTTTTGTTTATGAATATATATACGAGACCCCCTAGACACCGGATATTCTAGATGCATGTGTGCTGATGTGCCTTTTTACTGCCTTTCTCTAAAGGTCAGGCTGCCATTCGTGGTTTAGTGGCTGAAGGCCGTCGTCTAGCTAATTCAATGATGGGGCCTTTCCGCCAAGACATGTTGGCAAGATGTGACCGCGTGGAGCAGCTGGCGGGGCAGCTTGCTGAACTGGCTGCACGTGGTGAAGGTGATACACCCCAGGCTCGTGCCGTAGCCGCTCAACTGCAGGAGGCATTAAAGGTCTGTGCACCGGGTGGCTACTCGGCCTTTCTTCTGATGCCACCGTTTATTTAACTAATGTTGTTTGGCAAGAATATGATATTTTATTTTTACCTGCTTTTCCATTAAAGGACCTAAAATCCAAAATGCAAGAAGCGATGACACAGGAAGTGTCTGATGTTTTCAGTGATACCACTACACCCATAAAACTCCTCGCTGTGGCTGCTACGGCTCCACTGGATGCACCCAACAGGGAAGAGGTTAGTTATCACAAACATCTTAAGAATTCGGATAAACCATGCCGTACAGTGTATATAATATTGTCTTTAAACGTTTACATAGGTCTTTGAGGATAGAGCTGCCAACTTTGAGACCCATGCAGCTCGCTTGGGAGCCACTGCTGAGAAAGCGGCAGCCGTGGGAGCTGCTAATAAGGCCACGGTGGAAGGCATACAGGCAGCAGTCAAGACGTCCCGGGAGCTAACGCCCCAGGTTTGATATAACAGTATACTTGTATGTTCAGTTTGGACAAATTTGTTGTTAACACTTTAAACTAAAAAAAAAAAAAGTTAGTGCTAATAGTAGAGACTGAAGGCTGAGATATTGCTGTCTGTGAAAGTCTATGGCAGTGATGGCGAACCCATGGCACGGGTGCCAGAGGTGGCACTCAGAGCCCTCTCTGTGGGAACCCAAACCATTTACCCAGCATAGAGTTCACCAAAGAAACTCAAAGAATCCTCCCGCAGTCGAAGGAGACTCAAGCTGCTCCCTACTTGGGACTGCAGGAAAAGTGAGAGTTGTGTAAAGGGCTTCATTATTTTCGGAGATCCTCGTGCTGGCCCCACATTTCTTTCTTGTACAGGGGGACACTGAAGAGAAGCTACAATGATAGTCCAAATTTGCCTTTCTTCTTTCAACTGTATTGGTGTCGCCAAGGGGCCGAAACGATTGAAAGTTATGGCAGAACAGCTAGTAATAACTTACTACTCAAACTACTTTGATGGCACTTTGTGATAAATAATTGGGTTTTGGTTGAAATTTGGGCACTTGGTCTATAAAAGCTTCGCCATCACTGGTCCATGGAGAGGCGATTGGGGATGTGATTTGGCAATGCCATCTGCATCACTTTCCCGCAGATCAAACTCTGTTTATCAGGATCTTTGGAAAGCGCAGTTTAGGATTTACACGGCAACTTTCTGGGGAGCAAAGACGGATAAGTTATAGGAGAATTGCTAAGGATTGTAGAAGGTGATTTTAGATCTAGATTTCCCAAAAAATGTCACTTCTCCAGTACACAGACGGTTAGTATTTTTATGGTTGAAAATGATTCTCATTCCATTGTTTTATAAAGTTTTTTCTGGATTATATGTAGGTGGTATCGGCAGCACGAATTATGCTGCGAAACCCAGGAAACCAGGCTGCCCACGAGCACTTTGAAACCATGAAAAACCAGTGGATTGATAATGTAGAGAAAATGACAGGTCAGTGTAAAAGCATGCATAATGATAATCAAGTCTATAGAAATGCCTAATATTTGTCTTTTGGGACACAAAATTCATGCAATTTGTCCCCAATATTTAGGTCTTGTGGATGAAGCCATTGATACAAGGTCCCTCTTGGACGCGTCGGAGGAAGCGATCAAAAAGGATATTGACAAATGCAAGGTGGCTATGGCTAATATGCAACCACAGATGTTAGTTGCCGGAGCCACCAGCATCGCCCGCCGCGCAAACCGCATTTTATTGGTAGCCAAAAGGGAAGTTGAGAATTCGGAGGATCCAAAATTCCGTGAGGCTGTGAAAAATGCATCCGATGAGCTCAGCAAAACGATCTCTCCCATGGTGTTGGAGGCCAAAGCTGTCGCTGGCAACATCTCAGACCCAGGTGAGGCACTGTTAATTATTTTGGGTCATGTGTCTTTGCCGCTTTTTATGTACAAGACTTGGCCGTATTAATGGCTGGTAACCACTGATATTCTTAAACCATCCCCCTCTCCAGCCGAAATAAAACCGTACCACTTTGTGGATGAAAAAAAAATTGGTGGGGGGAGACAACCGTAGCTTTATTTTAAACAAATTTGCTTAACATATGGAGAACCCTGACCCTCTCTTGGGAACTACCACCACGTATGCCGAGCCCCGGGTCATGTCCTAGTTGTTCCGTCAGATGGTTTAACCCACCGCATGATAGGGGTCAAGATTCCACCACAGGCCGAGCTGTGACTACTACTAAAATGGCAACAAACCAAACAAACCTCAAACAAAAGGGAGGGCGAGATGGAATTTCTTTTAGTCCAAAAAGGCTGGGCTAGCTCCCCGCTTGATAATAAGTATCCCTGGCCACTGCCGGCCCCGGCTGGCCCAGACTGCTGGGAGGGGGGGCAAGTGGTGGCCTTGCCTTAGCCTTAAAGGGGCAGAGAGGAGCCAGTCTTATAACCACTGGGCTTATACATCCCGTGGGTTACACATTCTTGTTTCTGGTTTGGACTTTGGAATAAAATGGTTATGTTCAAGGATCTGTATGAGGATATGTCAGGATTCCCACGTTCACTGTCAGTCGGGAGCACCTGTTTCATTCATACGGAAAAATTTGGGCCATATTGTTGTTGTTTATTTTCCCCCAAAATGGTATAAGATTTAGCATTGCACCTTTTTCAGGGAGATAGGCAGACCTTGGGCTTAAAGCGATGTGCTACAGTGCATGCCCATAGTACTCCATCATAAAGTCCTTTCCTGACCAGGTGACTATCATTCTAGCCCCTTAGATATAGCCCCTTAGTTATCGGATTGCTCTTCACTGTACAATTTGGTGTGAATGCTTCCTGAGAGCATCAATCCACAAACTTCTGTGATGTCTAGGAAGCAACGTTCAGTTCTATATCCCAAAGATAAAAGCTTAAAGGGGTATTCTCGTCTCATCTGGGCAGTCACATTCAGTGTCATTAATCTGCCATATATAAACATTTCTTCAATTAGATGTTATTAAAAAAATGTTTCCGTGTAAAGATAATTTCTCACAAATGTAGTCATATGGTCCCTTAGAAACAAGACTGTGTCCTTGGATACGACCACCTCTGCTGGAGGGATTGTACAAAGAAACAAATTGTTTTTGTATATGAAATGTCCGGCAGTTACTGCAGGTCCCGCAGTCATCCTGTGGTAATGATCGCTGAATCCAGGAGGTCAGACAGGACTCAACAGCGCATGTCTGGCCACTGCTGCTAATGTGCGGGGTGGCCGTATCCAAGGAAGCCATCTAGTTTGTAAGGGACAACATTACTACATTTATGAGAAATTATCTATTTTTTTTTTTTTATTGACATCCAGTTGAAGAAATGTTTCCATATGGCAAATGAATTGAAATAAATGTGAATGCCCAAATGTACTTTTATTATGCAACAAGTTTTACAGCCCCAGTTTGTTCCACCATCAGCTTTACAGAAAGGATTCCTAGACTCGGGTTACAGGATTTTGGGAGCAGTTGCTAAAGTGAGAGAAGCCTTCCAGCCTCCAGAGCCGGAGTTCCCCCCACCACCACCTGACTTGGAACACTTGAGGGTAAGTGTCTGAAAAAGTAATGCTTGATGTTGATGGGGGGCTGCTTTACAAGGCAGCTGAGAGGCAATGTTTTAGAAGTAGTTAGTAGGGATCAAGGGAGAATTTACGTTTACCCCTCTATGGGGCAATCTCAATATGCCAGAATTTCTGGGAGAAGGGTATTTATTATTTGTATAGCTCAATTGGATGAGAATGGGTAATTACCATCCTTTCAGTATTGGGTGACTGGTGGGATTCTTGAGGATAAGGATACATTTAGATATTGGCAGTTTTCTCACGTCTTTACGATGTGTTTAAGGTCAAAGAGATTTTTAACTGCACAGCTATATTGGATATGAGGGTGGTGCCAAAAAATTTAGCTAGGATTTATCGTTTTCTAAGGAATATAATTGATCCAAATTTTATTCTTATTTTATTTTATTATTGCCGATCGTACTGAACCAAAGGAATTTTTTGGGAATTTTTTCCAGCTGCCCTGTACACTGCATGGAATAAGAAATAATGTCACTGAGTAAAATTTGTTAAAGAGCCCTCACAGAGCTCTGTACATGTAAAAAAAAAAATTGCGCTCAAAAAAGGCATCCAGGCCTCTCTTGAAAATGGACATAGAGTCCTCCATAACAACCTCCTGCGGCAGAGCGTTCCATAGTCTCACTGCTCTTACGATTCTACCACAGAATCATTTGTCTGTGGTAGAATCGTCTCTCTTCTAGGTGTAGAGGATGCCCTGTGTCTATGGTGATGATAGAACCTCCTCTCGTCTAGGTGTAGAGGATGCCCCTGTCTATGGTGATGGTAGAACCTCCTCTCCTCTAGGTTTGTCATGAGCGATGCCCCTGGCCTAGTGGTGATGTAGAAACCTCCTCTTCTAGTGTATAAGGGGATGCCCCCTGCTAGGGATGGTAACGGACCTCCTCTCATCAGGTGTGAGGGATGTATGCGCCTCCCTGTCTATGGTGATAGGTGAACCGAACACTCTCTAGGTTCGAGGATGCCCGCCTGTCTATTGGTGAGTGTAAACCTCCTCTCCTCATTTGTAAGAAGATGCCCACCTGTCTGGTGATAAAAGGAGAACCTCCTCTCTATTGGAGTGATCCCCCTGGGGATTTTCCCCACTCTATGGTGATGTAAACCTCCCTCTAGGTGTAAGGAATGCCCCCTGTCTTATGGTGATGGTAGAAACCTCCTCTCTCTCATGGTGTAGAGGATGCCCCTGTCTATGGTGATGGTAGAACCTCCTCTCCCTAGGTGTAGATGATTCCCCTGTCTATGGTGATTGAGAACCTCCCTCCTCTAGGTGTAGAGGATCCCCCTGTCTATGATGGTAGAACCGCCTCTCCTCTAGGTGTAGAGGAGGCCCCCTGTCTATGATGATGTAGAACCTCGCCTCCCTCTAGTGTAGAGGAGGCCCCCTGTCTATGGTGATGTAGAACCCTCCTACCGAGGCCCCTGTCTAGAGTGTGTGCTATGCAAGGGTATGCCCCCCTGTCTATTGTATGATGAACCCTCCTCTCCTCTAGGTGTAGAGGCTCCCCTGTCTAGGGTGATGGTAGAACCTCCTCTCCTCTAGATGTAAGGATTCTCCCTTCTTGGTCGATCGTTATAGAACCTCCTCTCCTCTAGGTGTAGAGAGATGCCCCCTCTGGTTATGTAATTTTGAAGGACCCCCTGCTATGGTGATGGGATAACCCCTCTCGTCTAGTTTTAAGAGGATGCCCCCTGTCTATGGTGATGATAGAACCGCCTCTCCTCTAGGTGTAGAGGATGCCCCCTGTCTATGGTGATTGTAGAACCTCCATTCTTCTAAGTGTAGGAGGTCCCTGTCTATTGAGGTAGAACCGTCCTCTCTCTCTAGGTGTAAGAGCCCCCTGTCTACGGTGATGGTAGAAAAGCCTCGCTCCCTCTAGTGTAGAGGTGCCCCCTGTCTATGTGATGCAGAACCTCCTCTCCTCTAGGTAGTAGAGGATGCCCCCTCGTCCTAGTTGGATAGATAGAACCTCCTCTCCTCTAGGTGTAAGGACGCCCCCTGTCTATGGTGATGGTAGAACCTCGCCTCCTCTAGGTGTAGGGATGCCCCCTGTCCTCTGGTGATGGTAGAACCTCCTCACCTCTAGTGTAAGATGCCCCCTGTCTCTGGTGATGTAGAACCTCCTCTCCTCTAGGTGTAGAGGATGCCCCTTCTATGGTGATGTGTAGCCTCCCTCTCCTCTAGTGTAGAGGATGCCCCTGTCTATGGTGATGGTAGAACCTCCTCCTCCTCAGTGTGAGATGATCCCCCTCTATGGTTGATGGTAGAAACCTCCTCTCCTAGGTGTAGAGATGCCCCTGTCTTATGTGATGTAGCATACCTCCTCTCCTCTGGTGAGAGATCCCCCTGTCTAGGTGGATGGTAGACCTCCTCTCCTCTAGGTAGAGGATGCCCCCTGTCTATGGTGATGGTAAAACCTCCTCTCCTCTAGGCTGTAAAGGATGCTCCCCTGTCTATGGTGATGTAGAACCTCCTCTCCTCTCAGTGTGTAGATGATGGCCCCCTTCTATGGTGATGGTAGAACCTCCTCTCTCTAGGTGTAGGATGCCCCTGTCTTTGGTGATGGTAGAACTCCTCTCCTCTATGTAAGAGAATGCCCCCTGTCTATGGTGATGTCGAACCCTCCCTCTAGGGTAAGGATGCCCCTTCTATGGTATGGTAGAACCTCCTCCCTCTAGGGGTAGAGGAGGCCCCCTTCTAGGTGATGGTGAACCTCCTCTCCCAGTGAGAGATGCCCTGTCTATGGTGATGGTAGAACCTCCTCTCCTCTAGGTGTAAGGATGCCCCCTGTCCTATGGTGATGTAGAACCTCCTCTCCTCTAGGTTGTAGAGGATGCTCCCCTGTCTATGGTGATGGTAGAACCTCCTCATCCTCCTCTAGGTGTAGAGATGGACCCCGTCTAGGTGATGGTTAGAACACTCCTTCCTCCATCTAGGTTAGAGGATGCCCCCGTCTATGTGATGGTGAACCTCCTCTCCTCTAGGTGTAGAGGGATGCTCCCTGTCCCATGGATTGTAAGAACAGGTGTAGAGGATGCCCTGTCTATGGTTGATGGTAGAACTTCCTCTCCTCTGGTCAGGTCACCACTTGTCATGCGTGGATGGTAGAACCCTCCTCCTCTCATGGTGTAGAGGATGTCCCTGTCTAGGTGATGGTAGAACCTCCTCTCTCAGGTTAGAGGATCTCTCCCTGTGTCTCATTGTGATGGACGAACCGTACCCTCGCTCTCTAGGTGTGAGGATGGCCCCCGGTCAATGGTGATGTAGAACCTCCTCTCCTCTAGGTAGAGATGCCCTGTCTATGGTGTGGTAGAACTTAGGATTTAGGCTTCCCCCTGTCTAGGTGAGGGTAGAACCTCCTCTGCTCTAGGTGTAGAGGATGCCCCTGTCCTATGGTGATGGTAGTACTCCTCATCCTCTAGTGTAGAGGATTCCCCCTGTCATCTGGTGATGGTAGAACCCTCCTCTCCTCTAGTGTAGAGATGCCCCCTGTCTATGTGAGTGAACCTCCTCTCCTCTAGGTAATTTGTGGTAGTGCATGCCCCCTGTTCTAATGGTGATGTAGAACCTCCTCTAGTGTGAAGGGATTGAGCCCCCTGTCTGTTGGTGATAGGTCGAACTCCTCGTCCTCTAGGTGTAGAGGATGCCCCCTGTCTATGGTGATGGTAGAACCTCCTCTCCTCTAGGTTAGAGGGATGCCCCCGTCTTGGTGATGGTAGAACCTCCTCTCCTCTATGTTAAGGATGCCCCCTGTCTTATGTGATGGTAGAACACTGCCTCTCCTCTAGGTGTAGATGATCCCCCTGTCTATGTGTGGGTAGAACCCGCCTCCCTCTAGTGTAGAGGAGCCCCTTCCTATGGTGATGGTAGACTCCTCTCCTCTAGGTGTAGAGGATGCCCCCTGTCTATGGTATGGTAGAACCTCCGCGCCTCTAGGTGTAGAGGATGCCCCCTGTCTATGGTGATGTTATAACCTCCTCTCCTCTAGGTGTAGAGGAAGCCTCCTTCTATGGATGTAGAGGTGGTAGAGTATGGAAACATCGCTCTCCTCTAGTGTAAGATGCCCCCTGGTCTATGTGATGTGTAGAACCTTCCTCTCCTCTAGTGTGGGGATGCCCCCTCTATTGTGATGGAGAAAGTCCTCCTCTCCTCTAGGTGTAGAGGATGCCCCCTGTCCTATTGATGTAGAACCAACCTCCTCTCCTCTAGGTGTAGAGGACGCACCCCTGTCTATGGTGATGGTAGAACCTCCTCTCCTCAGGTGTATGAGGTGCCCCCTGTCTATGGGAGATGGTAAACTCCTCTCCTCTAGGTGTAGATATGCCCCCTGTCTATGGTTGATAGAGAACCTCCTCTCCTCTAGTGTAGAGGATGCCCCTGTCTATGGTGATGGTAGACCTCCTCTTCCTCTAGTGTAGAGGAGGCCCCTGTCTATGGTGATGGAGAACCCTCCTCTCCTCTAGTGTAGAGATGCCCCCTGTCTATGGGATGGTAGAACCTCCTCTAGGTGTAGAGGATGCCCCCTCTTGGTGATGGTAGAACCTCCTCTCCTCTAGTGTAGATGATGCCCCCTGTCTATGTGATGTAGAACCCTCCTCTTCCTCTAGGTTGTAGAGGATGCCCCCTGTCTATGGTGATGGTAGAACCTCCTCTCCTCTAGGTGTAGAGGATCCCCCTGTCTCTGGTGTGGTAGAACCTCCTCTCCTCTAGATGTAGAGGATGCCCCCTGTCTATGGGATGGTAGAACCTCCTCTCCTCTAGGTGTAGAGATGCCCCCTGTCTATGGTGATGGTAGAACTCCTCTCCTCTAGGTGTAGGATGCCCCTGTCTATGGTTGATGGATAGAACCTCCTCTCCTCTAGGTGTAGAGGACCCCCTGTCTATGGTGATGGTATAACTCCGGTGTAGAGGATGCCCCCTGTCTAGGTGATGGTAGACCTCCTCTCCTCTAGGTAGAGGATGCCCCCTGTCTATGTGATGTAAACCCCCTCCCTAGGTGTAGAGGATGCCCCCTGTCTATGGTGATGAGTAACCCCTCTCCTCTAGTGTAGAGGATGCCCCGTCCTATGGTATGGTAGAACGCTCCTCTCCGTCTAGGTGTAGAGATCCCCCTGTCTATGGTGATGGTAGAACTCTCCTCCTCCTCTAGGTGTAAGGATGCCCCCTTCTATGGATGGTAGAACCTCCTCTAGGTGTAGAGGATGCCCCTTCATGGTGATGGTAAACCTCCTCTCTCTAGGTGTAGTTCCCCTGTCTATGGGATGGTAGAACCTCCTCTCCTCTAGGTGTAGAGGATGCCCCCTGTCCTATGGTGATGTAGAACTCCTTCCTTCCTCTAGGTGGGTAGAGGATCCCCCTGTCTATGGTGATGGTAGACCTCCTCTCCTCTAGTGTAGAGGTCCCCTGTCTATGGTGATGGTAAACCCTCCTCTCCTCTAGGTGTAAGGATGCCCCCCTGTCTATGTGATGGTAAACCTCCTCTCTTCTAGGTGTAGAGGAATGCTCCCCTGTCTATGGTATGGTAGAACCTCCTCTCCTCTAGTGTAGAGGATGCCCCCTGTCATGTGATGGAAGAACCGTCCTCTCCTCTATTGTAGAGGATGCCCCCTGTCTATGGTGATGGTAGAACCTCCGTCTCAGGTGTAGAGGATTCCCCCTGTCTATGGTGATGGTAAGAACCTCCTCTCTCTAGGTGTAGAGGATGCCCCCTTCTATGGTGATGGTAGAACCTCCTCTCTCTAGGTGTAGAGGATGCCCCTTCTATGGTGATGGTAACCCCCTCTCCTCTAGGTGTAGAGGATGCCCCTGTCTATGGTGAGGGTAGAACCTCCTCTCCTCTAGGTGTAGATATCCCCCTGTCTATGTGATGGAGAACCTCCTCTCCTCTAGGTGTAGAGGATGCCCCCTGTCTGGTGGTGATGTAAAACCACCTCTCCTCTAGCTGTAAGAGATGCCCCCTGTCTATACTGATGGTAAAACCGCCTCTCCTCTAGGTGTAGAGGATGTCCCCTGTCTATGGTGATGGTAGAACCGCCTCTCCTCTATGTGTAGAGGATGCCGCCCCCTGTCTATGGTGATGGTAGAACCTCCTCTCCTCTAGGTGTAAGAGATGCCCCCTTCTATGGTGATGGTGAACCTCCTCTCCTCTAGTGTAGAGGATGCCCCCTGTCTATGGTGATGGTAGAACCTCCTCTCGCTAGGTGTTGAGGATGCCCCCTGTCTATGGTGATGGTAGAACCTCCTCTTCCTCAGGTGTAGAGGATGCCCCTGTCTAGTGTGATGGTAGAACCTCCTCTCTCTAGGTGTAAGGATGCCCCTGTCTATGGTGGGATGGTAGAACCTCCTCTTCCTCTAGGTGTAGAGGATGCCCCCTGTCTATGGTGATGGTAGAACCCTCTCGGTGTAGAGGATCGCCCCTGTCTATGGTGATGTAGAACCTCCTCTCCTCTAGGTGTAGAGGATGCCCCTGTCTATGGTGATGGTAGAACCTCCTCCTCTAGGTGTAGAGGATGCCCCCTGTCTATGGTGATGGTAGAACCTCCTCTCTTCTAGGTGTAGAGGATGCCCCTTTCTATGGTGATGGTAGAACTCCTCTCTCTAGGTGTAGAGGATGCCCCCTGTATGGGTGATGGTAGAACCTCCTCTCCTCTAGTGTATAGGATGCCCCCTGTCTATTAGGTTATGAGAACCTCCTCTCCTCTAGGTGTAGGAGATGCCCCCTGTCTATGGTGATGGTATAACCCTCCTCTCCTCTGGGTAATAGGAGCCCCTGTCTATGGTGATGGTAACCTCCTCTCCTCTGGTGTAGAGGATGCCCCTGTCTATGGTGATGGAGAACCTCCTCTCCTCTAGTTGTAGAGATGCCCCTGTCTATGGTGATGAAGAACCTCCCTCCTCTAGTGTAGAGGATGCCCCTGTCTATGGTGATGTAGAACCTCCTCTCCTCTAGGTGTAGAGGATGCCCCCTGCCTATGGTGATGTTAGAACCTCCTCTCCTCTAGTTTGTAGAATGCCCCCTGTCTATGTGATGGTAGAACCTCCTCTAGGTGTTAGAGGATGCCCCCTGTCTTATGGTGTTGGTAGAACCTCCTCCCTCTAGGTGTAGAGGATGCCCCTGTCTATGGTGATGTAGAACCTCCTCTCCTCTAGGTGTGAGGAGTCCCCTGTCTATGGTGATGGTAGACCCTCCTCTCCTCTAGGTGTAGAGGATGCCCCCTGTCTATGGTGATGTAGAACCTCCTCTCCTCGTGTGTAGAGATGCCCCCTGTCTATGGTGATGGTAGAAGCCTCCTCCTCTAGGTTAGAGGATGCCCCTGTCATTGGTGATGGTAGAACTCTCTGCTCTAGGTGTAGAGGATGCTCCCTGTCTATGGTGATGGTAGAACCTCCTCTCCTCAGTGTAGATATGCCCCTGTCTATTTGGAGTGGAGACCTCTCTCTCAGTTGTAGAGATCCCCCTGGTCTTGGTGATGGTAGAACCTCCTCTCCTCTAGGGTAGAGATGCCCCCTGTCTATGGTGAGGGGTAGAACCTCCTCTCCTCTAGGTTGTAGAGGATGCCCCCTGTCTATGGTGATGGTAGATACCTCCTCACCCTAGGTGTAGAGGATGCCCCCTGTCTGGTGTGTAGTGTGACCCTGCCTCTCCTCTAGGTGAGGATGCCCCTGTCTATGGTGATGTGTAGAACCTCCTCTCCTCTAGGTGTAGAGGATGCCCCTGTCCTATGTGATGGAAACTCCTCTCCTCTAGGTGTAGAGGATGCTCCCTGTCTATGGTGATGGTAGAACCTCCTCTCCTCTAGGTGTAGAGGATCCCCCGTCTATTTAGGTAGAATTTGTAAGGATGCCCCTTCTTGGTGATGGTAGAACCCTCCCTCTCCTCTAGGTGTAGAGGATGGCCCCCTGTCCATGGTGATGGTAGACCTCCTCTCCTCTAGGTGTAGAGGATGCCCCGTCTATGTTTGATGGTAGAACCTCCTCTTCTCATGTGTAGAGGATGCTCCCTGTCTATGGTGATGGTAGAACCTCCTCTCCTCTAGGTGTAGAGGATGCCCCTGTTCTATGGTGATGGTAGAACCCTCTCCTCCCTCTATGTTTGTAGAGGATGCCCCTTGCGCTATGGTGATGGTAGAACCTCCTCTATTGTAGAGGATGCCCTGTTCTATGGTGATGGTAGAACCCCTCTGCTCTAGGTGTAGAGGAGTCCCCCTGTCCTATGGTGATGGTAGAACCTCCTCTCCTCTAGGTGTAGAGATGCCCCCTGTCTATGGTGTGGTAGACACCCTCCTCCTCTATGTTGTGAGGATGCCCCCTTCTATGTGATGAAGAACCTCCTCTGGTGTAGAGGAGGCCCCCTGTCTATGGTGATGTAAACCTCCTCTCCTCTAGGTTGTAGAGGATGCCCCCTGTCATGTGATGTAGAACCATCCTCTCTCTAGGTGTAGAGGATGGCCCCCTGTCTATGGTGATGGTAGACCCTCCTCCCTCTAGGTGTAGAGGATGCCCCCTGCCTATGGTGATTGTAGAACCTCCCCTCCTCTAGGGTAGAGGACTTCCCCTGTCTATGGTGCTGGTAGGAAGGGGGTAGAGGATGCCCCCTGTCTATGGTGATGGTAGAACGCCTCTCCTCTAGGTGTAAAGGATGCCCCCTGTCCTATGGGTAGGGTGAACCTCCCTCCTCTTAGGTGTAAGAGATGCCCCCTGTCTATGGTGATGGTAGACCACCTCACTCTGGTGTAGAGGACATCCCCTGTTATGGTGATGGTAGAACCATCGCTCCTCTAGTGTAGAGGATGTCCCCTGTCATATGGTGATGGTAGAACCTCCTCTCCTCTAGGTGTAAGGATGCCCCCGTGTCTATGTGATGGTAGAAACCTCCTCTAGGTGTAGAGGAGGCCCCCTGTCTATGGTAATGGTAGAACCTCCTCTCTCTAGGTGTAGAGGATGCCCCCTGTCTATGGTGATGGGTAAACCTCCTCTCCTCTAGGTTAGAGATGCCCCCTGTCTATATGGTGATGGTAGAACTCTGACTCCTCTCCTCTAGGTGTAAAGGATGCCCCCTGTCTATGGTGATGCAACCTCCTCTCCTCTAGGTGTAGAGGATGCCCCCTTCTATGTGATGTAGAACCTCCTCTAGGTGTAGAGGATGCCCCCTGTCATTGTAATGGTAGAACCTCCTCTCCTCTAGGTGTAAGATGTCCCCCTGTCTATGGTGATGGTAGAACCTCCTCCTTCTAGGTGTAGAGGATCCCCCGTCTATGGTGATGTAGAACCTCCGTCTCCTCTAGGTGTAGAGGATGCCCCCTGTCTATGGTGATGTCAGAACCTCCTCTCCTCTAGGTTTAGAGGATGCCCCTGTCTCATGGTGATGGTAGTAACTCCACCTCTCCTCTAGGTGTAGAGGATGCCCCTCTGTCTATGGTGATGGTAGAACCTCCTCCCTCAGGTGTAGAGGATGCCCCCCTGTCTATGGTGAGAGTAGACCTCTCTCTCCTCTAGGTGTAGAGGATGCCCCTGTCTATGGTGATGTAGGACCTCCTCTCCTCTAGTGTAGAGGAGCCCCTGTCTAGTGATGGAGAACCTCCTCTCTCTAGGTGTAGAGTGCCCACTGTCTATGGTGATGGTAGAACCTCCCGCCTAATAGGTGTAGAGGATGCCCCCTTTCTATGGTGATGGTAAGAACCTCTCTCCCTCTAGGTGTAAGAGGATGTCCTCCTGTCTAGGGTGATTGGCAGAACCTCCTCTCCTCTAGGTGTAGAGGATGCCCCTGTCTATGGTGATGCAGAACCTCTCTCCTCGGGCGTAAGGACGGCCCCCTGTCTATGGTGATGGTAGAACCTCCTCTCTCTAGGCGAGAGGACGCCCCCTGTCTATGGTTGGGGTAGAACCTCCTCTCCCTAGGTGTAGAGGATGCCCCTGTCTATGGGTGATGGAGAACTCCCCTCTGCCTAGGTTTAGAGGATGCCCCCTGTCTATGGTGAGGTAAAAACCCCTTGCTCTAGTTGTCAGGGATTCCCCCTGTCATGGTGATGGTAGAACCCCTCTCCTATGTGTAGAGGATGCCCCTGTCTATGGTGTGGTAGACCTCTTCTCCGTCTAGGTGTAGAGATTCCCCCTGTTCTATGGTGATGGTAGAACCTCTCTCCTCTAGGTGTATAGGGATGCTCCCTGTCTATGGTGATGGTAGAACCCTATCCTCTGGTGAGCAAGGATGCCCCTGTCTATGGTGGATTGTAGAAGGTGTAGGGATGCCCCCTGTCTATGGTGATGGTAGAACCTCCTCTCTTCTAGTGTAGAGGATGCCCCCTGTCTATGGTGATGGTAGAACCTCCTCTCTCTCTTAGGTAAGGATGTCCATGTCTGGTCTCAGGCCTCGGTATAAAAGATCCTTGTACTGTCGTCAGCAGGTTTTGTCACACTGTAATGAGGTCTCCCCTCAGTTGTCTTTTTTTCTAAACTGAATAACCCCAAACATTATATTCAGCCCCCCCCCCCTCAACCCCACCCCCCTTCCTCCTCTAATAGTCTTGGTTTCTCTCCTCTGCACACGTCCACTATGTCCTTATTTACAATATTCCATGTGTGTCCTGAACCAGGGATTTGTATAAGGACAAAAACTATGTCCTTATCTATGAGATCTATTCCCCTCTGTGATACATCCCAGGATTGCATTTGCTCTTTTAGTGCAGCCGCTTTTGGCTCTGGTCACTAAAATGTATTTTTCCATCCACCAATACTTCAATGTCTGACAAATTACAGTCTATGCTCGTCTAAGTCGCAAAAACCGCTATAGAGTATGTTTAATCCCGATAAACACCGCTCTGTACTTTTTCCACATTCCTACTCTGTATTTGATATGTTTTTTTTAGTAACTGATGAGGCTGCAACCACTCCGAATCCTCCGCTTCTGAGGGAGCAGTCCACCTCCCAGCCCCACCTCAGCCAAGAAAGGATGATTAGGTTCCCCAGGAATCTAAGGTTGGCGAGGTGGTGAATCCAGCCCGATGATGGTGGCCGCCCGGCACTCCACGATAATGCTCCCCGCAAATGGTCCAGCAAGGTATTCCATATTTTTAACACGTTATAATGAAAATGGGAGGATAAAGCGTTTACTTTGCTCCAGTTTGTGGAAGAATTGTAAACTGAAAAATCTAAATCTGTTCATATAGCATTTCTTATATTCATTGTTATTTTGCATACCTAGCAATCCCATTGCATACTCTTAGAATTCATAAAGGTACAGAGGAGACAAGCATAATGTTAACTGCCTGGGGTTTTCATCCACTAATAATCTGACTCCTGGAATGGAGAACATTAAACATTGTAGATACTTGTTACATGCAACTACCATGTTTTCATTGCGATCCAGTACCAGCTAAGGCTACATGCACACGATGTATGCTTCTGTATCGTAGTATGCGGGTGTATACCGGCACGGAGCCGCTCTCCATAGGAATACACTGCGCACTGTGGCCGTATTTCGTAGAGGATAGGACATGTCCTATCTTTCTAGGCAACCCTGCTGCACCATACCTCCCTATACGGTGCTGTGAGGCCATACAAGGTAGGGGGCGTTATTATGCAGTATATATCCTCATACGTTTGTGTGAATGTAGCCAAATCTCGTTTAATCTTTTTGCCATCCAAGACAACCGTGTGCAATCTAAGGAGACTATTCAATGATGATTCTGTATTGCGTGCTGTGTCAATCACTGATCATCCCGCCCCCTGGACACCCAATTTGGAGAAAGGACAAGGGACATCATCAGTGAGTTACAAATTGAAGAAAGAGTTTGCCTACAATATGAAGCTTATCCTCACATACATCTTACTGACAGTATCCGGACTGTATATTAGGGTCCACTTAAGCCGAAGCACCAACCTTGATCATCATTGGCTCTAAGAATAAACTGGTAAAACTTTGATACACACCCTTTTACTTTTTTTTATTTTTTTATTTTGTGTTTTGAGATGTTCTATGTTTTATGCAGTTCAGATGAGGTTATGTCTTTCGCACTGGTGTCGTTTAGAGGGATATTGAGTAAAGCTGCGAGACAAGTGTGACAAAAGAAAAATAAGGGAACGACTTTCCTGGGTAAATGATTATTAGCTGAATCCAATGGAATAGATAGAAAGACAAAACATCATAGTGACATTTACAGACTTTTCGTTGTTTGCTAAAACTACTGCAGCAATTTTCACACTCCCAATAAATTCTTTAACACCAAAAGGGGATAAAAGATAAAGGGGGATGCATCGATCTTTGCTCCACGCGCGGCACTTGGCCTCCCACGGCGCGGCACTCTGCTCCACGGCGCGGCACCTGCTCCCACGGCCGGCCTCTGCTCCACTCGCTGCCCTCTCCACGGCGCGGCACCTGCTCCACGGCGCGGCACCTGCTCCACGGCGCGGCACCTGCTCCACGGCGCGGCACCTGCTCCACGGCGCGGCACCTGCTCCACGGCGCGGCACCTGCTCCACTGGGCGGCCCCTGCCGGCACTCGCTCCACGGCGCGGCACTCTGCTCCCCGGCGCGGCACTCTGTCCATCGCGACTTCCCGGCGTGCAACTAGCATCCGTCTCACGTTCTCGTCACTCTGCTCCACGTGCTCTGCACTCTGCTCCACTCGCGCACTCTCTTTTCTCCAACGGCGGCGCGGCGCGGCACCTGCTCCACGGCGCGGCACCTGCTCCAGTATTTGCACCACATTAAAAGCTGCCACCTATCAGCACCCTGGGACTGTAATCACAGGGTGTCGATGATGTCGCAAGACAGCCCGGGGTCTGCTAATAAATGCACTGCAGTAAAGTATACATAAGTACATTTGTATTAGAGATGAAATGATCTCATGTAAGTGTCCCCTTGTGGGACAATGTAAAATAAAAAGTTAAAAAGAAAATCTCCAAACACTCAAATCTGCCTCCCCTTTTGTATTTTGTACCTTCACACTCACCCCTATCCAGGCTACAAAACTACTAGTATTAACCTGTATGACAAAAAAAGAAAAAGTAAATATATATGCCAAAATTGACATTTTTAAATCATCCATCACACAAAAAAATATAAATTGCAATCATGTGTACAATGTGTATAAAATAAATCTACAGACCTTAAAATAAGCCATAGGTTATTGGTGCTTGGAGGGCGGCAATATAAAAGGTCCAAAACCCCCCCCCCCCCCCCCCCCAAAAAAAAAATTATTTCATTATGCAAAAGAAGGTAATTTAAAAACAAAAACCCTATAAATTTGTTATTGATGTCTGCATTTTGACTTACAGAAAAAAGTTATTGTGTTATTTTGGCTTTAGGAAAAAATAGAGTTGCATTTTTTTGAAATGTACTGCAGGGAAAGTTAAAGGGGTATTCCAGGAATCAGCATAATTCATATACAAATGGGTCAGTAAAATAGAATCTAATGTGTAATTAGTTGTTTAAAATGTTGCTCCCCTTAGCAGAAAATGCTGTGACATAGACTGTGATGGAGAATTACAATGCTACTGGCCCTTTATCAGTCGGTTATTTTCCTCCGCACGGAGCAGACACAGGACAGAAGATGGCGCTGGTCACATGTCCACATCACATGTCATGCAGCTGCCTGGGCAGGTCATGTGATCACCACTACGTTTGGCTGTAGTGGGTTGGTTGCAGTGCATCCAGTATGGCCGGTGTGTGGTGATGGCAGTTACACATCATTACTATGGTAACAGAGCAGGACAGTCTGTTACATCATCACTGGGGGCAGAGCATAACAGGTGGGAGGAGTTACTGAGAACTAAAGGATCATGGGACTTGTAGTTTCCAGTGGCGGCCATCTTGGTGATGACTCCACCTACTTTAGAGAGGTCATAAAATATTGTGAATCATAAAATCAAACTATTTCAGCTCCATTTTGTGTCTAATGAGATTGAGTTTTGTTACATTTATTTGTATGGGCTTTTGTATCAGTCATTCATATTCCCTGAATACCCCTTTAATAAAAGTTCACCAGTACTTGAATCTTGAGTAGTTGAGTATATGAATCCCAAAATTGTGCTATTTAAAACTAAAATTTGCCTCCCCCGTCCCCCCCCAAACATGACCCCAGAGAATTAATGTGTATAAATATGCTTAAAGGAAACCTCCCATCTCGGATGTTCCTATTAAGGTAGATCCGGTGGCAGGTTCATTTGGTAAATATCCTCGGAGCCCTTTTAATAATCCTTCAGTGCCCGCTAAGTTTTGAAATGTTTTATTGCCCTAATATGCAAATATGTGATGGAGGCTACTGGGGCGTGGAGCGACCGGAGCTGAAGCTACACTGTGCGGTTACTCCATACCCCAGTAGCCTCTTTCGATCCTAATAGTATATCTTCAGTGCGCAGCTCCTTGTAGCTGGCGCATGCGCCGTCACTCAGGCTTCAGAGATGAATATGTACAGCCACCAGCTCAAGCACAGATGAGTGTGCGCAGCTACCAGGAGCTGTAAGCTGAAGATCTCATAGTAGGAGGATCATAAGAGTCTACTGAGGTGTGTGAGGTGCGCCGTGTAGCCTCAGCTCCGGCTACTCCACGCCCCAATAGCCTCTTTCGCATATTTGCGTATTAGGGTAATAAAACACTTCAAAACTAAGCAGGCACTGAAGGTTTAGCTCTAAAAAGGGCTCCGATGATATTTATTAGATGACCCTGCCAACGGATCAACCTTAATAGGTAGATCCGAGATGGTAGTTTCCTCTAAGGCTGCATTGACTCGAACATGTGAGAGACGTATATACGTTCCCCATAGATGTCTATGCCGCACATGGCCGCAAAAAAGATGGAGCATGCTCTATCTTTGGCCGTAAGAGCGGCAGTGAAGAGGGGAGGGGTGAGCAGCGCTTGTACCTCCCCTCCTCTCCAGCGATACGGCCGGCCGGGCATCGTGTGAATGCAGCCTTAGTAACATGGTCATTGCTCTAGCGCCCCCACAGTTCACCTGTACTAAGTGGACATGGACAAAGGCTTGAACAGTAGGGGGCAGTGTTACATGGATATAGCAATGGCTTTGATGTCCTCCATCAGATTTGCATCGTATATATTGGACGTTGAGGGTTGTGGTACGTTCCTGTTTCGGCACAATGTATATTTCCTTCCTTGATGCATTTGCTTATCTTAACAATCGCTTTTTGAAGGTGATTTTTTTTTTTTAATAGATGAAGTTAAAAAGCAGCAACCCATGTAAATACTAATGTGTTCTGTATTGAGTTTCAGGATTCCTGTGTTAACCTAGAATGATGTATATTTGCAATCTCTGCTTTCATTCCCTTTGTTTTAACCTGCAAATTGTAACAAAATGTCTCTGCCGAAGGGTAAAAACGGAAGAAGCGTTTACAAAGACTCGTGTGGCTTCAGGTGCATTGAACCCTTGATCCTCCTGTCCCACCTCTGCTTCTGGTACTAACCTGTCCCCCTTTCTTTACCCCTCCTTGGCCTCCCAGTCACCTGGAAGCCCTGCTCCCACCACTCCGCAGGGTAGAGAAGCCGTTGTGTCTGAGGTAGAGCAGGAGCGTGAGGAAGAGGAGGAGGAGGAGGCGTCAGTGGAATTTGCCCTCTCCTCTGACATTGAAGATGATTATGAGCCAGAGCTGCTCTTGGTGCCTGAGGGGCAGCCCGTAAACCAGCCAATGCTGGCCGCAGCTCAGTCTTTGCATCGAGAGGCTACAAAATGGTCCAGTAAGGTACTCAATGGTTCCCAAGCTCTGCATCCTCCACCCTGCCATGTGCATCCCACCCCTCCCTCCATCCATGACACGGTCTGCGCCTACAGTCTGCGCCAAGCTGATCGCGTCGCTGAGTGTGTTACTCGTGGCCGCTTGTGTGAGCCCATGTATGGCTTGATCAGTGAATATTGGCTTGTCTGTGTCGTCTTGTTTTTTTTTTTTGTATTCGGATCTGAATCGTCTAATGACTCATTTCACAGCCTTTTAGGTCCATACAGATTTATAAATATCATATCTTGTCGTCTCTTAAAGATGACCTCTCGCCACCTCACACGTGTTATGATGACTACACGGATCCAGGGACCACCACGGCTGCAGAGATATTAGCTGCAGTATCTGGTCATTATAATCCTCTCCACTGTCAGAGAGGAGGGGGCGTGAGAAGATTATCATAACGCACACCGCCTCCTCTGCTCCAGCTCCTCCTCTCTGACCCTGGAGCAGTGGTATATTCATCTCCACATGAGGGGGTGTAAGGACCTCTTTCTGCATGTCCAAGAGTCTACTCTTTCCTGCCCACGTATTGCTGCACCACCCCATACAAAAGCAGAATAGTGCCGTTTGCACTTTCAGACCTTTTCTCATCCGTGACGAGCCCTCAAGCTTAACCAAGTTATTTTAGTTACTATCCACTATCTTTATGCGTTCTGCTTGTCTGAAAAAAAAATGTATACCTTATGTGCACATTTTAATTCCAAGTATTAGAGTATTTAGATGTTCCCTGTCATGCGAAGAGTAAATGAGATGTGTTGGCCATAAATTATTAGAGAACCTCCATAAATATTGCAACTGCACGATTCGGTTGAATCTGTGTTCTAGAAGCAGAACTACATCCTGTATTATTCTGGTCCGTCTTCCTCTCAGCTCAGCTCTTGTCGGCTCGAGGAGTTGAGTTTGATGGAAAGTTTTTTAAATATCTCATGAGAGGAAGATGCATGTAGGCAGCCGGCCCCCGGCTTGTAGGCAGCCGGCCCCCGGCTTGTAGGCAGCCGGCCCCCGGCTTGTAGGCAGCCGGCCCCCGGCTTGTAGGCAGCCGGCCCCCCAGTATTCCCTGCACATAAATAAAATCAATACTCTCCTTTCCGACTCCTCCTCTTCTTGAGTGATGTCGGTGTCAGGTCCCTGCGCACTGACCACACACACACTATGACGGCAGCCACTTGCTGACATCCTAATGTGTGCTCCAACTGTCGCTCCCGGTGCACACTCTACAATCTCAGCAGGACCTGCTGCCGGCAGCAACAAAGAGGAGGACCTGCAGGGCCGTCGGAAAGGCGAGTAATTTATTTATTTTTTTAAATATATAGACCCGAGTATAAGCCGAGCTTGTTTTTTTTCAGCACATTTCTTGTGCTGAAAACGTGGCTTATGCTCCAGTATATATAATTCTAACCTGAACTATTCCTTTATATATCTGAAACTAGTTTTTAAATGAATTTGCCTGTAGCATTACTATTTTTGATAGTTTTTTTTGTGTATTCCATAGTTCTAGAAGTAATTTTTAACTGCAGATGAATTGATATGAGATTTGCTACATCCCGATGTTTTCTACAAGTGTTAGGTTCTGCCGGCTGCCCTCGCTGTTACTCACTGTAAATTCTGTTGGCTTTCATGGAGAACGGTTGCATGGCTTGGAATGGCAATGAGATGTGTGGTTTGTTTTACACTTTGCAGTTTTAAAGACAATTACTCAATACGTAATTAATACAATAATCATGTGAAAGGGCCAACACCAATCAAGTTTTCAAATCCATCTCTGGATTTTTATTTGTTTCTCGACTCCTTTCCCCCCTATAAGTGTTAAAGGGGAATTTGTCACCAGAGCGCTTTTTTTTTTTTTCTTCTTATCAGGGCACAGATTGCTATAGACTAAGTACTTTATATGCCAAATATGTTTGGCTCCCTGACAAATGCCTCAACCAAGTCCCAGAGAGGAGAATTTCACATGACAACTTCCGTTTGCTCTATAATATATTAACTGCTCTCCTGGTCACTCCTGGCTCCTGCCCCTTCCTCCCCCTGATGAGGGATCAGCTCACTGTCCACCCTCTTCCTCCAGCATCTCAGTGGAATGGATGTAAGAGAGGATGTGGGAGGGAGGAGTCGAGAGTGACGATGAGAGCAGTGAATATATTACAGAGCCGGCAGAAGTTGTCATTTGAAATTTTCCTCTCTGGGACTCGGCTGAAGCTTCTGGCAAGGAGCCAGGTAAAGTTCTCCATACTTTATTTCAAACACCATATATCAGACATATTTTTTAAAAACAGTATTTACAGTACTTTGTCTATAGGAACCTGTCACCTGATAAAAATAGCATTCAGGTGACCGGTTCCAGTGGCGTAACTTGAAGCTGATGGGCCCCAGTGCAAGGTCTGCGCCGGGCCCCTGACTATAAGGTATGGTGTATAGTGCTAGTCTTCTTATATGGGAAAGTGACAACATATGGGCCCCTAAGCCTCTTGGGCCCGGGTGTGACCTCACCCTCTGCACCCCCTCAAGTTACGCCCCTGACTGGTTCTCTTTTAATTAAAAAAAAAATTAAGGTTTGTGCAAACATGGCAGAATAATACTAAAATAATTACTGCTTCCTATATAAGAAGCTCACCTTGGGTCATAGCCAGGATGCTTTGGTTCACGGTAAAAGGAGTCACATAGTTAGTGGCCTGAAAAGGGGATCATCGGGTCTCAAAATATATTGGGCTCTTGGAAAGAACTGTCAGGAGCAGAACGTCCCGGTCAGCTATGTGGTGCCTTTTTATATCCTCATTAAAGTTAAGAGTAGGGCAGGTCAGGAAAATAAATATATCCACATCTCTAAAAATACAACTGATCGGTGGATGAATTGTAATAGAATGAGCCTGCACCACCTTATATACAGTGTATCATCTATAGTCATATATACATACCTAACGTACATAAGGTCTATGTGTGTACCTAAAGCAAAAAATACAATACGGTCATTTAGGCCTTAAGAAATTATACATCAATCTGCTCCATCAATTGTTACAGCTCAATAACGTGCGACCTCCGACTCCAGTTTCAATGTAATAAATTCCCATTTATCTGGGATCTGCCACTATTTTCACACATGCTGTGGCCAAACAACTCAGATTCCCTTAGAGGGCTTGTCCAATGACAACAAGTTAGCCTGTATCCATAGGATCAGGGCTACCTTGCTGATGGAGGTCTTGGGGATGGGACCCCCACAGATCTGAGCACCATACTTGCCTACCTCTGTCAGCGCCGTAGAGATGGATAGAGTAGCCTGAGCATACACGAACAGAGACCCCCGACTGATCAGCACGTTAGCCCCTATTCTGTGGACAGGGGATACATGTTGTCACTGGACTACCCCTTTAGACCACTGTTCCGTAGCAGTATAGTGTCACCTACCCCCTTTGACATAATTAATCAACACAACCTTTTGCCAATTTTTGGTATTGGCTACAGCAGTACATCGTGTTTGCTATAATCTACTGCAGTGGTGGCGAACCTATGGCACGGGTGCCAGAGGTGGCACTCAGAGCCCATTCTGTGGGCACTCAGACCATCACCCCAACACAGAGTTTGCCAGACACCACTCAGGGCTTCCTCCTGTGGTCCGATACAGCCCAGGACGTGCCACGCTCAGTGCCATATTAAAGCATCCTTGGCTGCCAGGACTACAGGAGGAACAAGGTGGTGTGGATAGAGAGAGATTATTGTTGGAGCTAATGCTCTGGTTTCAGGGTTCCCTGAAGAGGAACAATCAGGGTTCCCAAATTTCTCCATCATCTTTCTATTGTATTGGTGAACTCAGGACACCAATATGATTGAAACCTGTGATACAGCAGGAATCAGTAAGTTACTGCTTAAATTGTCATGTCGGCACTTTGGCCAAAGTACAACCAAAACCCCAGTGGCGTAACTAGGAGTGGCAAGGCCCCATAGCAGGCTTCGGCGTGGGACCCCCCTTCCCACTTGAAAATTATACATATTTGTATACTCACACATGCAAGTTACAATCACACATTTATACACATAGATACATTTAAACATATAGAGCATATACACACATACATTATATGCAGACGCCATACACCGTATACACATACAACATATACACATCACAGATGCAGCAAATATACATCACATATATGTTATATACATATTATGATGTACAATGTGCAGCATAATATGGATATAATGATGCACATCCTCCACTCTTTAGTGTGTCTGGTCGGATACTGGGGCCCTCTGACACTGTGGGCCCCATAGCGGTTGCTATGGCTGCTACCACTGTAGTTACGCCCCTGCAAAACCCACTTATATGTTGCACTCTCTCTGAAAGGTTCACCATCACTGCTCTACTGCAAGGCTGTGTGATTCTGTTAGGCTCCCTCTTTGGACCAGCATATTGCTACATACCTGGCCAGTTCACCTTCTAGTGCGCGTCATGTATAGTTTACAGCCAGTACGTAAGGATTGTAATGCCTAAACTTGTGATATAACAAGTATTTTTATACTGGAAATACAATTTTCTCTTACCATACTACCTCAGTCATCAACTGCTCTGTACTTCAGGATTATTGATGGTCGTCTTTGCAGCCGATTGCTGTTGGCCTCTGTTATAGTCCGTATTTGACCCACGGCTGTGCTTGGCCAACAGCGCTTTAACCAGGAAGCGCCGAGCAGAGCGTTTTCAAGATTCTGGCTCGGAGAATTTTTAAATGGCCGTCTGGGTTAGCATTAACATTCGTTAAAATTGTTTCCTTCTTCTCCATCCTAGACGACATTATGAACTAATTAAATTTAAGTAAAAAAAAAATTGCATTAATATTCTCGACAGCGATTGCTGTGACCCCGCTTGACCTTTTAATTAGGGATATTACTGAGACCCTTCGTCTTTATAGCTGGTAACATGTTTGCTATTTGTTGTGCACATCTGTTTCTACCAATGCATGACCGTGATGTGTCTGCTACTAACCGATGGCTTGAGGACACTCATGAGTATATGGCCCGCTGGTTTTACGCTATAAGGTATATTCATGACCATCCTGTTCTGGACTGATTTCTCAAGGTGGTGTCTGTACCCGTGCACATGTGTATGTATGTTTTTTGTTGTGTGTCACTAATTAAACTGGTGTCTGGAAAGTTTACTGGTTTTGCAGCACGCAGGTAACTATCATCCTGCAAGTCTCACACTTACTCATTGTGTTTCTCAGTGGTTTTGTGTGTATTTACTATAGAAAAAGGTATACAATTCTCAACAATTAATGACATTTAGTAATTGGTTACAACATGAGATGCCACGGTCTGTCCATATAAGACAAGGGACAGATATCAGGGTTAATATCATGGAATGATCACCCATGTGCTCATTCCCTCCCTAAGCCACTGAGAGCACATGAACATAGAGCACCGTCTAATATTCCATCTATATTATTTCGCTAACATGGAATATGGATCTGTTTTTGTTATGCAGAAATAAAATAATGCTTAGGATTTTTTATTTTCCTGAGGTTACTTTTTGCTGATTTGAAAGCCATTGGCGATCCACATAATCTGTAAGTGTCCGGTCTCTCCTTCCTCTGACCCTGTTTCCCTGTTGCAGGGTAATGACATCATTGCGGCGGCGAAACGCATGGCTCTGCTCATGGCCGAGATGTCTAGACTTGTGAGAGGAGGCAGCGGGAACAAGAGAGCCTTAATTCAGTGTGCCAAGGACATTGCTAAAGCTTCAGATGAGGTGACAAAGTTGGCGAAGGAAGTGGCTAAACAGTGCACAGATAAGAGGATCCGAACCAACCTGCTTCAGGTATGTGACCAACTGTCTCCAATGCGAAGAAGTCTCTTCCATTAAAGCAACACTGTTTCTGTTCATGGGCCCATGTTGCACGTGCTGCAGGGCTACCTACCCACCGGAACCTAGCAGCCTGTGGTGTAACTAGAAGCTGATGGGCCCCAGTGCAAAGTCTGTGCCGGGCCCCGACTATAATGTATGGTTTATAGTAATAGTCTTCTCATATGGGAAAGTGACACCATAAGGGCCCCCTAAACCTCTTGGGCCCTGGTGCGGCCGCAACCTCTGCACCCCTCAAGTTACGCCCCTGTTACAACATCTTCAACTACAAAAGAAATACAAATATAGGACAAAGTGAGTAATTCTTTTTTTTCTATTTTCTAGGTCTGTGAAAGGATTCCAACCATCAGCACTCAGCTGAAAATCCTTAGTACGGTTAAGGCCACTATGTTGGGAAGAACCAACATCAGTGACGAAGAGTCTGAACAGGTAAGAGACAATGACCTGGAAGATAAACAACTTGTCCTTCAAATGACAAATATCCCACTTCCTGTTCCTGTTTTTTTTATTATTTGGAATGGCGGCTGCATGTGTAAAACCCCCCCCCCCCCCCCTGTATTCACCACACTTTACGCCCCCATTTTGGTGGATTTGCAACCGACTCCACAGTGGACAAAAATTTAAATGTAAAAAAAAAATTCTTTGAAAAATTTGAAAACGGTACCAACCATAAATCACAAAAATGCTGCTTATTTTCTGCATCGGATTTTCTGATCATTGAAAAATATTGTAAAAGTAATATCATATCAAAGTTTCCGTAGAGGTCAGGGGCACAGAAGCGACCTAATGGGTTTGTCTTTACTCTCGGACAACCCCTTTAATGAAGACCTGTCACCGAATATAATGAAAAAAACTCTAAAGGTGGCCGGAGGGGGCTGCTTAAAAAAAATTAAGATCTACTTACCTTCTGGTGCCCTCCGGTGTCTCGCGCTGCTGTCGCTCCGGGCGCCATGTAAACAAACATGGCCGCCGGAGCAGCGCTGGACTCGGCTTCCGGCCCGCATTCACAATGCTGTGAGTAGGGACGGGTAGGCGTGGCCGGCCACGTAGAGCACCGGAAGTTAAGTAGATCTTAATTTTTTTAAGCAGCCCCCTCCGGCCACCTTTTTATTTATTTTTTTTCTTACTTTCGGACAACCCCTTTAATTGAAGGGGTTATTCCCATCTGAGACATAACTTGCTGTGCTACACTGTTTCTATAATCCCCTCATCCATAGAAGTGCTGGAAATGGCGCAGAACAGCGGCAATCGGCTATTTCCGTCATTTTACGTTGGTAAAACTTTAAGCAAATGTCTTCTCTCCGTTTTTGTAAATGTTTCACAACTTCCTTTTTAGGCGACAGAAATGCTGGTCCATAACGCACAGAACCTGATGCAGTCCGTGAAGGAGACTGTGAGAGAAGCTGAAGCCGCGTCAATCAAGATCCGTACAGACGCCGGATTCACGCTCCGTTGGGCACGTAAAACTCCATGGTACCAGTAATCCTTTGTAGCCCGGAACACATCGAGCTGCTCCATATTGTACAAAGCAAACTAATACTGTGTAACAATACAGACTGATGTGGAATTCAATATCTAGATGAGCGTCCAGATGAGTATTTTGTACCCGGCTCATCTTGGGCTCGTCCATCAGTAATTGCTTAACTCACTATTTACTTTCATGGGCTTCCCACAATGCATTGCTTTACTATTGAGAAGCCGCACAAAGCCTTTACTCTGGGTGAGGCCACGTGCAATCCAGCAGTATCCATAACCTGCGTTCCATACTCTACCTTTATACTCTGCTGATCACCGCCTCTGTACTGGCATCACACTTATCTACTTTGGTGCTTTTATGGTTGGCATCCTGGTATCTAAAATGGTGCCCATTTCTTCTTCCTAAACTATGCAGAGAAATGCAACATTAGCGAAGTGTCCTTTTCGGTTAGCGAGCAGAAGACGTGTACTAAGCACTTCTGATTGGCTCCAAGTCCTTCTAATTCAACCGTTTCGTTCTGAGAAGTACAAATTCCTCCATTATGGGGCTACACGACTGATTGAGAAGCATTGTCTAGGGTAGGGGTTAGGAAACTACATCACTGGTGCCAGAGGTGGTACTATGAGCCTTCTCGATGGCCACCCAAGCCGCCATAGACAGGACAATACATCCTCAACACATGGACTGCAGGAAGAGCGAGAATGTGTGGAGAGGACTGTATAGTCTTTGGAGGTCCTCCTGCTAGCCCCTGTACAGGGAGGCCCTGGAGAGCAGCTACAGTGATGGTCCAAAATTGCCCCACTCAACTGTATTGGTGGCCTCAGGGGGCTGAAACGATTGAAAGTTGTGACAGAACAGGGAGCAAGAACTGTCTGCTTTCATTTCTGTGTTGGTTTTGCTAGTGGTTTGGGTTTATACTTGGGTTCGCCATTACTAGTCTAGATTGTCGGGTGTTTCTAAGAACACATCCTTGTGACTGCAGCCTCCGATGGCTCTGGGCTCCCACATGTTTGTTTCCGATGCTTGGTGACGGGTTACTTTATTTTGCCTGCATGAGGTGTGTAGAGCTTGATATCCGCTTGGTATTCCACCATCATTTCCTCAGTCTCCCTATGGAGGACTAATTAAATTGGATTAGCTGCAAATAGTCTTGGTAAATAATCCTAAATTGGGGAGTGTTGGATGTTAACGAATAATATTTATTGTAACCTTGAGGGTAGAGGATTAGTGAATGTTGTTGTCCTCTAAACCAATCACTCACGGCATTACTTACCTTATTCCGCCTTAAAGCAATCAGAAGACAGTAGCGAGCACTTACCCCATGTATCACCTGCCTCTATCCCGGGCCTTGTATTACATTAGGCTTCTTCTTTAGTGCCACATTCTGATTGTCTCGATGCCTTTTACATCCTCACACCGTGACAAGACGGACAAAAAAACCCCAAGAATATTATCCTGGTGACTGCATTGTTGTCTACAAGTAATTGTTTAAAAATATTACAGCAAATTGTTGCATTGTACTTGTACCTTACACTGTGTGAAGACTTTTTTTTTTATTTGAACAGAAAACGCCATATTGCCTTTTATCTCATGTTCATTTAGAATTAGTTCAAGCCAAAGACTTAGATTTTGTTTGCAAAACAATTCAATAAAAACATGGCTGCTCCTTTTGGCTACAGTTCAGACATTGGCTGTCTACACACAGAAGGAGCCATTACGTTAGGTAATTGTTGGAGGGTTAAGGAACATCTGATCTGCACCAATGTCTTGGGACACGTTGTTTTATGCTGTCAATTCAAACCAATAAACAAATTTGTATACTGAAAGTTTTTGTCTGTTTTCTGGTAGTTGTCTGTTTGGTTAAAACATCCCACATTGGTCAAACTAATCCCATTGTATAACATGGATAAACATGTACAGAAATAGGAAGTTTTTGGGATTCTGTATCCTCTGTGAGGTTTGGAGCCCCTGTGAGCTTTAGGGGGTCTTTCACATCAATGATTTTTCGCTCAATCCATTTTGACTTGTGGACACATACAGATGGGTTTTCTCTTCCCGGCTTCAGTGATTGTGTTTTTCCATTCTTTTCAATGGGTTTCTTCACACTTGTTTTTTTCCACCGATCCAATTGAACACAAAAAGGATGAGTTTGAAAAATCCCATTGAAAAGAATGGGGTCAGTAATGCATCAATGGCAAATTACTGAAGCCACGAGAGAAAACCAATCCGTATGCGTCCATAAGCCAAAATGGGTTTAGTTAAAAACCTCTGATGTGGATCCACCCTTTGGTGGATTTTGCACACGCGAGTTTGAGCAGTCATGCGCTGCATGTACTTTCCGCAATGACCAAGCTGAATGCTGAGCATTGGAACAGGAGTGACACTCTGAGGTAAGTTCTTCTGCTTCGTGTTCCGGCTCATCCAGGGATAATGACTGATCCGTGGTTGGTCTGTGAATACCTGAGTGTGCATGGCCGGTTCTCAAGAATCGATCACAATTCTTACATCATATCGCGATATTGCACTGTTCCTAGCAGTAGATTTATGATCCACAGCAAGTCCTTTATTTTCTGTGGATCAGCCCAATTTGGCTGTTTTTGTGCTGCTTGTAATTCTGCAGCCATTATATAACAAATTCCCCGGCCGTGAAGCGTCACCTGCAGATCCACTTCTATGCTGAGCTACAAGCAACTAACTACAGACCCCTGTGTGAGGGAGACCCAAAGCGGCAAATAGGCCCACATGAAGAACACCTTACACAGAAACGTCATGTAGAAGATCTATTCCATCCTTGTAAAGTATTTCTGTGCCGGTGACACGGCATAAAGTGCACAACGCGTCAGGTCAGTAGCTGCTTATAGAAGTCATTTGTCTTTATTTAGAAATGTACATTTTATACCCAAATTGTGATTTCAGAAATTGTTGGCTTTGATCTTTACACAATGGCACAAATTGTATTAACACAGACTTTAAATAAAAAAAAAATAAGCTTTCCAGCGTTTTCTACCAGCGTTTAGCTGATGGCACAAGTGAAAAAAACTCCTTCCACTGACGGATCTGCATCTGCGCCCTCAGTGGAGGGATTAAGGCATTTAACGTGGTGGAGAGGCAGAAATAATATCTTATAATACGCACTTGTCACTACTCGGGGGGGTCCGTCTCAACACTTTATAATTGCACTAGATAAAGTATGTGTGACACAAGGAAGAACTAGTGTTCCAGAACCAGTCTGATCCAAATGCTACAGTATATATTTGGTCTTTGTGGATCAGAAGGTATAGAAAATACAATTATTTGACGGGTAAATCATGTGACGGGGTTCTCATAGTGGATGAGCTAAGTAACTACAGTGTAGAGAGGCCGAGGAGAAGTCTCATTTGTTATGCTGCAATTGTGCAGAGAGAACCTAATGATATTCTGCTCCACATAATGAAAAATCCAGTGTGGCCCAAGCCTAGAAAAGTCCAGATAGTTCCCTTTAAGTATTGGACATCTTCTAGGGCCCTGGAATGATAAGTGTCACATTTCTGCTTTCAAATTCCAATGTATAGACCAGGGGGTTTCATATATGGACCAGAAGTAGAACATGTCTCCTCCCTCCTGGTTCTGTGTTATGTGCGCACCTGGAATTTTCCTGCTTTGGTCAGATATTTCACTCCTTTGAACGGTTTGTATTTCTCCCCATACATATCCAATCGATTCACTTTTAGTCCTAGATATGGGGGCAAAAGAAGCAAAGTGAAAATAGGATTTTGGACGTACACTTGATAAAATTTGGCTGAACACAACAATTTCATCAGGATTGACCACGATCCAGCAGATGCCGGATGTCACAATTGGCTTTAGCAGTTTAGACAAAGCCACAAAAACACTTCTACAGAACCGTCCAGATCATATCCAGGCACATATCTTACATACAAGAGAAGTTCTGTAGGTTTGTTCTATAAGGGAACCTACCACCACATATGCACCTATTAAGGTAGATCGGGTGGTAGGTTTCCTTGTACCGTATTTTCCGGACTATAAGGCGCACTTAAAAGCCTTGGATTTCCTAGGAAATCCAAAGTGCGCCTTATAGTCCGGTGCGCCCTATAGGAGGGCAGCGGACCCTATAGGGCAGCGGACTTACATAGGTCCCCGCTACCGGAGACAGCAGATCTCCAGCGGGAACTGCAGACCCCGCGATCTGCTGTCTCCGGTAGCAGAGATCTATGTAAGTATTCTATTCCCCACCTCCCCCTCACCTTCCCCGCGTTCCGCGTGTCTTCTCGGCATCGCGTCGCGTCCCGTCGGGTCTCCGCTCCGCCCCTGGACCTCCGCTCCGCCCCCGGACCCTGCGCCTTATAGTCCGATGCGCCTTATATATGGAATTATTACATATATAAGGCGCATCGGACTATTGCGCCTTATATTCCGGTGCGCCTAATGGCCCGGAAAATACGGTAATTAATTTCAAAGCTATATACTTTTCTTGGTCTCCTCTGCTAGTGATTTTAAAAATTGACCCCTAAGGTAATGAGCATGTGTTTGGGGACAGTCTGCCATCCCTAAATGTGGTGCTAGATTCCTTTAAGAAGTTACTGCTGGTGTGTCTGCTGCTGTGCAGTTCCTAAATGTATCTTTCCAAGAAAGATGTTTTCTTTGTTTTGCTACTTTTTTTAGAGCAATTTTAAAGACTTTTAGGTGCAAAACGAAGGTGCATTTATGGAATTAAGCATCAGTTGTACTTAAAGTCGCAAAAAATAATTAAAAAATACAAACAAAAAATAGAAATGTATCAACGGCAAATTTAGAAGACGCATAGCACTGCTGAGAAGCCAACTTCAGAGAATTTTAAAAAGTGGCAAAGAAACCAAAAGATAAATGTGCCCCTAGATGTCTTACACAAGCTGTATGATGACATATTCCCTTAAGGGGTTTCTCCTCTCGTCTGGGCAGCCACCTTCGTTTCATTAATCTGCGATATATAAACATTTCTTCAATTGGATGTTGTTTAAAAAAAAAAGTTCCTGTGTGAAGAATTTCTCATAAATGTAGTCATTTGGTCCCTTAGAACAAGACTGTTGTCCTTGGATACGACCCCTCCTGCTGGAGGGATTACACAAAGACACAAAAGGTTTTTGTATATTAAATGTCTGGAGATACTGCAGGTCCGCAGCCGTCTGTGGTAATGATCGCTGAATCCGGAGGTCAGAAGACTCAATACCGCATGTCTGGCCACTGCTGCGAAAATTTGAGGTGGTCGTATCCAAGGAGACATCTCGTTTCTAAGGGACAACATGACTACATTTATAGGAAATATCTTCACACAGGACATTTTATTTATAACCTCTAAAATGTTTATATATGGCAAATAAATTAAATGTGAATGTCCAGATGGGAAAACCCCCTTATAATCAAGTTTGTTACAATACGCTGGCTGGAATTCTACAAGTACCTACCTGAGATTGCACACTGCTGGATCTTGAAGTTGATGTTTAAGCTTGGGTTCTCCTCTGGTTTTGGTGCACCAGACTGCAGGGAGACACTTCCCTTAAGATTTGGTAACTTCTGTGTCGTTATCTTCCCAATGTCCCAGGTAAGCACCTCCGAAAAGCAAAATGAGTGTTAGATCGAAGGTCACTAGTGGTCATAATCACAGATGGCGTGACGTGTACAGATCTGAAGAAAGCTATAGCTGTAAGGGGGCTGCCCTACAAGGTAGCAAAAGAGGCGGGATTTTCCTTGTCTCATCTGGGAAAACCTATTTGCATATTTCCCATAATCCCCTGGACACTCCTGAAGTCCCCGGGTGCTGCCCAGTCATTTCCGTGGGGTTCAGAAGAAACCAACTAGAAAATATTGGTGGGAACTTTGGTCAGGGCATCAGACGCATCCCCTATCTACGCCTTAAAGCCTGCTGTCTGGTTATGTAAACCGGAAAATGGATCCGTTTATTCCATATTCCCTATGACAACCAGTAAAGAGAGGAACTTCCGGAAGATTTATTTTTGGTCGGCAGATTTAACAACAAACAACACTGAGGGATATTTAACGAAAATATGCGGTAAGAGTCTAAAACTCTTGTATAAACTGTGTATTTTTAAAATGTAATTGACAAAATGGGCGTGGCCTCATGAAAGGGGAAGGATTTATAGAAAGCTAACACTAGACATTCTTAAATTTAGACAGATTACCTGTATCAGAAACGTGTAGTATACAGCCAGCCCAGCCCTCAGTAGTATACAGCGCTGCCCAGCCCCGCCCCCCCTAGTTATACAGCGCTGCCCAGCCTGCCCCCCCAGTAGTATACAGCCAGCCCAGCCCAGCCCCCAGTAGTATACAGCCAGCCAGGCCCCCAGTAGTATACAGCGCTGCCCAGCCCGCCCCCCAGTAGTATACAGCGCTGCCTTAGCCAGCCCCAGTAGTATACAGCCAGCCAGCCCAGCCCCCCCGTTGTATCAGCGCTGCCAGCCCGCCCCCCAGTTATACAGCGCTGCCCACGCCCCCAGTAAATACAGCCGCCCAGCCCCCAGTAGTATACAGCCAGCCCAGCCCAGCCCCCAGTAGTATACAGCCAGCCCAGCCCAGCCCAGCCCCCAGTAGTATACAGCCAGCCCAGCCCAGCCCCCAGTAGTATACAGGCAGGCAGCTCCTAGTAGTATACAGCCAGCCAGCCACCACTAGTATACAGCCAGCTCAGCCTGCCCCCACTAGTATACAGCCTGCCCCCAGTAGATCTTTCAGTAAATCTGCCACATTATGCACGGTCTGCACTAGTTATAATAATGAAGAACTTACTTTGTTAACAGGATCGAATGTGTAGGTCCCCTGCGTTGGTGCGAGGTTCATGTTCAGGACGGCTTTAGGCATGTGGACAGTCAGAACTATGCTCTCCACAGTCTTGCCCATGTTCTGCTTTGGACCCACCGTCACATCAAACCTTCCACTTGAACTGTTCTCCTGGAAGACTATGCTGTGCTTGACATACACTGGAATTGCCACCAAGCTAAGAACAATAATAGGAATCAATAAGAATAATAGATATTTGGAGATAAGGCATCAATATTATTCATGAAATCAGCACAATATAAACAATTTGCTCATTTTTAGCCGTCCAGATGCATCCAGACCTTTCCTAGCAGAATAGACTGAATGAGTAAATGTTCAGGCTATTATCATAGGAAAGATCTTGGCTTATACGTGGACATGTCCATAGACATATACTGCCGGCCGAGAAGCACAAGAGGAGGATGTGTCCCACTGTATAACCATCTAGAGAAGGGATTGCGAACCTTTAGGAGACCGAGTGCCCAAACTACAACCAAAATCCACTTATTTACCATGTAGTATACAGCCTGCACCCCGTATACAGCCCACCCCTGTACTATACAGCCAGCCCTCCCCCATGTAGTATACAGCCTGCCCGTCCCCTGTAGTATACAGCCTGCCCGTCCCCTGTAGTATAAAGCCGGCCCGTCCCCCGTAGGTATACAGCTGCCCGCCCCTGTAGTATACAGCCTGCCCGCCCCCTGTGTATAACAGCCTGCCCGCCCTGTAGTATACAGCCAGCCCTGTATAAGCCGCGCCCCCTGTAGTATACAGCCTGCCCGCCCTGTAGTATACAGGCCCGCCCCCTGTAGTATATTACAGCTCATCCCGCCCCTATGTATAACAGCTGCCCGCCCCTGTAGAGATCCAGCCCGCCCTGTAGTATTACAGCAGCCCGCCCTGTAGTATACAGCCAGCCGCCCCCTGTCAGTATACGCCAGCCAGCCCCCTGTAGTATACACAGCCAGCCCCCGCAGCCCAAGCCACCCTGTAGATCAGCCCAGCCAGCCCCCTGTAGTATACAGCCAGAGCCCCCCTGTAGTATACAGCAGCCGCCCTGTAGTATACAGCCTGCCCAGTCCCCTGTGAATACGCCCGCCCTCCCCTGTAGTATAAAGCCAGCCCGCCCCCTGTAGTATAAGCCAGCCAGCCCGCCCCTGTAGTAACAGCCAGCCCTCCCCCTGTAGTATACAGCCTGCCGCCCCCTGTAGTATACAGCCTGCACAGCCCTGTAGTATACATCCAGCCAGCCCCTGTAGTTATACAGCCGCCAGCCCCCTGTAGTATACAGCCAGCCGCCCCCTGTAGTATACAGCTGCCGCCCCTGTAGAATACAGCACCCTGGCCCCCAGCACCCCCTGTAGAATAACAGCCCAGCCCCGAATCAGCCTGCCGCCTGTAGTATACAGCCAGCAGCCCGCCCTGTGTATACGCCAGCCCGCCCCGTAGTATACAGCAGCATCGAACCCAACCTGTAGTATACAGCAGCACAGCCCGACCCACTGTAGTATACAGCCAGCCCGCCCTGTGTATACAGACAGCCACCCATGTAGTATACAGCCAGCACGCCCCCTGTAGTATACAGCCAGCCAGCCCCCTGTAGTATACAGCCAGCCAGCCCATGTAGTATACAGCAGCGCAGCGCCCGCCCGCCCCTGTAGTATACAGCCAGCCACACCCCTGTCAGTATACAGCAGCCAGCCCCCTGTAGATACAGCAGCCACCCCATGTAGTATACAGCCAGAAAGCCAGCCCCATGTATACATGCCTGCCCCCCTGTAGTCACATCCCGCCGCCCCCTGTAGTACACGGCCTGCCCGCCCCCTGTAGCATACGGCCTCCCGCCCAAATGTGCAACGACGCCGCCTGTAGTATAGGCACTGCCCGCCCCCTGTAGCATACGGCCGCCCGCCCCCTGGATACAGCTGCCCGCCCTTAGTATAAGCCTGGCCGCCACCCCTGTAGTATACAGCCACCAGCCACCCTGTAGTAACAGCCAGCCAGCCCCTGTGTATACAGCCAGCCCGCCCCGGTAGTATAACAGCCTGCCCGCCCCTGTAATACAGCCTGCCCGCCCATGTAGAATACCAGCCCTGCCCAGCCCACCCCCTGTAGTATACAGCCCTGCCCGCCCCGAGGATACAGCCAGCCACGCCCCATGTTGTATACAGCCAGGGCCAGCCCCCTGGTAGTATACAGCCAGCCCCGCCCCCTGTAGTATACGACAGCCATGCCCGCCCCTGTAGTTACAGCCAGCCCGCCCCCTGTAGTATACAGCCCAGCCCGCCCCCTTTGTAGTATACACCAGCCAGCCCCCCTGTAGTATACAGACAGCCAGCCCCATGTAGTATACAGCAGCCCGCCCTGTGGATACAGCCAGCCAGCCCGCCGCCAGCCCCTGTAGTATACAGCCGTCCACCCCTGTAGTATACAGCCAGCCCAGGCCCCCTGTAGTATAAGCCAGCCAGCCCCGTAGTATACGCAGCCAGCCGCCCCATTGTCGCTACAGCCTGCCCACCTGTAGTACACATCCGCCAGCCCTGTATACACGGGCTGCCGCCCCTTTGCTACGCTGCCGCCCCTGTAAGCATACGGCCTGCCCGCCCCCTAGCATACGACTGCCGCCTGTAGCATACGGCCTGCCGCCCCTGTAGCTACGGCTGCCCGCCCCCTGTAGCATACGGCCTGACCGCCCCCTAGCATCGGCTGCCCGCCCTGTAGCAATACGCGCCTGCCCCCGCCCCTGTTGATACGAGCATGCCGCCCCTGTAGTATACAGGCCTGCCCGCCCTGTACTATATAAACAGCCCTCCCCATGTAATATACAGCCTGCCCACCCGCCCCCAAGTGAAGTATACAGCCTGCCACGCTGCCCCCCTGTAGTATACAGCCCCAGAACCAGCCCCTGTAGTATACAGCGCCCCAGCCCCTGTGTAATAAGCAGCAAGCCCGTAGTAACGCGCCCAGCCCCTGAGATAAGCTGACCAGACCCTGTAGTATATAGCCTGCCAGCCCCTTAGTATATAGCCTGCCCAGCCCTGTACTGTAGTATATAGCCTGCCCAGCCCCGTGTAGATATAGACTGCCCAGCCCCCCCCTGTAGTATATAGCCTGCCCGCCCCTGTAGTATATAGCCTCCCACCTTGTAGTATATAGCATGCCCGCCCCCTTAGTATACACGCTCACCCCATGTACTATACGCCTAGCACCGCCCGCTGTAGTATACAACCAGCCCATTGTACTATATAGCCAGCCAGCCCCCATGTAGTAACAGCCTGCCACAGCCCCTGTAGCATACATCCAGCCCGCCCCCAAGTATACAGCCAGGCACCCCATGTACGATATAGCCAGTCCCGCCCCCCATGTGGTATATAGCTGCCCGCCCCCATGTAGTATATAAGCCAGGCTCCGCCCCCAATGTAGTATTACAGCCTGCCCGCGCCCCCATGTAGTACAGCCGCCGCACCGCCCCAATGTAGTATACCAGCTGCTACACCGCCCCCATGTAGTATACAGCCTGCCCGACACGACCCATGTAGTATACAGCCTGCCCGCCCGCCCCATGTAGTATACACCTGCCACGCCCGCCCCCAGTAGTATACAGTGCCAGGCCCGCCCCCATGTAGAATACAGCCTGCCAGGCCGCGCCCCCATGTAGAATACAGGCCAGCCCTCCCCATGTGAACAAACTACAGCCTGCCAGCCGCCCCAGTTAATACGCCGACCCGCCCCCATGCTAGCATAACAGCCAGCCCGCCCCCATGTAGTACACAGCCAGCCAGCCCCCATGTAGCTATACCCAGAGCCCCAGAGTACCCGCCATATGTCTAAGCACCGCGCCCCCATGTAGTTATACGAGACGGCACCCGCCCCCATGTCAGTATACAGCCAGCCCACTCACACTAAAAAAATAGATTATATACTCACCCTTCCTGGTGGGCCCCGAGGCATCATGCCGGCGCCCCGAGTGTCGGCGCGGCTCCTCTTTTTTCTTCGGTGTCTGTTTTACTAGCCAGGAAGACGCAGCCAGTGCTGCTCTGCCGGCGAGGCGCATTCTATGATGCAGCCGCTGATGAGTAACAGATGCACCGGCCATCAGATAACATGGCCACGTCATATGCGGGCTGTTACATAGCACCGAAGAAAGAAGAGTCTGGGGCCCCCCGGGGCGAGTATATAAGATTATTTTTTTTTTTATTGACTCGAGTCTAAGCCAAGGCGAGGTTTTAGTTTTTGTGTGCTGAAAAAACTAAGCTTATACACGAGTACTACAGTAAGTCATGTAGCATGATCTATCTATAGTTCTTGGGCGGCCCGGGTACCTACTTCTTGTGAGCTTACACGATATGGACATCAGCCGGAAATTGCCATCAGGAGAAGAATGAACGACAAAACTCTCTCAGACTCCCAGCGCTTAATCGGACACACGGGGGTGGAAGCTGACTATCAATCCAGAGCCTAGGATTCTGTAAAGAAGGGAAGAGCATTACTACTACAGAAACTAAAGTTCCCCAAAATAGCCGAAATAATATTTTAGCTTTATAAGGATCCAGGTGTGGACACAAGGCCTTTTTGTCTTTGTTCTATGTGTACAGAGAGGAGGTCCGCAGGATTACCATTTTTCGGACATAAGCGCACCGTATTATAAGGCGCACCATCAATAATGCACTGCTAAAAAATCTAGGTTATTATAAGGCGCACTGGATTATAAGGTGCACCTGATTATAAGGATGAATGACCAGCAGGTGCGAGACTGTGCCAGTACAAGGCAGCTGTTGTCTGTAAGTACGGGTTCATAATAAGTGCGCATGCTGGACTATAAGGCGCACCTGATTATAAGGATGAATGACGAGCAGTTGACAGACTGTGCAAGTACAAGAGCAGCTGTTGTCTGTAAGTACGGTCATATATAAGGCGCACTGGACTATAAGGCGCACCTGATTATAAGGATGAATGACCAGCAGGGGGCAGACCGTGCACGTACAGGCAGCTGTTGTCTGTAAGTACGGTTCATATAAAGGCGCATTGGTTATAAGGTGCACCTGATTATAAGGATAATGACCAGCAGGGGCAGACCTGTGCACAGTACAAGGCGCTGTTGTCTGTAAGTCGGTTCTATATAAGGCGGCACCGGATTATAAGGCGCATCGGATTATAAGGATGAATGACCAGCAGGTGGCAGACCTGTGCACTGTAAAGGCAGCTGTTGTCTGTAACGTACGTTCATATATAAGGCGCATCAGATTATAAGGATAATGACCAGCAGGTGGCAGACCTGTGCACGCACAGGCAGCTGTTGTCTGTAAGTACGGTTCATATGAAGGCGCACCTGATATAAAAGGGATGTATGACCACCAGAGGCAGCCTGTGAACAGTACAAGGCAGCTGTTGTCTGTAAGTGCGGTTCATGGTTAAGGCGCACTGGACTATAAGGCGCACCTTTGATTTCTGAGAAATCAAAAGATTTTTTTGGCACCCTATAGTCCGAAAATTGGTACTGGACTCTGATGAATAGCAAAGGAAGGGATTGAGAGTAATCCCACTTCTCTTTCCTCCCGTTTTATAAAACTATGCAGTGGAGCTATTTTCCTTTTCACTGCGCCAGGGTACTTTTGGGGTTAGGTTTACATGATATGTCATGTTGAACCGCTGCTCTCATCTCTGAAAGATTATAAAAGCCCAATGGCTGAACCTATTGAAAGGGAACAGAATGGCTTGGTTTGCTGTACAGTGGGTACAGAAAGATTCAGCACCCTTTAAAGTGCGCACTCTCTGTTTCATCTGCAGCCCTCAAAAGGATCTAAAAAAGTTATTTTCACTCATAAAGGAAACCTACCATTTTTTGACTTTGAATGCATTATGAAGCAACATACCCTGAGAATGCCTGTAGCTACCATTGATGCAGAAACATATCTTGTTAATCCCTGAGCTGAGTGGGTTTTGTTGAAAGAACAGTTATAAAATTATGATAATGAATCCTGTCGGGTTCTGTCCTGGCTCGGCGCATTCTTCTCTTACATTAAGTATGCAATGCTCTGGAAGACTTGTAATCACTGTGTTGTGCCTGACAGGCAAATAATCAATTGCTGCACCATCCCACAGCTGCTGTGTCGGTGTATCCAGACTCAGGTTGATTATTCCTGTCTGGACAGTTCTGTGTAATACATTTATCAACAGCGTCTGAAGCAATCCAGCTTTCCATAGGCCCTAAATGTTAATATTGTTTTGTTGCTGCAAAACCACTCTTAGGAGATAAACAAGATATGTGCATGCCTCCAGTGTGCTACAGCATTCTCCAGGTATGTTTGGTTCATAATGCATCACATCAAATGGTAGATTTCCTTTAATGAACATTCTCTGCGCCCCATCTTTGAAAGAAAAAAACAAAACAAATGTACATATATTTTCTAAATTATTAAACAAGAACAAAACTGAAAGAGGGGTTGGTTACTCCTTCATGGAGTCCAATTTAATTAATCTGATTGGACTGATCTTTGGAAAGGCACACAACTTTCTATATAAGACCTCACAGCTAAGTGCATGTCAGAGCACTATGAGCAATCACAGGTCTAAGGAACTGCCCAAGGAGCACAGAGACAGGAATTGTGGCAATGCACAGATCTGGCCAGAGTGCAATAGAATTTCTGTAGCATCAAGGTTCCTAAGAGCACAGTGGCCTCCGTAACCCTTAAATGGAAGAAGGATGGACTACTACCAACTGCTTATGAAGCACAAACTAAGCATCCTGGGGGTGCTAAGAGCCTTTGAGAGATGCAAGAAGGTCTCGGCGACGGTTGCTCCAAGAGTGCAGGAAGGAGATGGGAGAAAGTTCCACCGAAAGTCAACCTATCAATGCACTCTCTCCCACTCAGGGCTTTATGACAAAGTGTGCCGATTAAGGACTCCCAGACTATGACAATAAGATTCAACGAAAATTGAACTTTTTGTTGTTATTTGTAAGCGGTGTGTGTGGAGAAGAATCGCATGCCCCATCACCTGTTCAGATACAATCCCCAACAGTGACACATGTTTTGGTGGCAGCATCATGCTTGGGATGGGCAGGGACCACTGGTTGCAACTGAAGTGAAAGATGATGAGGCCAAGTACAGAGGACATCCGGATAAAACCTCTCCAGAAAGTTCTGGACCTCAGACTTGGCTGAAGTTTCATCTTCCCTACAAGACAATGACCTTAAGCACACAGCTAAAAACACAGCAGAGGCTTCAGAACATCTCTGTCACCATTCCCCGCTGGTCCAGCCAGGCCTGGACACTAAACCAATTGGAGATTCCACCAACGTTCACCTCCAACCTGAGAGAACTGGAGAGATCTGCAAGGAAGAGGCAGAGGATCCCCAAATCCAGGTGTGAAAACCTTTTGCATCATTCCAAGAAGACTCTGTCTGTACCAGCTAAAAGGAGCTTTATACCCAATACTGAGCAGCAAAGGGGCTGAGTACTTCTGACAGTGAGTTTAACAAAATTAGCAAAATATCTAAATTTATTTTTTCTGCTTCATTAATGAGCAGAACAAAGAACTTTTTGGAATTTACACCAATTGGCTGCAATGAAACAAAGAGCAAAAAATGTAAGGGGGGCCTCATAATTTCCATACCCTCTGTAGGTTCTACCTGAATTCCTCGCTTCTTCTGCCACAACAGATGAACCGTCCAATCAGACACAGGTTCTATACTACACAATTGTTCATATATTATTGTTCTACATATACAACCAGCTCAATATTGAAAAAAAAATAAAAAAATTACCATGAAGGACAGGGTTGATCAGGCATGCCGTCGCGGTTTTACACAAGCATCAATGACTACTTGGACTCTCTGCAAACACAGTGGAACCTGGTAAAGGGAAACCATAGGGTTATCTATTACATACTTACAGAACATGGATACATGACAAAATGATGCCATCTATAAACATGTGGGGACATTTACTTGCGCGATCCCGAGGTGCGTTGTCCGACGAGGATGAAGTCCGGCGCAATTCACCAAGATCGTTGCCCCGATATCGCTGTGTCGCTTCCCCGCTCAGGTCCGGAGTTCACCTCTTCTTCCTGGTGCATGTAAGTGCATTGTCTCCGTGTATAATGCGCTGTGCGGGGAGTCACTAAGATCGTTGCACGGATATCTGGCATGTGTCGCTTCCTGCTCAGTTCCCGGAGTTCACCTTCTTTCTTCCTGGTGCATGTAAGTGCATTGTCCGTGTATAGCGCTGTGCGGGGAGTCACAAGATCGTGCACCCGATATCCTGCATGTGTCACTTCCCGCTCAGGTCCTGGAGTTCACCTTCTTCTTCCTAGTGCATTTAAGTGCATTGTCCATGTTATAATGCGCTGTGCAGGAGTCACTAAGATTGTGCACTGATATCTGCATGTGTCACTTCCCCGCTCAGGTCCCTGGGTGTTCACTTTTCTTCCTAGTGCATTAGTGCAATTGTCCCGTTGTATAATGCTCTGTGCAGGAGTCAAACCTAAGATCGTGCCCCCATATCCTGCATGTGTCAGTGACTTCCCCACTCATGGTCCCCGGAGTTCACTTCTTCTTCTGGTTGTCATGTAAGTCAAGTGATCCGGATAATTGTACTGTGCGGGGAGTCCACTAAATCCTTGTGCCGATATGCCTGCATGTGTCACTTCCGCCCGCTCAGGTCCCCGGGAAGTTACTTCTTTTCATGGTGCAATGAAGTGCAGTGTCCGGTGTATAATGCGCTGTGCGGGGAGTCACTAAGATCGTGCGCCTCGAATACTGAGTGTCGTTCCCCGCTCAGGTCCCCGCGAGAGTTCACCTCTTCTTCCTGGGTCAGTAAGTGCACTTGTCGTGTATAAGTGTGCTGGGTGCGGGGAGTCACTAGATCGTCCCCGATACGCATGTGTCCTTCCCCGCTCAGGTCCCCGGAATTCACCTTCTTCTTGCTGGTGCATGTAAGTGCTCGGCTTGTGACACAATTTGAATTTTAAATCGTGCTCAGTCTGAATCAGTCGGATCGTGACTGGATCGCGATTGTGTCAAATTCCAATCCCATCCGCCAAAAACCCTTATTAAAATGCGGCACAAAACAGAAATAGTCGGGAAACCCAATGGAAATGCGGTCCGCGGACCCTTAGTAAATCCTCTTTGGCTCATAATTGTATGGCGAGTTATACATTACATTTAAAAATTTGACTTGTACAGTGATACTTTAATAACCAATGCCTGAACCTAAACATATAAATGTTGTGATTGGGGTCGGCTCCGCTCCTAGATGTTTTAGCAGAATTCATATTCCGGTGCGCCTAATGGCCAGGAAAATACGGTAAGTAAGTCAGAACCATATATTTTCTTTGGTCTCCGTGACTATTGGATTTTAAAAATTGACCCCTAAGGTAATGAGCATGTGTTTGGGGACAGTCTGCCATCCCTAAATGTGGTGCTAGATGTCCTTTAAGAAGTTAACTGCTGGGTGTGTCTGCTGCAGTGTTCCTAAATGTATCTTTCCAAGAAAGATGTTTTCTTTGTTTTGCAACTTTTTTTTAGAGCAATTTAAAGACTTTTAGGTGCAAAACGAAGGTGCATTTATGGAATTAAGCATCAGTTGTACTTAAAGTCGCAAAAAATAATTAAAAAATACAAACAAAAAATAGAAATGTATCAACGGCAAATTTAGAAAGACGCATAGCACTGCTGCAGAAGCCAACTTCAGAGAATTTTAAAAAGTGGCAAAAGAAACCAAAAGATAAATGTGCCCCTAGATGTGTCTTACACAAGCTGTATGATGACATATTCCCTTAAAGGGGTCTTCTCCTCTCGTCTGGGCAGCCACCTTCCGTTTCATTAATCTGCGATATATAAACATTTCTTCAATTGGATGTTGTTTAAAAAAAATGTTCCCATGTGAAGATAATTGGTCATAAATGTAGTCATTGGTCCCTTAGAAACAAGACTGTGTCCTTGGATACGACCACCTCTGCTGGAGGGATTGCACAAAGACACAAAAGGTTTTTGTATATTAAATGTCTGGGAGATACTGCAGGTCCCGCAGCCGTCCTGTGGTAATGATCGCTGAATCCAGGAGGTCAGGCAAGACTCAATACCGCATGTCTGGCCACTGCTGCGAAAATTTGAGGTGGTCGTATCCAAGGAAGCCATCTCGTTTCTAAGGGACAACATGACTACATTTATAGGAAATTATCTTCACACAGGAACATTTTTATTTTATAACCTCTAAAATGTTTATATATGGCAAATAAATTAAATGTGAATGTCCAGATGGGGAAAACCCCTTTAATCCAAGTTTGTTACAATACGCTGGCTGGAAATTCTACAAGGTACCTACCTGAGATTGCACACTGCTGGATCTTGAAGTTGATGTTTAAGCTTGGGTTCTCCTCTGGTTTTGTGCACCAGACTGCAGGACACTTCCCTTAGATTTGTAACTTCTGTGTCGTTATCTTCCCAATGTCCCAGTAAGCACCTCCGAAAAGCAAAATGATGTAGATCGAAGGTCACTAGTGGTCATAATCACAGATGCGTGACGTGTAGAGATCTGAAGAAGCTATAGCTGTAAGGGGGCTGCCCTACAAGGTAGAAAAAGAGGCGGGATTTTCCTTGTCTCATCTGGGAAAACCTATTTGCATATTTCCCATAATCCCCCTGACACTCCTGAAGTCCCCGGGTGCTGCCCAGTCATTTCCGGTGGGTTCAGAAGAAACCAACTAGAAAATATTGGTGGGAACCTTTGGTCAGGGCATCAGCGCATCCCCTATCTACGCCTTATAAGCCTGCTGTCTGGTTATGTAAACCGGAAATGGATCCAGTTTATTCCATATTCCCTATGACAACCAGTAGAGGAGAGGAACTTCCGGAAGATTTATTTTTGGTCGGCAGATTTAACAACAAACAACACTGAGGGATATTTAACGAAAATATGCGGTAAAGAGTCTAAAACTCTTGATAAACTGTGTATTTTTTAAAATGTAATTGACAAAATGGGCGTGGCCTCATGAAAAAGGGGAAGGATTTATTAGAAAGCTACACACTAGACATTCTTAAATTTAGACAGATTTACCTGTATCAGAAACTGTGTAGTATACAGCCAGCCCAGCCCCTAGTAGTATACAGCGCTGCCCAGCCCGCCCCCCAGTAGTATACAGCGCTGCCCAGCCTGCCCCCCAGTAGTATACAGCGCTGCCCAGCCATAGCCTCTCCCAGTAGTCTACAACCGCCACTCCCATCCCAGCCCCCCCAGTAGTATACACGCGCTGCCCCCGCCCGCCCCCCAGTATTACAGCTGCTCAACCCAGCCCCCAGTAGTATACAGCCAGCCCAGCCCAGCCCCCAGTAGTATACAGCGCTGCCCAGCCCGCCCCCCAGTAGTATACAGCGCTGCCCAGCCCCCAGTAATATACAGCCAGCCATCACCATAGTCTCAGCAGCCAGCCCAGCCCCCAGTATGTATACACGCCAGCCACCCCAGCAGCCCCCATTAGTATACACCAGCCCAGCCCAGCCCCCAGTAGTACAGGCAGGCAGCTCCTAGTATTATACAGCCAGCCAGCCCACGACCACTAGTATACGCCAGCTCAGCCTGCCCCCCTAGTATACACGCCTGCCCCAGTAGATCTTTCAGTAAATCTGCCACATTATGCACGGTCTGCACTAGTTAATATGAAGAACTTACTTTGTTAACCAGGATCGAATGTGTAGGTCCCCTGCGTTGGTGCGAGGTTCTGTTCAGAGGCTTTAGGCATGTGGACAGTCAGAACTATGCTCTCCACAGTCTTGCCCATGTTCTGCTTTGACCCACCGTCACATCAAACCTCCACTTGAACTGTTCTCCTGGAAGACTATGCTGTGCTTGACATACACTGGAATTGCCACCAAGCTAAGAACAATAATAGGAATCAATAGAATAATAGATATTTGAGATAAGGCATCAATATTATTCATGAAATCACCACAATATAACAATTTGCTCATTTTTAGTCCGTCCAGATGCACCAGACTTTCCTAGCATAGACTGAATGAGTAATGTTCAGGCTATTATCATAGGAAAGATCTGGCTTATACGTGGACATGTCCAAGACTATACTGCCGGCCGAGAAGCACAAGAGGATTGTCCCACTGTATAACCATCTAGAGAAGGGATTGCGAACCTTTAGGAGACCGAGTGCCCAAACTACAACCAAAATCCACTTATTTACCATGTAGTATACAGCCTGCCCACCCCCTGTAGTATACAGCCTGCCCACCCCCTGTAGTATACAGCCCAGCCCTCCCCATTATATCGCCTGCCTCCCCTAGTATACACACCTGCCCGCCCTCCCCTGTAGTATACAGCCGCCCGTCCCCTGTAGTATACAGCCTGCCCGTCCCCCTGTAGTATACAGCCTGCCCGCCCCCTGTAGTATACAGCCTGCCCGCCCCCTGTAGTATACAGCCAGCCCGCCCCCTGTAGTATCAGCAGCCTCATACAGCCTGCCCGCCCCTGTAGTTATACAGCCTGCCCTCCCCCTGTAGTATAACAGCCTGCCCGCCCCTTAGTATACAGCCTGCCCGCCCCCTGTAGTATACAGCCTGCCCGCCCCCTGGTAGAATCCATCGCCCGCCCGCCTTAGTATACAGCCAGCCCGCCCCCTGTAGTATACATCCAAGCCCGCCCCCTGTAGTATCAGCCAGCCCGCCCCCCCTGTGTATACAGCCAGCCGCCCCCTGTAGTATACAGCCAGCCACCCCCCTGTAGTATACAGCCAGCCGCCCCCCTGTAGTAATACAGCCAGCCAGCCCCCTGTAGTATACAGCCACGCCGCCCCTGTAGTTACCCTGCCCGTCCCCTGTAGATCAGCCACCTCCCCTGTAGTATACAGCCAGCCCCCCCCTGTATTATACAGCCAGCCAGCCCGCCCCCATGTAAGTATACCGCCAGCCCGCCCCTGTAGATTATACAGCCTGCCCGCCCCCTGTAGTATACAGCCGCCGCCCGCCCCCCCTGTAGTAATACATCCAGCGCCCCCTGTAGTATACAGCCAGCCACCCCCTGTAGTATACAGCCGCCCGCCCCCTGTAGTATACAGCCTGCCCGCCCCCTGTAGAATACAGCCTCCCGCCCCTGTGATACAGCCGCCCCCCCCTGTAGAATACAGCCTGCCCGTCCCTGTAGTATACACCAGCCCGCCCATGTTGTATACCGCCAGCCCGCCCCTGTATTATCAGCCAGCCCCCCCCTGTATTATACAGCCAGCCAGCCCGCCCCCTGTAGTATACAGCCAGCCCGCCCCCTGTATTATACAGCAGACCCGCCCCCTTGTAGTATACATCCAGCCACCCCCTGGAGTATACAGCCAGCCACCCCCCTGTATTATACAGCCAGCCCGCCCCTGTAGTATACAGCCAGCCAGCGCCCGCCCGCCCGCCCCCTGTATATACACGCCAGCCCCCTGTAGTATACAGCCAGCCAGCCCCCTGTAGTATCCAAGGCATCCAGCCCCCTTAGTATAACACGCCAGCCCGCCCCCATGTAGTATACAGCCGCCCGCCCCCTGTAGTACACATCCAGCCACGCCCCTCTTAGTACAGCGCCCCCCCCTGACACGCCTGCCCGCCCCCTGTACATACGGCCTGCCCGCCCCCTGTAGCATACGGCCTGCCCGCCCCCTGTAGCATACGGCCTGCCCGCCCCCTGTAGCATACGGCCTGCCCGCCCCCTGTAGTATACAGCCTGCCCGCCCCCTGTAGTATACATCCAGCCAGCCCCCTGTAGTATCAAGCCAGCCACCCCTGTGTATACAGCCAGCCCGCCCCCTGTAGTATACAGCCTGCCTGCCCGCCCCCTGTAGATACAGCCTGCCCGCCCCCTGTAGAATACAGCCTGCCCGCCCCCTGTAGAATACAGCCTGCCCGTCCCCTGTAGTATACAGCCAGCCCGCCCAATGTTGTATACAGCCAGCCCGCCCCCTGTAGTATCAGCCAGCCCCGCCCCCTGTATTATACAGCCAGCAGCCCCCGCCCCCATGTAGTATACAGCCAGCCCCCCCTTAGTATACGCCAGCCCGCCCCCTGTAGTATACACCAGCCAGCCCCCTGTAGTATACAGCCCAGCCAGCCCCCCTGTAGTATACAGCCACGCCAGGCACCCCCCCTGTAGTATACAGCCCGCCACCCGCCCCGCTCCGCCCCCTGTAGTATACAGCCAGCCAGCCCCCGTGTATACGCAGCCAGCCACCCCCTTAGTATACAGCCAGCCAGCCCCCTGTTATCAGCCACCCGCCCGCCCCCATGTAGTATACAGCCTGCCCGCCCCTGTAGTACACATCCACCAGCCCCCCTGTCGTACCCGCCTGCCGCCCCCTGTCATCACGGCCTTCCCCTCCCCTGTAGCATACGGCCTGCCCCCCCTGTAGCATCGGCCTGCCGCCCCTGTAGCATACGGCTGCCCGCCCCTGTAGCATACGGCCTCGCCCGCCCCCTGTCGCAACCGGCCTGCCCGCCCCCTGTAGCATACGGCCTGCCCGCCCCCTGTAGCATACGGCCTGCCCGCCCCCTGTAGCATACGGCCTGCCCGCCCCCTGTAGTATACGGCCTGCCCGCCCCCTGTACTATATAACCAGCCCTCCCCCATGAAGTATACAGCCTGCCCACCCGCCCCCATGTAGTATACAGCCTGCCCGCCTGCCCCCATGTAGTATACAGCCAGCCAAGCCCCTGTAGTATACAGCCAGCCCAGCCCCTGTAGTATACAGCCTGCCCAGCCCCTGTAGTATACAGCCTTCCAGCCCCTGTAGTATATAGCCTGCCCAGCCCCGTAGTATATAGCCTGCCCAGCCCCGTAGTATATACCTCCCAGCCCCTGTTATATAGCCTGCCCAGCCCCTGTAGTATACCCTAGTAGCCGGACCCCTTTAGTATATAGCCTGCCCAGCCCCTGTGTTATAGAGCCTGCCCCCCCCTGTAGTATACATCCGCCCACACCCCATGTACTATACGACCCTGCCCGCCCCTGTAGTATACAACCAGCCCCATGTACTATATAGCCAGCCAGCCCCCATGTAGTATACAGCCTGCCCAGCCCCTGTAGCATACATCCAGCCCGCCCCCATGTAGTATACAGCCAGCCCGCCCCCTGTACTATATAGCCAGCCCGCCCCCATGTGGTATATAGCCTGCCCGCCCCCATGTTATACTACCATCCCCCCCCATGTATATACAGCCTGCCCGCCCCCCCACGTAGTATACAGCCTGCCCCCGCCCCCACCCATGTAGTATACATCTGCCCCCAGCCCGCCCCCATGTCGTATACCGCCTGCCCCACCCCCCGCATTAGTATACAGCCTGCCCGCCCCCCCCATGTAGTATACAGACTGCCAGCCCGCCCCATGTATATAACAGCCTGCCAGCCCGCCCCCATGTAGAACAGCCTCCAGCACCCGCCCCCATGTGAATCAGCCATGCCAGCCCGCCCCCATGTAGAATACAGCCTGCCACAGCCCCCCCATGTAGTATACAGCCACAGCCGCCCCCCCATGTAGCTACAGCCACCCGCCCCATGTAGCATACGCAGCCCCGCCCCATGTAGCATAGCCAAGCCCGCCCCCATGTAGTATACAGCAGCCCATGTACTATATAGCCAGCCCCGCCCCCATGTAGTATACAGCCAGCCAGCCCGCCCCCATGTAGTATACAGCCAGCCCACTCAGCACTTAAAAAAATAAGCTTATATACTCACCCTCTGGTGGGCCCGATGCTCAGCCCGGCGCTCCGATGTCGGCGCGGCTCCTCTTCTTTCTTCGGTCTTCTGTTACAGCCAGGAAAGACGCAGCCATGTGCTCTGCCGGCAGGCGCATTCTATGATGCAGCCGCTGATGATGTCACAGTATGCACCGGCCATCAGATAACATGGCCACGTCTATGCCGGCTGTTACATAAGACCGAAGAAAGAAGAGTCTGGGGCCCCCCGGAGGGCGAGTATATAAGATTTTTTTTTTTATTGACTCGAGTATAAGCCAAGGCGAGGTTTTTCATTTTTTGTGCTGAAAAACTAAGCTTATACACGAGTATATACAGTAGTCATGTAGCAATGATCTATCTATAGTTTCTTGGGCCGGGTACCTACTTTTGTGAGCTTACACGATATGACATCAGCCGGAAATTGCCATCAGGAGGAATGAACGACAAAACTCTCTCAGACTCCCAGCGCTTAAATCGGACACACGGGTGGAAGCTGACATCATCCAGAAGCCTAGGATTCTGTAAAGAAGGGAAGAGCATTACTACTACACGACACTAAAGTTCCCCAAATAGCCGAAATAAGATTTTAGCTTTATAATGTATCCAGTGTAACACTGCCTTTGTCTTCTGTTCTATGTGCTACAGAGCAGGAGGTCCGCAGGATTACCATATTTTTAGGACTATAAAGCGCACCGTATTATAAGGCGCACCATCAATAAATGCCTGCTAAAAAGTCTAGGTTCATTATAGGGCACTGGATTATAAGGTGCACCTGATTATAAGAGAATGACCAGCAGGTGGCAGACCTGTGCACAGTACAAGGCAGCTGTTGTCTGTAAGTACGGTTCATATATAAGGCGCATCAGATTATAAGGATGAATGACCAGCAGGTGGCAGACCTGTGCACAGCACAAGGCAGCTGTTGTCTGTAAGTACGGTTCATATATAAGGCGCACCTGATTATAAGGATGTATGACCAGCAGGAGGCAGACCTGTGCACAGTACAAGGCAGCTGTTGTCTGTAAGTGCGGTTCATGTATAAGGCGCACTGGACTATAAGGCGCACCTTTGATTTCTTAGAAAATCAAAAGATTTTTTGTGCGTCTTATAGTCCGAAAAATACGGTACTGGACTCCGATGCATAGCACAGGAAGTGATTGAGAGTAATCCCACTTCTCTATTCCTCCCGTTTTATAAAACTATGCAAGTGGAGCTATTTTCATTTTCACTGCGCCAGGTACTTTTTTGGGGGTAGGTCTACATGATAAATAGTACACTCATAGTTTTATAAAACGGGAGGATAGAGAAGTGGGATTACTCTCAATCCCTTCCTTTGCTATGCATCGGAGTCCAGTACCAATTTTTCGGACTATAGGGTGCACAAAAAAATCTTTTGATTTTCTCAGAAATCAAAGGTGCGCCTTATAGTCCATGCGCCTTATACATGAACCGCACTTACAGACAACAGCTGCCTTGTACTGTGCACAGGTCTGCCTCCTGCTGGTCATACATCCTTATAATCAGGTGCGCCTTATATATGAACCGTACTTACAGACAACAGCTGCCTTGTGCTGTGCACAGGTCTGCCACCTGCTGGTCATTCATCCTTATAATCTGATGCGCCTTATATATGAACCGTACTTACAGACAACAGCTGCCTGTACATGTGCACAGGTCTGCCACCTGCTGGTCATTCATCCTTATAATCCCGTGCGCCTTATAATCCGGTGCGTCTTATATGAACCGTACTTACAGACAACAGCGCCTTGTACTGTGCACAGGTCTGCCCCCTGCTGGTCATTCATCCTTATAATCAGGTGCACCTTATAATCCAATGCGCTTATATATGAACCGTACTTACAGACAACAGCTGCCTGTACTGTGCACAGGTCTGCCCCCTGCTGGTCATTCATCCTTATAATCAGGTGCGCCTTATAGTCCAGTGCGCCTTATATATGAACCGTACTTACAGACAACAGCTGCCTTGTACTGTGCACAGTCTGTCACCTGCTGCGTCATTCATCCTTATAATCAGGTGCGCCTTATAGTCCAGTGCGCCTATATATGAACCGTACTTACAGACAACAGCTGCCTCTGTACTGGCACAGGTCTTCGCACCTGCTGGTCATTCATCTTAAATCAGGTGGCACCTTATATCCAGTGCGCTTATATATGAACCTAGACTTTTTAGCAGGCATTTATTGATGGTGCGCCTTATAATACGGTGCGCTTTATAGTCCGAAAAATATGGTAATCCTGCGGACCTCCTGCTCTGTAGCACATGAACAGAAGACAAAAAGGCAGTGTACCCACTGGATCATTATAAAGCTAAATCTTATTTCGGCTATTTTGGGGAACTTAGTGTCGTGTAGTAATGCTCTTCCCCTTCTTTACAGAATCCTAGGCTTCTGAGATTGTATCAGCTTCCACCCGTGTGTCCGATTAAGCGCTGGGAGTCTGAGAGAGTTTTGTCGTTCATTCTTCCTGATGGCAATTTCCGGCTGATGTCCAATCGTGTAAGCTCATCACAATAGTAGGTACCCGCCCAAGAAATATAGATGAGATCATTGCTACATGACTACTGTAGTACTCGTGTTATAGCTTAGTTTTTTCAGCACAAAAAGATAAAACCTCTGCCTTGCTTAGACTCGAGTCAATAACAAAAAATAATCTTTATATACTCGCCCTCGGGGGGCCCCAGACTCTTCTTTCTTCGGTGCTATGTATTACGCCGCCATATGACGTGGCCATGTTATCTGATGAGCCGGTGCATCTGTGACACCATCAGCGGCTGCAATCATAGAATCGCCCTGTCCGGCAGAGCACATGGCGGCGTCTTCCTGGCTGTTAACAGAACACGAAGAAGAAGAAGGAGCCGCGCCGACACTCGGGGCCGGGCCTGACATCGGGCGCCACCGAGGGTGAGTATATATACTATTTTTTAAGTGCTGAGTGGGCTGTGTTATACTGACATGGGTGGCGGGCTGCCGGCTGGCGTATAACTACATGGGGGGGGCTGGCGTATATAGCTGGCCTGTAACACTGGGGCTGGTGTATACTAATCGGGGGGGCGTGTGACTGGGTGCTGTATGGCTACATGGGGGCGGGCTGGCTGTATTACATGGGGGCTGTGGCTGGCTGTATCTACATGGGGGCGGAGGGCTGTATTCTACATGGGGGCGGGCTGGCAGCTGTATTCTACAAACAGGGGGCGGTGGGCTGGCAGGCTGTATACTACATGGGGGCGGGCTGGCAGGCTGTATACTACATGGGGGCGGGCGGGCAGGCTGTATACTACATGGGGGCGGGCGGGCAGGCTGTATATCTACAGGGGGGGGGCAGGCGACACGGCTGATATCTACATGGGGGCGGTGCGGATGCGCGAGGCTGTATACTACATGTGGGGGGGGGCGGGCAGGCTGTATACTACATGGGGGCGGGCGGCAGGCTATACTAATTCGCGAGGCGGGCGCTATGATACTACATGGGGGCGGGCGGCTATATACCACATGGGCGGCGGCTGTACTATGCTAGTACAGGGGCGGGCTGTGTAAAACATGGGGGCGGGCTGGATGTATGCTACAGGGGCTGGGCAGGCTGTATACTACATGGGGGCTGGCTGGCTATATAGTACATGGGTGTGGTTGTATACTATCAGTGGGCGGGCAGGGCTGTATAGTACATGGGTGGGCAGCTGCGGAAACGATATATACTACAGGTGGGCAGGGGCCAGGCTATATGTACTACAATGGGGCTGGCAGGCATTATATACTACACGGGCTGGGCAGGCTATACTAATACAGGGGGAGCTGGGCAGGCATATATATACAGGGGCTGGCAGGCTATATACTACAGGGGCTGGGCAGGCTATACTACTACAGGGCTGGGCGGCTATATACTACAGGGGCTGGGCAGGCTATATTACTTACAGGGGCTGGCCAAGGCTGTATACACAGGGGGCTGGGCAGGCTGTATACTACAGGGGAAGCGGGCTGGCTGTATACTAAGGGGGCTGCGCGTACACATGGGGGCGAGCGGCAGGCGTATGTACTAAGGGCGGGTGGGCAGGCTGTAATATTGCATGGAGGGGCGTAGTTTATAGTAGGGGGCGGGCAGGCCGTACACTACAGGGGGCTGACAGGCCGTATGCTACAGGGGGCGGGAGGCGTGATTCAAGGGGCGGCAGGCCGTATGCTACAGGGGGGGACAGGCCGTTGCGCAGGGGGCGGGTAGGCCGTATGCTACAGGGGGCGGGCAGGCCGTATGTCTACAGGGGCGGCAGGCCGTATGCTACAGGGGGCGGCAGCCGTATGCTACAGGGGGCTGGCAGGCCGTGTATGCTATACAGGGGGCGGGCAGGCCGTGTATCTAACGGGGCTGCTGGATGTGTACTACAGGGGCGGGCAGGATGTATACTACATGGGGGCGGGCTGGCTGCTGTATACTACAGGGGGCTGTGGGCTGTATACTACATGGGGGGACTGGGCTGCTGTATACTACAGGGGTGGTGGTCTTAGTATACTACAGGGAGCTCGGGCGGGCGGATTGGCTGGCTGAAACATACAGGGGAAGGGGCTGTGTATACTACAGTGGCTGGTGCTGACTACGGGCTGGCTGGATATCATCACAGGGGCGGCTGTACTACTAGGGGCTGGTTATTGCACATGGTGCGGGGCTGGTATACAGGGGCGTGGCTGGCTTGTTACGTACCGGGGGCGGGCATGGCTGCACATGGGGGGCTGACCTAGGACGGAGCTTTATTCTCAGGGGGCGGGGGAGTTTTCAGGGGGGCTGATTACTGGGGCTGTATCTAGCAGGGGGTGCTGTTACTACAGGGGCGCGTGCTTACTAAGAGGGGCTGCTGGATGAAGGCTGCATGCGTATAAGGGGAGGCGTATGCTGGCGGCAGCTACTCGCGCGGGCAGTATGCTCATGGGCTGATGCGTTTCTGGAGAACTTGCGGTGGGCTAGGCTGCTTATACTACAGGGGCGGGCTGGCGTGGTCGACATCTAAGGGGGTGGCTGTATTACTACAGGGGTGTGCGGCGGCTGTATATATTCAAGTGCGTGGGAGCGATTGGCGCGGCGTGGCAGGCTGTTTATACAGGGGCGGCAGCTGTGCTTATCAGAGACGATGTCGTGCTGTACTGTTACTACAGGGGGTCATGGCTGGCTGTCACTACAGGGGCTGGCTGGCGCGTACTGGCTGTACCTAAGGGGGGATCACGGCGTGTATATCGCAGGTGGCGCTGGTGATAAGGCGCTGCTGTATGACTCAGAGGCGAGGGGCGGGCTGGCGTATACTACAGGGGCGGTTTGGGATTACAAGGGGTAGCGTGGCGGCTGTATGCTACACGGGGGCGTGGCGCACTGGCGTGTTACACAGGGGCGGGCCGGCCCGTGTACAAAGGTACATGTGGCAGGGCTCGGCTGTATCTACATAGGCACGTATCAAGGGGGTGGTCAGCTGTAGCTACGGGGGACTATGCTGTACTACATGGGGGCGGGACAGGCGTTTACTAACAGAGCGGGCTGGTGTTACAGGCGGCTGGCTGTGTAACTACAGGGGGCGGCTGGGATGTATACTACAGGGGGCTGGCTGCTGATAATGACTAAGGCGGCTGGGCACTGTAACTACAGGCGGGGGGCGGGCGCTGGCTGTATACTACAGGGGGCGGGCTGGCGCTGTATACAGGATGGGGCGGCTGTATAGCACGGACGGCTGCTTATTCTACACGGAGGAGGCTGATACCATGGTGCTGGCTGTATAGGCTGTCTATACTACAGGGGGGCTGGCTGGGTGTATGACTACAGGGTGATGCTTATCCACGGCGGCTGCGGCATTACCTACAGGGGGCTGGCTGGCTGTATATACACAGGGGCGGGCGCTGGCTGTATCTACAAGGGGGCTGGCTGCTGATAATACTGTGGCGGGCGGCTGTAGAGTCTACAGGGACGGGCCGCTGTATACACATGGGGGACGGGAGTGCTGTAGTCTACAGGGGGCGGGCAAGGTGTATCTACAGGGACGCACAGGCAGTACGGGGCGGGCTTGTAACCAGGGGCTGGCAGGGACACTGGGCTGCTGTTCATACTACAGGGGGCGGCCTGGCTGTATACTACAGGAGTGGGGCAGGAGCTGTATATACAGGGGAGCGGGCAAGTAAGGCTGATAAGTTAGGGGGCGGAGCTAGGCTGAATTAGTATACGATGGGGGGAGGGCACTGGCTGGGCTGTATATACAGGGGGGCGGCTGGCTGTTGACTACAGGGGGTACGGGGCTGGCTGTATTCTACAGGGGTAGCGGGCGCTGATATACTACAAAGGGGGCGGGGATGGCTTGTAACTCACAGGAGGACCTGGCGGGCTGTAACGTACCGGGGGCAGGCTGTGATATACTACCAGGGGGATGGGCTGGCTGTAATAAAGTGGGGCTGGTGGCGATACTACAGGGGGACGGCTGGCTGTATCTACAGGGTGTGGGCTAGTTGGTGTATTACTAAGGGGGGCCGGGCTGGCGTATCCTACAGGACGGCAGAAGGCTGGATTCACAGGGGGCGTGGTGTACATGGCTGTCTACTACAGGTAGGCTGGGCAGGCGGTATATCAGGGGCTGGGGCGGCTGATATACACAGACAGAAGTGGATTCGGATCAAGCGGTGGACTGGGGCGGGCAGGCTGATATATACATGGGGGCGGGGCAGGCTGAAATAAAGGGGGCGGGCTGGCTGTATACGACAGGGGGCGGGCGGTGTATACTACCGGGGGCGGGCCATGGACTGAACTAACACTACAGGGGAGCGGAGGCTAGGCTGTATAAAACAGGGGACAGGGCGGCGTGATATACAGGGGAACGGGCCAGGCTGTTACGAGCACAAGGGACGGAGCAGGCTGGAGTAGTACTAAATGGGGTGAAGACGGAATGGGCTGTTTACTAACAGGGGATGGGAGGCTGTATACTACAGGGGCGTGGGCAGGCTGTTGTATACTACAATGGTAAAATAAGGTGCATTTTGGTGTGTTGGGGGCAACTCGTTCTAAAGGTTCGCCATCGCTTCTCTAGATTGGTTATACAGTGGGACCAAAATCCTACGACTCTTTGTGTTCTCGGCCGCCGTCTAGTCTATAGAACAATGTCCACAAGTAATAAGCGCACGATCTATTTCCTATGATAATAGCTGAAGCATTTACTCATTCAGTTCTTTCTGCTAGGAAAGAGTTGAGTGCATTGGACGGGCTAAAAGATGAGCAAATGTTATATTGGCGGATTTATGGAATAAGTTTATGAGCCTTATCTCCAAATATCTATTATTTCTTATGTTGCTTCCTATATATGTTGTCTTAGCTTGGTGCGAGCCAAGTTCCAGTGTATGTCATAGCCACAATCAAGTTTCTCAGGGAGAACAGTACAAGCACGGACGTTGAAGTATGTGCGGTGGGTCCAAAGCAGAACATGGCAAGACCTGTTGAGAGCTAGTTCTGACTGTCCACATGCCCTAATAAGCGTCGACTGAACATGAACCTCGCACCAACGCAGGGACCTACACATTCGAGACTGTTAAACAAAGTAAGTTCTTTCATTATTAATAACTAGTGCAGGACGTGCAGTAAGTGTGGCAGATTTACTGTAAGAAGATATACTGGGGGCCGGCTGTTCTAGTGGGGGCAGGCCGGAGCGGCGGTAACTTAGTTGTGTGCTGGCTGGCGTATTATAGGAGCTGCCTGCCTGTTTAACTACTGGGGGCTGGGCGGGGTGATTGGTTATACTACTGGGGGCGCGGCTGGGCTGGGCTGGCTGTATACTCTGGGGGTGGGGCTGGGTGCTGGATCATAACTGGGGGCTGGGTGGCTGTATATTACTGAGGGGTTGACGGCCGCACGGCTGTATTACTACTGGGGGATGAGCAAGTAGGCTGTGGGCAGCGCTGGATACTATGCGGGGGATTGGGCTAGCAGGCTGGCGGTATTACTACTTGGGGGCCGGAGGGTAAGCAGGCGCTGTATACTACTGGGGGGCGGGGCGGGCGCAGCGCTGTATACACTGGGGCTGGGCTGGGATGGCTGTATAAATTAATGGGGGTGGGCTGGCTGGCTGTATATACTGGGGGCAGCTCGGGCAGCGCTGGATAATACTGGGGGCGGGGCTTGGGCAGCGCTGTATATGCACTGGGGCTGGGCTGGCTGTTATACTACACAGTTCTGATACAGGGTACAATCGTCTAATTTAAGACTGTCTAGTGTGTAGCTTTCTATAAATCCTTCCCCTTTTTCATGAGGCCACCCATTTTGTCAATTACATTTTAACAAATACCCAGTTATCAAGAGTTTTAGACTCTCTTACCGGATTATTCGTTAATATACAGCGCTCAAAGTGTGTGTTGTTGTTAAATCCTGCCGACCAAACATACAATCTTACGGAAGTTCCTCTCCTCTACTGGTGTCATAAGGAATATGAGAATAAACTGGATATCATTTTCGGTTTACAGAACAGGAACACGCCAGGCGTATAAGGAGTAGATACGGGGGGTCTGCGCTGAGCCCTGACCACCAAGGTTCCCCAACCTATTTTGATAGTTGGTTTATTACTGAACCACGGAACGTCGACTGGGCTGAGCTAAACCCTGGGGACTTCAGGAGTGTCAGGCGCGAGAAGACTTTATGGGAAAATATGCAAATAGGTTTTCCCAGATGATATCAAAGGAAAAAATCCCGCCTCTTTTTCAGACCTTTGTAGTGGGACTAGAGCATCCACCTATAAGCTCTATATGTCTTTTTTTTATCCGATCTCTAAGAAACGTCAGCCATTCTGTGATTGTCGTGACCTAGTTAAGAACTTCAGAATCTGAGATAACACTAATTTTGCTTTTCGGAGGTGCTTACCTTGGGACATGGGAAGATAACGACACAGAAGTTACCAAATCTTAAGGGAAAGTAGTCTCCCTGTGCATGATTGGGTGCACCAAGTAAACCTAAGAGGAGAACCCAAGCTTATAATCAACTTCAAGATCCAGCAGTGTGCATCTCGGGAGTAGACTTGTAGATATTTTCCAGCACGGCAGCGTATTTAACAAAACTTGGATATTAAATGGGTTTTCCCCAATCTGGGACATTCACATTTAATTTAGTGCCATATATACAACATTTTAGAGGTTATAAAATAAAAATGTTCCTGTGTGAAGTAATTTCCTATATGTAGTCATGTTGTCCCTTAGAAACGAGATGGCTTCCTGTATACACCACCTCAAATATTCGCATGAAGTGGCCAGACATGCCGGCTTGGTGCGGTTATTGAGTCTTGCCTGACCCTGTCGTGGGATTCACAGCGATCATTACACACTAGGACGGCTGCAGGGACCTGCAGATATCTTCCCAGAATTTAATATACCAAAAACATTTTGGTCTTTGTTGTAAATCCCCCTCCAGAAGAGGGTCGTATCCAAGGAACACCGTCTTGTTTTCTAAGGGACCCCAAATGACTAATTTATGAGAAATTTTCTCACACACAGGAAAATTTTTTTTTGGTAAATACAACATCCAATTGAAGAAATGTTTATATCATCCGCGTGGATTAATGAAACGAAGTGCTGCCAGACGAATGAGGAGGAAGACCCCTTTAAGGGAAAAGGTCATGTACGCTGTGTAAGACATCAGGGGCACATTTAATTATCTTTTGGTGTCTTTTGCCCACTTTTAAAAATTCTCTGAAGTTGGGCTTCTGCAGCAGTGCTATGGTTATTTCTAACTTTGCGTTGATACATTTCTATTTTTTTGTTTGTATTCTTTTTAATTATTTTTGCGATTAAGCTACATATGCTGCTTAATTTCATTAAAATGTGCAACTTCGATTTGCACCTAAAAAGTCTTTTAAAAATTGCCTCTAAACAAAAGTAGACAAAAACAACAGGTAAATACATCAGTTTCTGAAAGATACATTTAGGAAACTGCAGCAGACACACCAGCAGTAACTTCTTAAAGGAATCTAGGCGACACAGTTTTAGGGAGAGGCAGACATGTCCCAAAACACATGTCATTACCTTAGGGGTCAATTTTTAAAACACAATAGTCAGTGGTATGACACCAAAAATATAATATATGGTTCTGACCTACTTACCGTATTTTCCTGGCCATTAGGGCACCGGGAATTATATAAGGCGCAAATAGGCCGATGCGCCTTATGATACAGTAATAATTCCATATATAAGGCGCATCGGACTATAAGGCGGCATAGGTCCGGAAGGGCGGAGCGGAGAGGTCCAGGGGCGGGAGCGGAGACCCGGTCTAGGGACGCGACGCGAATGCGAGAAGACACGACGAAGCGCAGGGGACGCGTGAGGGGGAGGTGGGAGCCATAGAATACTTACATTAGATCTCTGTTTACGGAGACAGCTGCAGATCGCTCGCGGGGTCTGCATTCCCGCTGGAGATGTCTGCTGTCTCGATTAGGCAGGGACCTATGTAAGTCACGCGCCCACATAGGTGTACGTCTGCCCCTTCCATATAGGGCAGTCCACCGGACTCAGTACGGGCGCACTAGTTGGATTTTCCCAAGTGAAAATTCCAAAGGCCTTTTAAGTGTACCTTAGAAGTCAGACGGAAAAATAGTACGCGCATGGTCATACAAGGAAACCTACCACCACGGATCTAGATCGGGTGGTAGGTTGCATCTATTGTGGACCTGATATAGAACTTTAAGTGGCCGCTCACTCAACATGTCCCACAAGATTCTTTTTAATAACTTAATTCCCATAATCAGCAAAAGATAGCGGGATGTAGGGGTAGCCCACCTAAAAGGTCATATCCCAGTCCTATAGATGCAACCTACTCACCGCGATTCTACCTTAATAAGGTGCATATTGTTGCTGGTGGGTAGGTCCTTATAGAACAAACCTACAAAACTCTCTTGTAGTAAGATAATGTGCCTGCTGGATTGATCTGGGACGGTTCTGTGAAGTGTTTTTGTGGCTTTTGAGCTAAACTGTATAAGGCCAATTTGACCTCCGGGCATCGGCGGGATCGTGGTCACTTGATGAAGTTGTTGTGTCAGCCAACTATTTATCAAGTAGGTTACGTCCAAAAATCCTTTAGTTTCCTTTGCTTCGTTTGCCCCAGATATCGTAGGACTGAAACAGTAGAACGCGCGTTGGATCTGTGATGGGGTAGATTAATACGATGAACCGTTCAAGCGTGAAACCCCACCCATAGGCTGCCTCGTTCAAAGGAGTGAAATTTTTTAAATCTGACCAAAGCACCAGGCAAATTCCAGGATGCGCACCATAACACGTAAATCCAGGGAAGATGGGGAGGAGGTGACATGTCTTACTTTACCCTAGTCGCCGTCCAATATATGTTAAAATCTCACGCCATGGTCGATACTTGTCGAATTTGAAAGCGAGCTAATGTGACACTTATCTATTCCAGGGTCCATATAGGCAGGGCATACGAATAGGGAACAGGAGTTGACTGATTCAATAGGTTGCTGGGCCACACTGGATTTTTGGTTATGTGGAGCAGAAGTATCATTAGGTTCTCTTCTGCCACAATTGCAGCGTAAAACAAATGAGACCTCTCCTAGCCTCTCTACACTGTAGTTACTTAGTCATCAACTATGCGAACCCCGTCACATGATTTACCAGTCAAATAAATTGTATTTATGTATACCTGCTGATCCACGAGACCAAAATATATAAAAAAGACTGTAGCAATATTGGATCAGCCGGTTATGGAACAAATATAGTCTCCTTGTGTAACACATACTTATCTAGTGCCATTATGTCATAAAGGGTTGAGACGGAGCCCCCCTATGCGAGGAGTTAGTGAGACAGAGTGCGTTATATAAGATATTATGTTCGCTTCTCCACCACGTTAAATGCTTAATCCCTCCATGAGTGCGGCAGATTGCAGATCCGTCAGTGGAAGGAGTTTTTTCAACCTGTGCCACGTAAACGTGGTTAGGAATAACGCTAGGAAAGCGTAGGTTTTTTTGTTTATTTAGAAAGTCCTTGTGTTAATACAATTGTGTGACTTGTGTAAAAAGTCACACCAACAATTTCTGAAATCACACTTTGGGTTATAAAATGTGGAACATTTCTAAAAATAAAGACAAAATGACTTCATAAGCAGCTACTGAGCCTGAGCGCGTGTGGCACTTTTATGCGTTGTCAAGGCACAGAAAACGTTACAAAGGACTGGAATAGATCTTCTACAATGGACGTTTCTTGTGTAAGGTTTCCTTCTGTGGGCTTAATTTGCCGCTTGGGTATCCCTCACACAGGAGGGTATGTAGTTAGTTGCTTGTAGATTCGGAATTTAGAAGGTGGCTCTGCAGGTGACCGCATTCAATGGGACAGGGGAATTTGTTATCTAATGGCTGCAGAATTACCAAGCAGCAACAAGAAAGCAGCCAAATTGAGGTTGATCCACAGAGGAAAATAAAGGACTTGCTGTGGATCATAAAATCTACTGCTCCGGAACTCCGTGCAATGCTAAGCGATATGAGATAAGGACAAAGCTCGCAGTTCCTTCCTCAGAATGTGAATCGATCTTGAGAAAAGGCCATGCACACTAAGGTTATTCACAGACAAAACCACCGATCAGTCATTATTACCTGGATGGAGCCGGAGACACGTAAGCCGAAAGATTAGCTCGGAGGTCAATCCTGCACACACCAATGCTCAGCAAATCGCTGCTTGCACATCATGGCGAAAAAAGTACATGCAGCGCATGACTGCTCAAACTCGCGTGTGCAAAATCACCAAAGGGCATGGAATATCTATACCTACACCCGATGTTTTAACGAAACCCATTTTGGCTTCATGGATCGCATACGGCTTGGTTTTACTCTACGGGCTTCGAATTTTGCCCTCGAGATATTGTACCTGATCCCATTGTTGAATGGATTTTACCAAAACACTCATCATTTTGTGTGCAATTGGATCGGGTGGAAAGGAGTCAAGTGGAAAAAAACAACGGTTGAAGAAGCAACCATGAAAAGAATGGAAAGAAAAACACAAATCACTGAAGCCGGGGAAGAGAAAACCATCGTAGTGTACACAAGTCAAAAGGATTGAGCGAAAATAATTGATGTGAAAAGACCCCCTAAAGCTCACAGGGGCTCCAAACCTTTCAACCAGAGGATACAGGAATCCCACAAATTCCTATTTATGTACATGTTTATGCCAGGTGATACAATGGGATTAGTTGACCAATTGTGGGATGTTTAACCAAACAGACAACTACCAGAAAACAGACAACAACTTCAGATACAAATGTTTATTGGTTGAATGACAGCGCAACAACGTGTCCCAAAGACATTGGGGCAGATCAGATGTTCCTTAACGCTCAACAATACCTAACGTAATGGCTCTCTGTGGTAGACAGACACAATGTTGAAACTGAACTGTAGCCAAAAGGAGCAAGCCATGTTTGATTGAATTGTTTTGGCAAACCGCAAAAATATTAATGGCTTTGCTTGAACTAATTCTAGATGAACCTAGAGATGAAGAACTGCAATTATGGTCGTTTATCTGTTCTAAATATAAAAGAAAAGAAGTCTTCCAACTACAGTGTAGGTACAACAGGTACACATGCGAACAATGTTTGCTGTAATATTTTTAACAATTACTTGGTTATGATCAAACAATGCAGTCACCGGACATAATATTCTTGGGGTTTTTTTTGTCCGTCTTGTCACGGAGTTGGATATTGCGTTTTTTGGCTATTGCAGTGGTTTTTGTGCTGAATCTTAGCTACAGCGTAATCTTACCACTCGTTACTATGTGAGACGTATCTTGTGAGGATTGTAAAAGGCATCGAGCACAATCAGGACTGTGCTCATATAGAATGCAGGCTAATTGTAACTACCAAGGCACCGGGAGAGTAGTGAGGTGATACATGGGGTAACATGTGCTCTGCGACTGGTCTTCTGATTCTTAAGGCGGAATAAGGAAGTAATTGCCGGAGTGAGGGTTTAGAGGACAACAACATCACTAACCTCCTACGTATCCCTGGCAAGGTTGTACATATGAACATATTATTCGACGTTAAACCATCCAACACTCCCAATTAGGATCTATTTACAAATACGACTATTGTCAGCTTAATGCCAAGTTTAAGATTAGTCCTCATAAGGGAGACTGAGGTATAATGAATGTGGTTATTATACCAAGCGGATATACAAGACTATTACACACCTCGATGCAGGCAAAATAAAGTAACCCGTCACCAAGCATCGGGAAACAAACATGTGGGAGCCCAGAGCCACGGAGGCTGCTTGGCTGCAGTCACAAGCATGTGTTTTTAGAAACGACCCGACAATCTAGACAGTATATGGCGTAACCCAAGTCTAAACCCAAAACCACTAGCAAAACCAACAAAGAAAATGAAAGCAGACAGTTCTTGCTCACTGTTCTGTTCACAACTTCAATTCGTTTCAGCCCCCGTGAGCCACCAAACAGTTTAGTGGGGCAATTTTGGACAATCACGTAGCGTGCTCTCCAGGGCCTCCCTGTACAGGGGCTGCCAGGGAGGACCTCCAAAGACTATACAGTAGTCTCCACACATTCTCGCTTCTTCCTGCAGTCATGTGTTGAGGATTGTATTTGTCATGTATATGGCGGGCTGGGGTGGCCATCGAGAAGGCTCATAGTACCAGCATCTTGGCATCCAGTGTGATGTCAGTTTCTATACTAACCCTTACCTGGACAATGCTTTCTCAATCAGTCGTTAGCCCTTAATGGAGGGAATTTGTACTGATCGACGAAACGGTGAATTAGAAGGACTTGGAGCAATCACGAAAGTGCTTAGTACACGTTCTTCTGCGCGATTAAACGAAAAAGGGGACACTTCGATAATGGTGCATTCTCTGCAAGTTTAGGAAGAAGAAATGCGGCACCTATAGATAGATACCAGGATGACAATAATTAAAGCACCAAGTAAGATAAGTGTTGATGCCAGTACAGAGGCGGTGATCAGAGAGTTATAAAGGTGAGGATGAACGCCAGGTGATGGTACGCTGGATTGCAACGTGCCGCACAAAGAGTAAGGCTTTGTGAGGTTTATCATAGAAAGCAATTGCTTGTGGGGTAAGCCCATGGAAGGTAAATAGCTGATGTTAAGCCAATTCCTAGTGGATCGAAGCACCAAAGATGAGCCGGGTACAAAATACTAATCGGGACGGCTCATCATAGATATTGATCCACATCAGTAGGTTATTGTAAACCGAGTATATGTTTTGCTTTGTACAATATGGAGCAGCCGATGGTTCCGGGCTCAAAGGATTAATGGTAAATGGAGTTCTACGTGCCCAACGGAGCGGCATCCGGCGTTTGTACGGATTCTGGATTGAACGGCGGATTCAGCTTCTCTCACGGTCTATTCACGGACTGCATCAGGTGCTGTGCGTTATGGACCAGCATTCTGTCGCCTAAAAGGAAGTTTGAAACCCCATAACATAACCGGAGAGAGAGAATTGCTTAAAGTTTACCAACGATATAAATGACGGAAATAGCCGATTGCCGATGTTCTGCGCCATTTTCAGAACTATCGGGATGAGGGGAGTATAGAGAAGAAACAGTGTGCACCAGCAGGTAGTCTCCGAGGGAATAACCCCTCATTTAAAGGGTTTTGGCCGAAAGTAAGAAAAAAAATAAAGCAACTGGCTGAGAGCGAGGGGGGTGCTAAAAAAATAAGATTGACTTTAACTACGGGGCCTTACGTGGGACCGGCCCCCACGCCCTACACGGCCCTAAGCAGCATGTGAAATGCGGAGCCGGAGCCGAGTCGAAGGCTGTGTCCGGCGGCCTGTTGTTTACATGGCGCCGGAGCGACAAGCAGCGCGAGTGACAGGGAGGGCACAGATAAGGTCAGTCGATGTAATTTTTTTTACGCAGCCCACTTCTAGGCCACTTAGATTTTTGCATATATCGAGGTGTAAAGTTTCATTACAGGGTTTGTGACGAGAGACGCAGCCAACATTCGGTCGTTCTGCGCCGCGTACCTCGTACGGAAGCATTTGATTCATTTTCACTGCGCCAGGTACTTTTTTGGGGGTAGGTCTACATGATATGTAAATGTTGAACCCGCTGCTCTATCTCTGAAAGATTATAAAAGCCAATGGCTGAAACCTATTGAAAGTGAACAGAATGGCTTGGTCTGCTGTACAGTGGGTACAGAAAAGATTCAGCCCCTTTAAAGTGCGCACTCTTCGCTTCATTGCAGCCTAAAAAGATCTAAAAAGTTATTTTTCACTCAATAAAGGAAACCTACCATTTGATTTGATGCATTATGAAGCAAACATACCCTGAGAATGCTGTAGCTACATTGATGCAGAAACATATCTTGTTTAATCCCTGAGCTGAGTGGTTTTGTTGAAAGAACAGTTATAAAATTATGATAATGAATCTCTGTCGCTTCTGTCCTGGCTCCGGCGATTCTTCTCTTACATTAAGTATGCAATGCTCTGGAGAATGATGTAATCACTGTGTTGTGCCTGACAGGCAAAAGTAATCAATTGCTGCACCATCCCCCAGCTGCTGTGTACGAGTCATCCAGCTCAGGTTGATTATTCCTGTCTGGACAGTTCTGTGTAATACATTTATCAACAGCAGGCTGAAGCAATCCAGCTTTCCATAGGCCCTAAATGTTATAATTGTTTTTGCTGCAAAACCACTCATCTCAGGGATTAAACAAGATATGTGCCTGCCTCAGTGTAGCTACAGCATTCTCAAGGTATGTTTGGTTCATAATGCATCAAATCAAATGGTAGATTTCCTTTAATGAACACTCTGCGCCCCCATCTTGAAAGAAAAAAACAAAACAAATGTACATATATTTTCTAAATTATTAAACAAGAAAAAACTGAAAGAGGGTTGTACTCCTTCATCGGAGTCCAGATTTAATTAATCTGATTGGACTGATTCATTTGGAAAGGCACACAACTTTCTATATAAGACCTCACAGCTCACAGTGCATGTCAGAGCACATGAGAATCACGAGGTCTAAGGAACTGCCCAAGGAGCACAGAGACAGAATTGTGGCAATGCACAGATCTGGCCAAGATTGCAATAGAATTTCTGTAGCACTCAAGGTTCCTAAGAGCACAGTGGCCTCCGTAACCCTTAAATGGAAGAAGGATGGACTACTACAACTCTCCTTATGAAGCCAAACTAAGCAATCCTGGGGGTAGAGCCTTTGTGAGAGATGCAAAGAAGGTCTCTGCGACGGTGCTCCAGAGATGCAGGAAGGAGATGGGAGAAAGTTCCACAAAGTCAACTATCAATGCAACTCTCCCACCAGTCAGGGCTTTATGACAAAGTGTGCCGATTAAGGACTCCCAGACTATGACAAATAAGATTCAACGAAAATTGAACTTTTTGTTGTTATTTGTAAGCGGTGTGTGTGGAGAAATCCAGGCACTGCCCATCACCTGTCAGATACAATCCCAACAGTGACACATGTTGGTGGCAGCATCAGGCTCTGGGATGGGGCAGGGACCACTGGTTGCAACTGAAGGAAAGATGAATGAGGCCAAGTACAGAGACATCCTGGATGAAAACCTCTTCCAGAATGTTCTGGACCTCAGACTTGGCTGAAGTTTCATCTTCCTACAAGACAATGACCTTAAGCACACAGCTAAAATAACACAGCAGAGGCTTCAGAACATCTCTGTGACCATTCCCGACTGGTCCAGCCAGGCCTGGACCTAAACCAATTGGAGCTTCCACCAACGTTCACCTTCCAACCTGAGAGAACTGGAGAGGATCTGCAAGGAAGAGGCAGAGGATCCCCAAATCCAGGTGTGAAACACTTGTTGCATCATTCCCAAGAAGACTCTGTCTGTACCAGCTAAAAGGAGCTTCTACCCAATACTGAGCAAAGGGGCTGAGTACTTCTGACCATGTGAGATTTAACAAAATTAGCAAAAATATCTACATTTATTTTTTTCTGTTCATTAATGAGCAGAAAAAGAACTTTTTGGAATTTACCAATTGGCTGCAATGAAACAAAGAGCAAAAAATGTGAAGGGGCCTCAATAATTTCCATACCCTCTGCAGGTTCTACCTGAATTCCTTCGCTTTTCTGCCACAACAGATGAAGCCGTTCCAATCAGACACAGGTTCTATACTACACAATTGTTCATATATTATTGTTCTACATATACAACCAGCTCAATATTGCAAAAAAATAAAAAAATTACCATGAAGGACAGGGTTAGATCAGGCATGCCCGTCAGCTTTACACAAGCATCAATGACTCCTTGGATCTCTGCAAACACAGTGGAACCTGGTAAAGGGAAACCATAGGGTTATCTATTACATACTTACAGAACATTGGAATACATGACAAATGATGCCATCTATAAACACTGTGGGGCACATTTACTTGCGCGATCCCCGAGGTGCGTTGTCCGACGAGGATGAAGTCCGGCGCAATTCACCAAGATCGTGCGCCCGATATCCTGCATGTGTCGCTTCCCCGCTCAGGTCCCCGGAGTTCACCTTCTTCTTCCTGGTGCATGTAAGTGCATTGTCCGTGTATAATACGCTGTGCGGGGAGTCACTAAGATCGTGCGCCCGATATCCTGCATGTGTCGCTTCCCTGCTCAGGTCCCCGGAGTTCACCTTCTTCTTCCTGGTACATGTAAGTGCATTGTCCGTGTATAATACGCTGTGCGGGGAGTCACTAAGATCCTGCGCCCGATATCCTGCATGTGTCGCTTCCCCGCTCAGGTCCCCGGAGTTCACCTTCTTCTTCCTGGTGCATGTAAGTGCATTGTCCGTGTATAATGCGCTGTGTGGGGAGTCACTAAGATCTGTCCCTAGTGCTGATCTGTATCCCAGATATCTCCTACACATTTCATCTATCTCAGAATCATCAGATTCTGGTAACTGGAAATAGGGGGATATTAGATCACGATGCCCTACCATGAGACTATAAGCCAGTGGTCCCCAAACCTTTTGTATTCGGGGACTGGAAGCACCCCATTTTTTTTTCAACAGCTGCCTTGTACTGTGCACAGGTCTGCCACCTGCTGGTCATTCATCCTTATATCAGGTGCGCCTTATAGTCCAGTGCGCCTTATATATGAACCCTACTTACAGACAACAGCTGCCTTGTACTGTGCACAGGTCTGCCACCTGCTGGTCATTCATCCTTATATCAGGTGCACCTTATATATGATCCGTACTTACAGACATACAGTAAAATGTATAGCAAGGTGTTGAAGCTGCGATAACACCAAAATGATGAAAAATGAATGTCAAATCTATTCTGACCAATTACAATTACACTACATATTTAGTAGGTCATTAATAAGGAAAATGACTCTGCACTCAATGCAATCCCAAAGCTCTGGTACCTGTAAGGGAGTTCACTACTGATCTCAGGATTGTGGGGGGTTTGATCAATTCCTTCAGAATATTAGACTCAGTCGCCAGTGGAAATCCATTATCAAGCATCTCCTCCAGTAGCTCATAAACGATGACCACATTGTCTTTCAGACAGGTCTCAGAACATTCTCCAAAGTAATCCTGAAAAATAATGACAGAAAATATTACACGACTCGTGTACAAGCGCGGGATAAAACAGTCACTCGTACTGAACACCAGGGGCGTAACTAGAAGCTGATGGGCCCCAGTGCAAAGTCTGTGCTGGGCCCCCGACTATAATGTATGGTTTATAGTAATAGTCTTCTCATATGGGAAAGTGACACCTTATGGGGCCCCCTAAACCTCCTGGGCCCAGGTGCAACCGCAACATCTGCACCCCCTCAAGTTACGACCCTGCTGTGTCACTACACACATTGCACGTTTCATGCACGCGACTAGTTTCTTCTTCAAAAGTAACTTTTATTATAGGTTTTTATGCAAGAGGAACGATTTCGATTCCATCCAAGCCCAATGCTGTTGGAGAAGAGTCAAGGACTCTGGAGGAGGGAGCTGGGACAGGTGCACGCTGATAGAGAACACAAAGTACAGAGCAGGAGCCTCATTGCTGGATACTTGGCCTAATCTTTATTCTCTTCCGTTTCATCTCTTCAGCCTGTGCTGAACGAAGACGTAGCAGAACACACAGGCCCGGAGTTATTAAAGCCCCCGGCCCAGTTTCCTGTCCGACTTTGCACATTCTTTTCAGTGCAAACTGCTCGCACATGTGAAAAGTTGGAGACACTTGTGTCACTTGGATACATATGTGTCACAGCTGAACTATTCGGCACAGAAAGGGGATGTTCCTGTGCACAGTCAGATCATGCGCCACATTTATCATGTGCCCTATGTTAAAAGGCGCACCAAAAGAAAGTTGGTGCACTCTGCCGGAGCAGTGCAGAGGGAACCAGCTTCATGAAACTGGCGCACCCTGCACACTGATATGGCCATAGTGGTTACTAGTGAGCAACTTTTCTGCACTTAAAGAGGACCTGTCACCCAAAATTTCGGCACTAGAAGCTGCTTACTACAGTAAGCAGCTCCTAGTGCTTCAACAAACGCTGTAGTGTTAGAGCGTTATCGGAAACCTCCGGTAATGCTATCTAACACTGCGGCGGGGTACAATGTAATTGGCGGACCGCTCTCCCTGCCTCTTCCCCGGACCGCCCCGCTCGCTCCATAGGCTGGCGGTGATTGCAGCACGTCATGTGGCAGTCACCGCCCCCTAACCACGCCTAGACCCCGCCCCCTCATGAATACATCGGACAGCTTTGCGAGCGGTCCGACGATTACATTGTACCACGTCGCAGTGTTCGATAGCGTTATCAGAGGTTTCCGGTAACACTATCCTTCTAACACTGCAGCGTTTGTTTAAGCACTAGGAGCTGCTTACTTTAGGAACATCTCCTAGTGCCGAAATTATGGGTGACAGGTCCTCTTTAAACCTGTCACCAGCTATTATACCACAGGGATCCTACAAAGAGACTTTCTGGTATTCCCTCTTTTATGTTAAAATATGTCCTTTGCTGAAAAGAGTCACTTAATGCCCAAGTTGAGTCACGCTATGAAGCTGGAGAGGGAGCAGAAATTCAGGCATCCACATCTTGACCTCTGTAGTACCTAAAATTCTGGTGTAATGTCATGCACCACACGAGGGTTTGGACCATTTTCTGTTAGTTTTGCCAACATGTACAGAAACAAAACTCAGTTGTGAACAAGACCAACTAATAAGTGGTGTAAAGTACAACTCCACATCTCTAAACTACTCCATATCACTCATCCAGCATGATGGAGTCTGGTACAGAATACAGATGTGGAGTCTGGTCTATTCACAGACACTTCTTCTACATCTCCATCACAGTCGTGAAATGGATCCATTTCTGTAGTTACACACGGCTGCTGTCGGTCCGTGAAGACTTCTGTTTCCTTGACCGAAAACTGCAGTTTCCCTCTACATCATAGCGATTTATCCTGTAAGGAGTTCCTGCTTCTTCACTAGACAGCCTTCAGCCTATTAATAATTCACAGTTTATGCAGAGCTGCACAGAACTTGCCAAATCAGTCCCTGTCCCCAATGGGGCTCACAATCTAATCAACCTACCAGTATGTTTTGGAGTGTGGGAGAAAACCAGAGGACCCGGAGGAAACCCACACAAACATGGAGAGAACATACAAACTCTTTGCAGATGTTGACCAGGGTGGGACTTGAACCCAGGACTCCAGCGCTGCAAGGCTGTAGTGCTAACCACTGAGCCACCGTGCTGCAAGGCTGTAGTGCTAACCACTGAGCCACTGTGCTGCAAGGCTGTAATGCTAACCACTGAGCCACGTGCTGCAAGGCTGTAGTACTAACCACTGAGCCCCTCTGCCGCCCTATAAGCCTTCATACCCTTTGCAGTAATTAATTTGACAGAATTTATATTGAAAAGCATTTAACAGCAAACAATTACCTGAAACATGTCAGCGACGCGGTGCAGAAATTCAATGACAAAAAGCGGCGTCACTTCACTCTGAACGACCGCCACAAAGAACAATTTCTCTCGGTAAATGCTGATAAGGTAGTGATGTGGGGTGGGGATGACCGGGGGCACATTCTCAATATCCGCTGCTTTCTCTTGTGCTTCAAAGAAATAGTCACAGACGGAGCGGCTCACAACACTCTTCCAATGCTTCTCTAAGAAGATGTCACCAGATCCGTTGATCAGAAAGAGGCTGTGGATCATTTTCTGCAGGAAAAATAAAATACTGTTTAATGATTTTTTTTTTTGGATTGTATACATTGCAAATCAGTACAGGCAGTCCCCGGGTTACATACAAGATAGGGTCTGTAGGTTTGTTCTTAAGTTGAATTTGTTTGTAAGTCGGAACTGTATATTTTATCATTGTAATCCCAGCCAGAACTTTTTTGGTCTTTGTGACAATTGGATTTTAAAAATGTTGGGTTGTCATAAGAACCAGGAGTAACAATAAAGCTTCATTACAGACGCCTGTGATAACTGTTACAGCTGATTATTGTATCCTAGGACTAAAGTACAGCAAATTACCAATATCCAGAGGTCCGTCTGTAACTAGGGGTCGTATGTAAGTCGAGTGTTCTTAAGTAGGGGACCGCCTGTACTCAGTTCCCAAGTTCCTGTTAGATTTGTGGAGTAAGAAGCATTTGTTTCCCTGATGATAATTCTCCCCCCATTGTATCTTATTCCCACTCATACAATTTTCTGGTAGAGAAGGCTCAAAGATCTCCCCATCCCCGGCAGCTCAAAAGGATTTTCCGCCCGAGCGGAGACTATAGCAGGGATTGCACCCGGATCTACGGAGAGGTCGGCGTCTCTTAGTAGATCTGGGATGACGAGCGTCCCTAACAGTATATCAAAACTTTTCTTATATTCACCTGTACTATAGATTTATGCACAGTGGGGGTCATTTCCATAAAGTGTCGGTGTCTACATGGGCTTTGTTACCGACCTGCTCTCGGAAAGAAGATGCACATGTAATATTGTGGCGCTGTGCACATACATTTCTGGGACCAAAATTTGTCCCGAGCCCCAGAAATGTGTCAAACAGTCGGAGAAATGTGTCCCTGCTGGACCAAATTTCTTTTGGTCTACTTTCCGCCAGGTCACAGCGCCCAAAAATTGGGGCAGATTTACTTCCCCGGTCCAGTCGCGATCCAGCGGCGCCTTCTCTGTCGAGGATTCCGGTCTTCCGATGTCCACCAGGTGTCGCTGCTGCGCTGAAGTCCGTCGGAGTTCACTGGAATTCACGATCCTATTCCTGGTGCAGGTAAGTGCGTGTCAAGCGACACTTTTTTTTTTTTTAATTCCACGGTTTTGCTGAATCAGTCAGGTTTTTGGACGGCCAGGCCAGCCCCGATTTCTCTCGCGTGCATGCCGGCGCCGATGCGCCACAAACCGATCGCGTGCGCCAAAAACCTGGAGCAATTCAGGGAAAAAACGGCGCAAATTGTAAAAATACGGGAAACCCGCTGAAAATGCGCGAATAGGACCTTTAGTAAATGACCCCCATTGTGTCTGAGTTTCCACTCCGCCAAAGCCTCGCCCCTTTTCGGAGAAGCGTCAGAGTAGGCGGAAAAAGTCATTTTTTTCTGGCGCCGCCAGCTAATAAATAGGTCGGAGAGAAGCAGGACATGCGGTGAGAGCGCCACAAAACGGAAACGCCATAGTAAATGTCCGCCAGTCTGTTAGAAAGCTGGTCACCACTTTGGTTCAACTTTTTAAATATAAAGATATATTATAGTGTTATAGATTTGCACTGCGAGTGTTACATCATCACCAGTACAGACATCAGGTGACCCTATTAGAGGGCTCCCTTAGAGCCTACGTGACCTGATATATGAGGATCATTAATCCCTATCTTATCAGTTTGCCCCATGTGAACCTTTGAGACTCCTTCTATGTCCGTGAGAGTAACAAGTGTCATACAACAAGAGGGCCGCAGCATCGCTACTTATCTATAAGGTAACACAAGTCACAGGGAGGATGAAGGAGGGTCCATTATACGGCTACATTAGTATACTCGAATGAAAATCTGAGAAATAGAAGTGTGATCTACACTAATCTTTATACAGGCGGTCCCCTACTTAAGAACACCCGACTTACAGATGACCCCTAGTTACAAACGGACCTCTGGATGTTGGTAATTAATGGGGTTTCCCCATCAGGGCATTTATATTTCATTAAATTCATTTTCCATATATAAACATTTCTTCAATTGGATGTTAATTAAAAAAAATGTTCCTGTGTGAAGATAATTTCTCATAAATGTAGCAAAGTTGTCCCTTGGCTACATCCGAGATGGCTTCCTCAGATACGACCACCCTGCACCCTGAGTCCTGCCTGACCTCCTGGATTCAGCAGCGATCATTACCACAGGACGGCTGTGGGACCTGCAGTAACTCCCAGACATTTCATATACAAAAACCTTTTGTGTCTTTGTGCAATCCCTCCAGCAGTGGTGGTCGTATCCAAGGACACAGTCTTCTTTCTAAGGGACCATATGACTACATTTATGAGAAATTATCTTCACACAGGAAGATTTTTTTTTTTTAAACATGTAAGTGTAGAAATGTTTATATATGGCAGATTAATGAAACCCGAATGTGAATGCCCAGACGAGAATAACCCTTAACTGTACTTTAACCTTAGGCTACAATAATCAGCTGTAACAGTTATCACAGGCGTCTGTAATGAAGATTTATTGTTACTCCTGGTTCTTATGACAACCCAACATTTTTAAAATCCAACTGCAACAGAGACCAAAAATGTTACAATGATAAAATATACAGTTCCAACTTACATACAAATTCAACTTAAGGACTGACTGTAATGGTACAACAATAGGTCAATCCTATACGGGAAGAACGTAGAATTGTTGTGTTATCCACCAATAGCAGCTGAATTTGTGTCTATTTTTATAAAGCTCATAAGGAAAGACGATCACCGCAAGGAGAATCTAGCGTGGCTTTATTTTAGGAACATATAGTTTATATTTAGCCAGGTATTGCTTCTAGGGAGAGTAATGTCCGTAGCATCATATTCTGTTGCATTTACTCTTCTCATAATGAAGACACGAAGACTTCATACCGCCTGGAAAAGTCATTACCCACAAGAAACGGACAAGGAGACTGCAAAATCCAACGTGTTAGGAACGCATTGGGCTTACAGGTGGTGGCATCATGGCTCACGTGTATGCAGAGATCAGAGAGGGTAATAAGACTCCACCGAATATATAACTCACAGCGTCTGACATTATATACAGATACTTATAGAAGGAAACCATCTCAGTATCTTCTGTGCTAAAATAGCAAATTGATGCAGAAATAGTAATAATACATCAGGCATTAAACAAGGGGCACACAAGCTCGGACAGGGGGCTTTATATGTATTAATTACTGGGGGCTGTATATTTATTAGTTTCTGGGGGGCTATATATTTATTAATTACTGGGATACATTCAATAATTTTTGGGGAGTCTATATATTTATTACTGGGGTTACTGGGGGCACTGTATTTTTTAGTGCTGCGGGCTGTATATTTATTATTTACTGGAGGCTGTATATTAATTACTTGGGGCTGTATATTTATTAGTTACTGGGGGGAGGATATTTATTACCAAGGGCTCTATACATTAATTACTGGGGCTCTATATATTGATTACTGTGGGCTGCATATTTACTTATTACAGGAGATCTGAATATTTACTAATTACTGGGGCTGTATAATAGTTCCTGGGGAGCTGCATTACCATTACTGGGGGCTGTATATTTATTAATTACTGAGGACTGCATATCCATCACTGGTGGCTATATATTCTCTATTTGGGGGCTGTATATTCATTACTGAGGGATATATATTCATTACTGGAGAATTGTATAAGTATTAATTACTGGGGGGATGTATATTTATTTACTTGGGGGCTGTATATTAATTACTGGGGGGGGGTACATATTCATTACTAGAGAGTTGTATATGTATTAATTATGGGGGGCTATGTATTCTCAACTGGGGTCTGTATATATTCTCCATAGGAAAACTAGCGCCCATCACCATAATACAGCGAAATATAGGACATGTCACAGTGTGGTGAGAAAGCATAGACTGGGTACTGTAGACGTCTCAGGACAGTGATCAGGCCATAAATCGTGGAGCCTTACATTTGTGCACATAAGACCTGCCTATTACCTGGACACTGACTAAGGGGGGGGGCTGCCTATTACATGGATGATTAATGTGTACCCTGTCCGTGCTACATTCAGAGGGGTCCTCCACAAGATTTTGCACCCATGGGCTGTCACCAACCTTATTTTGGTCCTAAAGAAGATGGTCAAAGGATATTAAAATATTTCTATTTTAGACCATTTTGCATATAGTGGATTCCCAACTAGTTATGCTAACAATAAAAATAGTTCATATGCTAACAACAAAAATGGTATTTCATTAGGTTTTCTGAAACAGGTGGTGTCCATGTAGTGAAATAGTATTTGTATTCATTATGATCATTTGTATTATATTATTCATTACAGAAGTAATGGACACTTATAGTTTCTAGGAACACAATATTACTGTAACTTAAAAAAAATTAGAACAAAACTTTTTTAGGGGGAAACTCATCCAGAAACGTTGATGGCAACTTCACAATAAATGAGAGCTGGCAATATATCAGGAACGTTTATGTGCAGCTCATCAAGATGTTTATAGAATTTCTTCACCAATTTCTTCATAGAATTTTTTTCCAGGAAAACCCTACTGCCAAATAATAATAATAATAATAATAATAATTAATAATGGATTTCAAACATCAAGAGAAAAGAATCCATGCATTTGTCACACTTTTTAGGTCTAATAGGTTTTGTGGTCGCTGTACTGCATTTATGTACCGTACACAAAAATTGCCAGTTTTCAGCATTAAAAACAATGGGGGAGATTTATTAGTCTAACATGGGGAGAGAAAAAAAACTGGACGGCACATCCGCACATCACACAATGATCTACCGCCGCTCGGCTACATTATATTACGGACGCAAGTTTCTTAGTTACAGTTGTATAAGCCACTAACCACTTCACGGTGACCTTGTTGTAGTGGGTCCCTACACGTCCCGCCCACATTCCTTTAGCTTCGATGTTTTGGTTATGATCCACGATGTCGGCGCCATCTTATAATGAAGTCTCTGTTACAATGCTTTTAGGAAAATAAGACAAGTAGAAATGACAGGATTTGATCTATCAGCTAGGTTTACCTTAACAGTACCAGACACTTACATGAATCTGGTGCAGAATAAGACGGTCTAGTCTAACTCTGACTAACCTAAGGACACTTTTACCCAATAGGTATAATTTTCTAGCCACCTGGAAACACAACACAATAAATTGCAGACGTGAAAACATATATTCCACACATAGGGGAAATAAAGATTACAGAGAAGGTAAGTTCCCTCCAGCAATGAGATAGTTACAAAGGTACAACTTCTCAAAGAATCAGCAGATACTTTCAACATGCACCAACCCCATTCATAAGATGTTTCCTTTGATCTATTTATTAAATCCTTTTCTGGTTCATATTTGTCTACAAGGTCTTTGATGTTGTAGGCGAGAAGGAGCGACACAAAGATAGAGATTTCCTGAATTTAGTCTCAGAGACGAGTTGTTGAAGAGAGGTGAGAGGCCATAGAACGCGCAACAATGTAACATTTCCCGACACCTTCCCTGTTCTTATTCTTTGGTCCCTAGAGTTTATGGTAATATTGCGCTGCGGAGATCCATACGCTACATTTAATTTCCTCTTTGTACAACTGTTTTGGGATTGAAGGTAACAGCGATACAAAGGAGTAAAAAGGAAACCAACATTACACCCCCCATGGGAAAACTCATTACATTGTGCGGACTTTCCTTGGCATATTCACTGCATATCTGAACAGAATTGGTATGAAATTTTTGCTTTAACAAATGCGGCAACGGTCTTGTGAATATCATATTAGTATATATATATAATATTCCCAAAAAAAACATGCAAAACAACCAACGCACATGAATTCTACAAAGCAGTGCTAGGGCAAACTGAAAAAAAACAAGCAATAATCAGTTTAGTAAAAAAAATCTATACAGGCTGTCCGTGGGTTACGTATAAGATAGGTTCTGTAAGGTACGCCTCTGATCTCTGCCCGCACAATCACACTGCATGTCGCTGCCTGATGAGGTCACGTTGTGTGTGCATGTGGGAAGAGAGCATGGACATCGAGTACTTTGTTTTCAGGTGCCATGACACATTTGTAACAATCAAACTTAATTTTCCAAATGGTATAATGATCATTTTGTTTCAGCGTGAGTATGGATGGATTTTTTTTTTGCTCTATCCCCATAATAGTTTTAAGCAGTTAAAGAAAAAATATACTAGTTACTGCTTGAACGCAGTAATATCCACATGTGGTCACAAACGGCTATAGGGGCACCCAATGGGGGTGTGGAAGGGAAGGTGCTCCATCGGCTTTCTTTTAGGGTAGATCTATGAGTTGGTGTCCCTGATTTATCATCCTTCATTTTGATGGTAGATTTTCTGTAAAATGGGGTGATTTATTTAGTCAGGGACCACCTTCACATACCGTGACTTGGGCAAGGATTCAGACCCTTTAAATTGTTTAGTTGTTTTTGATTTCAGGAAAAAAATAAGATCAGAAAAGTTCTTTTTTTGCTCTTTAATGTACATTCTGCACCCCATCTTGAATGACTCCCCCCCCCAGAAATGTAGATATTTTTGCTAATTCATTAAACAAGAAAAACTTAAATATTACATGGTCATAAGTATTCAGACCTATTGCCCAGTATTGAGTAGGTGCACCTTTTAAGCGCTTACAGCCATGAGTCTTCTTGGGAATAATTTGACAAGTTTTTTCACACCTGGATTTGGGGATCCTCTGCCATTCTTCCTCGCAGATCCAGAGATGTTCCATTGGTTTTAGGGTGGGGCTCTGTTTGGGACAGTCAGGAATAGTCAAGAGATGTTCTGTAGCCACTGCTGTGTTATTTTAGCTGTGTGCTTAGGGTCATTGTCTTGTTGGATGGGGAACCTTAAGCCCAGTCTGAGGTCCAGAGCAGAATCTTTCTGTACATGGCCTCATTCATCTTTCATTCAATTGCAACCAGTTGTCCCTGCCCCATCCCAGAGCCTGATGTTGCCACCACCATGTCTCACTGTGGGGATTGTATTTGCCAGGTGCTGAGCAGTGCCTGGTTTTCTCCACACAGCTTACAATTAATACCAAAAAGTGCAATCAAAGAAAACCTGATTTATCATGGGAGTCTGTAATGAGTTAAATGTAGGCAGCTTTCATAAGCCTCGCACCAAGGAGAGGCTTCCATCAGCACAGTCTGCCATAAGACCAGACTGGTGGGGGGCCGAAGTGATAGGTGACTTTGTGGAATTATCTTACATCTCCCTATTGCATCTCTCGAGCTCAGCCGCAGTGATCTTGGGGTTCTTTGTTACCTCTCTCATATCATTGCTTACTTTGGCTGCACAGTCAGGTTGAGGAAGAATTGCGGTTGTCCCAAACTTCTTCCATTTAAGGGTTATGGGTTATTTTTAATCTTACTAATTGGCTGCAATGAAACAAAGAGTGAAAAATGTAATGGGGTCCATTATACAGCTGCTCCAGCAGTGAACACAAAGCGTTGTACATGGATAAAGCCATGTTGGAAAGCCTATGTGGTTGTTACCTATAACATGCGTCTCAATGCATGTGAAGGGGATGAGCTTGGCCCTTTAGAGTTTACATTGGGTTTACAAACCCAATGTAAACTGCTGCATGTGGCTGCACCCTCAATGTAGAGGAAATTAACTGCCCTTATGGATGAAGTAGCATGCAATTTGTGTGCCGGGCCCTCTCATCCAACATAGCTCCGCTTTCCCCAGGTACTGGCACTTAAGCTGCCTGGTGGAAGCTAGAAGTAATGACGGCTTTTACGCTTAACCAATGGTATCTGAAAGAGCAGCTCAAGGTTACTTAATAGATGGGGCTTAACTTGAAAGAAGCAAAAGATGAAGCCGTCCACCTAAATAAAACAGAATGGCGCCTTTTCCAGACCATTTCCAGATTACTGGAGATATACATTCATGGGCAAAAGTTTTGAGAATAATACAAATGTTAATTTTTACAAAGTCTACTGCATCAGGTTTTATAATGGTAATTTGCATCTACTCCAGAATGTTATAAAGAGTGATCAGCTTAACAGCAATTAAATGCAAAGTCAATATTTGCCTAGAAAACCCCAAAACACATTTCAACTTCATTGCAGGCGCCTTAGGCGGAGCAGCTGCCATGGTGTCAGTGATGTCTCCAGTAACACAGGTGCGGGCGCTAATGAGGACAGGGCTGGAGAGCAATCTGTCATGATTAAGTAAGAATCACACCCCTGGACACTTTAAAAGGAGGCTGGTGCTTGGCATCATTGTTTCTCTTCTGTTAACCATGGTTATCTCTAAAGAAACACGTGCAGTCATCATTGCACTGTACAAAACTGGCCAAACAGGGAAGAGTATCGCAGCTAGAAAGATTGCACCTCAGTCACCAATCTATCGCATCATCAAGGAATTCAAGGAGAGAGGTCCCATTGTTAACAAAAAGGCTCCAGGAGCCCAAGAAGGACCAGCAAGCGCTAGGACTGTCTCTTAATAGTGTTTCATCTTGGGGATGGGGCTCCCAGCAGTGCAGAGCTCAGGTATGGCAGCGGCAGGTGTGAGGCATCTGCACGCACTGTGACACTGCGGAGACTCCTGGAGCAAGGCCTGGTGTCCAGGAGGGCAGCAAAGAAGCCACTTCTCTCCAGAAACCATCAGGGACAGACTGATATTCTGCAGGAGGTGCAGGGAGTGGACAGCTGAGGACTGGTGGAAAGTAATTTTCTCTGATGAATCCCCTTTCCGATTGTTGGGAGAAGACAAGGTGAGCGATGCCCCCAGTCTTGTCTCCTGCCCCTGTAAAGCCTCCTGCAGCCATTCATGTGTGTGTGGGGGGGGGGGGGCGGCTTCTCAGCCAAGGGAATCGGCCTAAAAACACCTCCATGAATAAAGAATGGGACCAGAATGTCCTCCAAGAGCAGCTTCTCCCAACCCTCCAGGAGCAGATGGTGATGAGCAATGCCTCCTCCAGCATGATGGAGCACCTGCCATAAAGCAAAGGGGAGAACTAAATGGCTCAGGGAACAAAACATAGAGATTTTGGGTCCATGGCCTGGCCTTGTGGTCAATCATCAAGAGACGGATGGACAAACAAAAACCAACAAATTGTGACACATTTCAGCAGTGATTGTGCAGGAATGGACGGCGATCAGCCAGGATTTGGTGCAGAAGGTGATTGAGAGCTGCCAGGGAGAATTGCAGAGGTCCTGAAGAAGAAGGGTCAACACTGCAGATACTGACTGGCTGCATTAAAAACCAGAGGGCAACAGATCATGTAAAATATAATATTTGTGTCATTCTCAAAACTTATGGCCATGACTGTTTTGGATGTGATATTGCATGTAGATATATTGTGGAACCTTACAGTAGAAGATCGATTGAAAGATGAACAATAGATAGGATAATATGTTCATGTGAATGAAGCCTAACACTGCGCAGCCCACAACAAAGGCAAATAGATCTATCACCAAACTTTAGTGGCAAAGCCTTTACTCTTTATTGGAGTCGTTATAAAATGATTCATAGAAATGGTTTCATCTTCAACAGATTGCAGGAATAGCCGGACAACCTACTCAGCATGTGAATAGCACTAGTTTAATCCTACTTACCATACATTACCCACTGTGAACACATACTGTATATCCCAGCTTCGGGGTTCCTTTTTCTAGCAATAAGATACCTGATTGATACATTTGTTAGATAAAGAAGTAAATTGTGGGCTGATGTTTGACAAATAACAGGGCGATCCGGAGAATTATTACTTTCCTGCGACATGTGCAGCTGTTTTCTTTCACGTCCTTTAACAGAAACCAGAGAAAGTCTAAATTCACTAAAGGCAAATTCATTCTCCACTTCTCTCTAGTCACACATGGTACGGTCTGACCTCTTTTAAAGCTCCAGCAATTGAATGACAAAGGATCATGCAAATGATACATTAGCCCTTAAGGAGTGCTCCATTTTTTTAGCATTCAAGACAGAAGGTATTTAATAGAGCATCCAGTTCTGCCCCAGGAGCTAACTCTGTGTTATCTAAGGAGTTAAAAATGTGATCTATGGTTTGACGACCATAATCCGGATATAAAGGTGCATCAATTTGTAGGAGGGGGAAACTTTATTAATCAAATTCTAATAATGAATCTTAAGGACATTGACTATGATTTAAATTTGCAAATCCACCTAATAAGCCGAGGACAATTCTCAGTTACTCTCCATAGACTCTTGGAGTTTTTTTTCTTGTTAGGGTAGAAGCAAATCTTCTGCAGTGGTAGGGGATATATTTCAACTCACTGATGAAACACCGAATGGACGTGGGTTCCCAGTCTGCAGAAACTTTCGGGATCCACAACATCTTTTAACATTTCTCCGGCTCTAATTGGCGGAGCAGGACTTAGTCTCCTATGAGACACAGCCAGAGACCCTAGGGAGAAGGGAAAAGCTGTTTATTACTGCTTCTGCCTTCTCCTTTCTGCACTGCATAGAACTGAAAAAGTGCAGTAGTGAATGCAGGTGCCACAGAGGTTATCAGAGAGTCTAATCAGACATAACATAGGGAGGGGCTCTTATAGTTCCCCCGGCTGTAGATGAAAATTTAAAGTAAAAAAAAAAATGAAACAAAGCCAAAAAAGAACTGTGAAAATGTCCCCCAGGTGTCTTTTATGATCTCACTTAGGACATATAAAGAAAAGAAAATGCACACACATAAATAATAAAAAATAAATAATTAAAAATAAACATTAATATAATATATACAATTAAAATTAAGATAAAATCCCTCTTTACACTCTAAAAAAACCCCCCACACAGTCGCCGCGTTTGCCCAATACTATAAATGGCCACACTTTCGTCAGTTTTTCCAACGTTTTCAGGATTTGTGCCGCTGGTGACCATGGTATCCCCATGATTTTACTGACCCATAGAATAAAGAAGAGGTGTCATTTGGGACACACAGAGAAACATGTAAAAAACAAGACCACAATTTAATTGCACAAATGTGTTTTATTTCATCAATTTCACTGCATTTGGAGTTTTTTTTCCCACCTCCCAGTACACGGCATATTAAATACCATCACTTGGAAGTACGATTTGTTATGCATGAAACAAGCCCACATACAACTCTGTACATAGAAAAATGAAAAATATATGGATTTTTGAAGGCTGGGAGTGAAAAATGGAAACACAAAAAAGTAGCATTGGGCCAAGTCACTAAAGAGTTAAAGCTCTAGGGCAGTGGTGGCGAACCTATGGCACTGGTGCCAGAGGTGGCACTCAGAGCCTTTCTGTGGGCACTCAGACCATTGACCCCAAGACAGAGCTCACTAAACAATTTAAGAGATTCTGCAATCAGCGCTATTTTAAAACAACACTTCATTGGCTGTTTGGAACTGCGGGAAAAGTGAGAAAGTGTTGATAGAACTGCAGTATCTTTGGAGGTCCTCCGACTGGACCCTACATTCTTACTGTACAGAGAGACCCTGGAGAGAAGCTACAATGATAGTCTGAATGTGCCCTCCTTCTTTCAACTGTATTGGTGGCCTCAAGGGGCCGATACGATTGATAGATGGTGAAGTACAGGGAGCAATAAGTTACTGCTTAAAATGCAATGTTGGCTCTTCACGGTAAATAAGTGGATTTTGGTTATAGTTTGGGTACACGGTCTCTTAAAGGTTCGCCATCACTGCTCTAGGGTGTCCTGGTAAAAGTAAAAGAAAGTGGCAAGTTACTGAGGGCCATTTACTATGGCGTTTCCGCCAGTTTTGTGGTGCTCTCACCGCATGTTCTTCTCTCCGACCTATTTATTAGCTAGCAGTGCCAGAAAAAAATTACTTTTTCCGCCTGCTCTGACTCTACTCCGAAAAGGGGCGTGGCTTTGGCGGAGTGGAAACTCAGACACAATTAATATGTGTCGCAGGCATTTTTGGGCGCTGTAAACTGGCGGAAAGTAGACCAAAAGAAATTTGGTCTAGCAGGGACACAAAACACTGCTATTCCGGTCCCAGGGACAGAAAATTGTCTCGGCGCCTGAAATGTATCTGCACGGCTCCACAATATTACATGTGCATCTTCTTTCCGATAGCGGGTCGGTAACACAACCCATGTAGACACCGACACTTTATGGAAATGTCCCACTGACTTCAACAGTGAAGAGGACACCACTGAGAGCAGTTCGTTGGCTTCAGGTGTGATCTTCCCTTGAAAGAACTGCCGGCTGATAACGGTAATAATAATAATAGTATATTTACTGTCATCATATGCAGATCAATGGTTACATATACAGACAAAAAACAAGAAGATCAGGGCCCTCCTTGTGATAACTTACAATCTATTATGAAGAACTGGCAGCACAGTGGAAGTGCTTGTACAATATAGTCTGCTCGGTCTGCATGCCCTGCTGTAGTACTACTAATGGCCACAAGATGTCAGGAAAACATTCAGTCATAATGGAAAAACTTGCTACAGGGACTGGATACAAGACAACAAGATGTTCTTACTACTCAGGGATCTTCATTTATTGATTGATTAATACCTTGATTTATGCAATGTTACCTGCTTACGCTCTCCTGCTCAGAAAATATAGGCCTTTACCTGCAAAAGATAGAAGCCTGTGTGTAAGCAATAGCATCATTTTCGGTTTTCCCTTTTTAGGTTCTTATAGAGCAAAATCAACAATGCAAGCAAAACATACCATCAAGATGACAAAATGACCTTGTGCTCTCATGTATGCATGGACAACAGAAGCTTTAAATGGATGGCAGGAGCTTAGTACAGGGGTCTTCTATAAGGACACCAGGACCCTTGTACAGCCTTCCTCTACATCCACCATTCAAATCCGGAATGGACAAACCAGGGACACTTACTCATAGATCCAGGCACCATGTGATTATGACAATATTCTCACATTTGTTATCCATGGCCTGCTTCCTTCTAAAAGCAACTTTTATAATTATGCTCATGTTTAAGCTGCTGGTTCCCAGTAGCTCCCCGTCCGTGGTGCAGATTCACAGGCTGTTACACTGTGCAGGAGCACTTCCCCCTGCCACTGTGCTAAAGATTCCTGTGCTGCAGGAAGATTACATCAGGGGAAATACTGAGAAGGGAAGAGGGGGAGGGGAGACAGTGTAACAGCTGGGAATCTACAGCACGGAGGGACTGTGGGAACCATCCAATAGTCTTCTAGACTCATTAACATAATTTTAAAAGTGGATTTTAGAAGGAAGGAGGCCATGGATAACAAATACAAGAAGATTACTACAGTCAGTGTTGCCTGGATCTATGAGTAAGTGTCCCTGGTTTACCCATGCTGGATCTTCTCACACAGCCTGCACCCCCATAGTTTCCTACCTACCTGCTCACACAGCCTGCACCCCATAGTTTCCTACCTCCCTTCTCACACAGCCTGCACCCCACCTACCTGCTCACACAGCCTGCACCCCCATAGTTTCCTACCTACCTCTTCACACAGCCTGCACCCCAACACAAACTGCCCCTCCCCATTCACAGCAGACAGAGAACAGTCCAAAAGTTATCCCTGGAAAATTACCAGTCTCTATATGCAAAGATGTGCACCTACTGGGCAAGCGACACGTTATCATACAATTTTAACATGTACAGGATGAGATTGATCCCTAACCCAATGTATATTTAAACCTCCCGAGAAAGTATCCGGCAACAGAGGCTTCCGCACAGGTCAATAAGAGCCCTACTTGGGAGCCCAGGGGAATCTATTCTATTAATATTTTACTTATTAATGGTTTAGAAGATGGGATTTTTCATGCTTTCTATTTTTGCAGAAAACACTAAATATGTAATACTGTGCAGAATATATAGGATATTCATGAATTACAGTACGACTGGGTGCTGCTAGTATTGGGATAGCCACTTAGCTAATGACTTTCAGTGCAGATACATGTAAGGCTATGAACTGATAATGTCAACTAATAATCTGCATGCTGTGCTTGACCCTAGAGGGCTAAGGTGCGGAATTAAGAGCTCTCCATATGGAGCAACTTAAGGCCACCTGTCAGGGTTCGGGGTCAGTGGACCCCCTGGACCACTGCAAGAGGTGGTACTGGTCGACACCTGGGACCGGAATCTAAATGGCACCTGGTCTTCACCAGAGCCTGCCGAAAAGCGGGATGGTCTTGCTGTTGCAGGATATCACCAGGTCGTTCCACAGGTGCGACTAGCCCGCGGTGGCAGCCAAGGTAGAAGTACAGAAACACAGTCCAGGCTCAAGTTCAGACACAGGCAGGCAGTCAGGGCAGGTGGCAGAGGTCAGAGGTCGGGTCCGAGATCACAACAGGAATTCAAGGCAGACAGGAACAAGGAACGTGGAACAATAGAGCAGGGAACAGAAAGCTTTCTCTATAGCTTATGCTTAAAGATCCATTGGGGATGGGAGCTGCCGTTTTAAATCAGAATCCGGAAGTGGCCGCAACAATCGGCGGTGCGCTGGCCATTTAAATCGAGTGCCGGCACACGCGCGGCCTAGCTGGGATGGGAGTGCGGGCCGGGGAAAACCGTGCCACGGAGAGGGGAAGGGATGTGCCCACCAGTGACACCACCTAGCCGGTGTGTGGAGATTTACAACCATTGATGCTTCACTAGGGGATTCTGGGAAATATGCAAATATATTTCCCAGAACAGGAAAAGGAAAACATTGCCTCTTTTGGCTATCTTGTAGACCCCTTACTATCAAGCATGAATTTCAAGAAACCTAAAGACATGATGTGGGATTAAAGACAAACCAGTGTATTTATTCCAAAGGACCAGTTTCCCAACTGTAGTCAGCACTGTTTTGATGTCTTTGTATCTCGTCAGTACACCGTAGGGAATTAGTTTAGCTGTGTGGGAGGCTTTAGACTAGGTTTGGGAAGTAAGTCTCCACATGCCTGCAAGACAACCTAATTGGCTAAGTATCTGTAAAGAGAGCTCTTACTACCTGACTCTAGTCAAAAGCTTATCATCGTTCCCTACACTGTACTGACAAGATGCAAAGACATCAAAACAGCCCTGCCTACAGTCGGGAATCTGTTCCTTTTGGAAAGGATATACGTTTGGCTTCAATCCCACATCATGTTATCAAGGTTCTTGAAAGTCATGCTTGATGTTAAGGGGGCTGCTTTATAAGGCATGATAAATAATAAAAGATAACCAAAAGAAGCAATGTTTTCCTAAAACAGAGTCATATTTTAAGAGGGAAAAGGTCTTTAAAGAGATGAGTTATTTTTTATAAATATACTGTATAGATGATATATACAGCAAATATAGTCAAAAGCTGCTACATCCCCATAAAGGACAAGGGGTAATTTTTCCGATACAGAAGGCAATAACATTCCCTATTTTTGTAATATACATTGGGGGGGGGGGGGGGGGGGGTGTTTTCATTAAAACCTCCCGTACAATTTTTTTTTTATTTTGCCGTCTTCTGGCCCTAATAACTTTTCCATACTTCAGTGCCCGGAGCTGTGGGTGGTGTCATTTTTAGTGACTTTTGATTAAATTTTCAATGCTTCTATTTTTAGGACTGTACGACCTTTTGATCACTTTTTATTGAATTTTTTATATTTTTCAAACTGGCAAAAAAATGGCATTTTCAACTTTGGGCGCTATTTTCCGTTATGGGGTTAAACGCAGTGAAAATACGTTTTTATATTTTAATAGATTGAGGCATTTTGGGATGCGGCGATACCGAATGTGTTTAAGATTTTTACTGTTTATTTATATTTATATCAGTTCTAGGGAATTGCACATTTTAATGGATAGGTTAAAACCTTCGGCAGCGATGGACAGGTTAACGCCTGCGATCAGTGCTAGCACCGGCCATGGGTGTTGCCGGTAAGTGTTTACTGCAATATGCAGCAAACACTTACCGGCTATGGAGAGGGCTCGTGTCGTTAAGGGGTTAATGTTCTCCCCCCCTGGCAGTCCGGCACCGATATCTACTAAAATGCTCCAGCCTCTTTGTAAAACACAGATGCAAAGTCAGCTAGTTTGGACAAGGTCTGAACTGCTGGAGATTTTTTTTCTATAGTAAATATGGTGGGCTAGGTGTTCACGCCCTTCTTCGCTCCCTCCAACATGCCCAAAGTGCTAGAGGGCTGGTGAAACAGGAAAAATGGTGAGAAAGGGGAGATACATGTGCCTCTTCTATGCTATAAAACTGGCATAATGAATCTGCCCCATTGTAGCAGTAACATGGCGTTACCCTCTAGTCATTCCTTCTCACCGGATTGCCAATACAGGCGGTCCCCTACTTAAGGACACCCGACTTGCAGATGATCCCTAGTTACAGACGGCCCCCTCTGCCCCCTGTGACCTCTGGTGACCTCTCTGGATGTTACTATAGTCCCAGGCTGCAATGATCAGCTGTAAGGTGTCTGTAATGAAGCTTTATGGATAATCCTTGGTCCCATTACAGCAAAAAATGTTGAAACTTTGATTGTCCCTGGGGCAAAATAATTTTTTGACTGGATCTACAATGATAAAATATACAGTTTTGACTTACATACAAATTCAACTTAAGAACAAACCTATGGAACCTATTTTGTACGTAACCCGGGGACTGCCTGTATCTATTTTGTCGTGCATAGAGCCCTGTGCACTTTGCCTTTAATGGTCTTCTAGGTGTATCACCCCCGAGGCGCAGGTACCTGAAGGATAATGACAGCTGTTTATATGGTAAAACATATTTAGATTTTTATTCACCATTTTTGTTTCCTGCTACAATGTCCCCATGAAGCAGCTCTCCGAGCCATTCCATCTCATTACTGCTACAGATGGAAGATTTTACTGGTTTATAATTCTCTTCATCTCCATTATTGTCTCTTACCGGTTATTTTCTACAGCGATGTCTTCTGCCTCTGATATAGTACGAGAAAAGAGATAATCTTCAGACCCATTTTGATAAGTTATAGTAAATTATACAATGAAGTATCCTCCATCCCACCGCTGCTTTCCCCTTCACTATATATTAAATGATTCGTAGTAGATAAACTATAAAATACATAAAAATACTAAATATACAAATTAGTATTTGAAATGATGCAAAATTATGTTTAATTCCTCATTAATTGGGTATAAAATACTAAATATTTGACAATAATAGGGATCTTACTAATGTAAAATGATGTCCTAAAGAATCACTGCTCAGTAGTTATCACATTTCCAGGTATTTTCATTTCACTTATCTTATTTTTATCAAACAATATTTTCACGTAAAAATTATTTTGCATTTCAATTTACTCTTCTATATTCAGATGAACCAAATACATTGCATCAAAACAATGTTATTATGGGATTGTTGACATAGTGTAGTAACCCCTTAGCGCTCTGCGCCATACTAGTGCGGCGATGGCTCCCGCGATCTGTGCTCAGCACTGTACTAGTACGGAGCAAGCGCACCCGGGCTCTTTCGTGATACCACGTCACGTGCGGTGGGGAGATCGCGATGGGACGCGGATGATGGAGGCAGGAGAACCTGAAGTCATCCGACCAATCGAATGGGTCCCGCCTGCCCGTCACTGCGATTGGCCAGTCAATCCTGACTGCCCAATTGCAGTGTATATGGGCTGAAAAACGTGTTTTTATCTCCTCCTCTTCCTCCAGCGGAACCATTTTCTTTTGGTATAGCTGGAGAGAGGAGCAGAGCGTTACTGTTCACACCAGAACAATATTTTCCTATCTGATCCCTATCTGATCCCTATCTGATCCATAACTGATCCCTATCTGTTCCCTTTTCAGTGCGCTGTGTTAGCGTTGTTCTGTACTGGACGCACTGTTCAGTGCACCGTGTGAATAGCGCTGCACAGTATCTTTAGCGGTAGTTAGATTGTCTTAGGGCAAGCTAGGTGCATTTGTAGCGCCCTTTTGCGTGGTGCACATAGGGGTTTTTTTTGGTGCCTGGTATTATCTTTTCCAGTAGGTGTACCCGTAGTTGGGTCGTTTTTTGTCTGTGCCATCTGTCCGTGTAATTCGGTACACAAATGCTGGTGCACAGCATATTGCCCAAAACCCCTCTTCATTTTATGCACAACCCTACAAGTGGACCCCTGTCACTGGAGCAGAGAAGTATTGGGGCAGAATATTTCTTATGGGGATTGTAAAGAAGCCATCAATCAGGGACTACTGGAGCACAGATATACTGTACCACACCCCGATGTCCCGCATGGCAATGAGCAGGATGCGCTCTGAAGCCATCTATAAGTTTATGCACTTCACCGACAACACACAGTGAGCATAGACGAGTCCCTGGTATGGCGTGAAGATGAATAAGCTGTGTGAGAGTACATCAGGGTACACATACAAGTTCAGGGTATATGAAGGGAAGGACTCCACTATAGAGACCCCAGAATGCCCCCACCTTCCTGGGTGTTACAGGGAAGATAGTGTGAGATTTGGTTCACCCACTGCTGGACCAGGGCTACACTATTCAAGTGCCTCGCTTCCAGAAATACTGCGGCATGTGGCACTGTATGCAGAAATCAGAGAGGTCTCCCTAAGCCGCTGCTTGGGCAAAAAAAAGGCACTATAGCCAAGCACTATGCAGCGACTGTGTACAGGAGAGCCAGGCACTATGCAGCGACTGTGTACAGGAGAGCCGGGCACTATGAAGAGGACTGTGTACAGGAGAGCCGGGCAATATGCAGCGGAATGTGTACAGGGAGGAGCCGGGCACTATGCAGCACTGTGTACAGGAGAGGCCGGGCACTGGGACTATGCAGCGACTGTGTACAGGGAGAGCCGGGGGCACTGGACCTATGCAGAGGACGTGTACAGGAGAAGACGGGCAGGCAGGCACTAGCAGCGACTGGTCAGGAGAGCCGGGGGCACTATGCAGGAATGTGTACAGGAGAGCCGGGACGAACTATGCAGCGACTGTGTACAGGCGAGCCGGGCACTAGGCAGCGACCTGTACAGGAGAGACGGGCGGGCACGGCACGGGCCACTAGCAGAGAAAGAGACGGTTTGTGTTTACAGGAGAGCCGGGCATATTGACAGCGACTCTGTACAGGAGAAGCCGCAGCAAATAGGAGCACGCACGAGCACCTATGCACAACTAAGTAAGAAGAGAAGAGCGGGCGGCACTAGTGGGGGGTCCAGGCAGGCACCACTAGGGCGGGCGGGGGCACGCACTATGCAGGGCAATATTGAGAGACTCGTACAGGAGAGCCGGGCACTATTGCAGCCAGCTATGTACAGGAGAGCGGGCACTATGCAGCCCGCTCTGTACAGGAGAGAGCCGGGCACTGCATGGGGGGGGCACTGGGGCGGGGCACTATGCAGGACTCTGTACAGGAGAGCGGGGGGGGGGCACCTATTTCTATGCCTGACAGGACTCTGTACAGGAGAGCGGCGGCAATACACCGGGGCACTATGCAGCAACTCAGGCAGTACAGGAGAGCCGGGCACCGGGCACTAGCAGCAACTCTGTAAAGGAGAGCGGGGCACGATTGCAGCACTATGTACAGGAGAGCCGCGGGGGGGGCGGGGGGGCAGGCAACTATGCAGCGACTTGTACAGGAGATCGAGCACTATGCAGGCAACTAAGTTACAAGGAAGTACAGGAGAGCCGGGCACGCAAGCAAAAATCAGTACAGCGAGAGCCGTGGGGGGTGGGCAATATGCAGCAACTCAGTACGGAGAGCGAGCACTATTGCAGCGAACTCTGTAAGGAGAGCCCGGGACACTATGCAGCGACTCTGCTACAGGGAGCCGCGGGGGAACTAGGCAGCGACTCTTACAGGAGAGCGGGGGGCACTAGGGGCACTATGGAGCAACTCTACAGGAGAGCCGGGCACTGGGTGAAAGAAGGGGCGGCGGGAAATGGGGGGGGGGGGGGTGGAACAGGCAATATGAAGCAAAATGCAGTAAAGGAGAGACGGGGGGGTGCACTGGGCAATATGCAGCGCCTCTGTACAGGAGAGCCGGTAGCACTACTGTGTAAGGAGCGGCCGGGCACTGACGATTGTCAAACCGCACATTGCGCGACTGTGTACAGGAGAGCGAGGGCAGCACTGTAAGGAGGGCATGCAGACTCTGCTAGGAGCAGGCAAGCAGCTGTAAGAGAGCCGGGCTTGGGAGCAGGAGGACGGGGCACTATGGCAAGCAACTCAGCTACAGGAGAAGCCGACTTGCGGCAACTCAGTAAAAGGCGGGAGGACTCGAGCTGATCGTGTACAGGAGAGCCGGACACTATGCAAGCGATCATTAGGAGCCGGGTCAGGACGAGGCCTGTAGGCAGGAGCAGCGCGGGGCACTATTGCAGACGACTAGGTACAGGAGAGAGCCGGGGCTACTAGGCAGCGACTCTGTTACAGGAGAGCGGGGCCACTATGCACGCAGCTCTGTACAAGGAGAGCCGGAGAATATGCAGAGACTCTGTACAGGGAGAGCGGGGGGGGGCACTATGCAGCGACCGTACGAGAGCGAGGACGAGCACTATGCAGAGTACAGGGGTGGGCAGGGGGGGCATATGGCAGCAATACATCGGTGTACAGGAGAGCCGGGATGGCAGCGGACTGTGTGTGCAGGAGAGCGGGCACATAGCGACTGACGAGCAGGACTATCAGCAATTGTACAGGAGAGCCGGGCACTATGCATGGACTGTGTACAGGAGAGCCGGGGTGCATATGCAGAGACTGTGTACAGGAGAAGCCGGGCCACTAGTGCAGGCTGTGTACAGGAGGGCAGGCAAGGCAGCACTATGCAGAACTGTGGTGAAGGAGAGCGGCGAATTGCAGCGCCTGTACAGGAGAGGCCGGGGCACTATGCAGCAAACTCAGTACTGAGCGGATAGGAAAGCTAACGTCCCCTATCTATTTGACTTGATATGAACTTGACCTCGTGTGAGTATGATGAACTTAAATAAATTTTAACTTTTTGGAACATACCACACCATCGTTGCCGGCATTTTTCTTCCAAGCTACAATATAATTAAAGGAGGATAATGAAAGGCGATGGATTGCTAGTCTGAATGGTGACATACTTCAGCAGAGAAACTGAGGATGGTGCTGTTCACGATGGTTTAAGAGGAATAAAGAATAGAAAGAATAATATTGGGAGCCTGGTCATAGTGGAATATTTTTCTCTATTTCTGGACTTTTCTAAGACTGTGTGGAGCTGGTCTTTTACCGTGAGAGTAGCTCTTAGGGGGCAAACTGTGTACCACGAATAACTGTGTTTTCTGTATTGTGTGTTAAGAAAAGAAGACAAGAGAGAGGTCTTGTATTAACAACAATACACTACCGCCGCCACTTTTTAGGACACCATGCTAGAGTAAAATACGAGTTGGACCCCTTTTTGCCTTCAGAACTGCCTCAATTCTCGTGTGGCATAGATACACAAGGTGCTGGAAGCTCCTCAGAGTTTTGCCCATATTGACTGATGGCATCCACACACTTGCCGCAGATTGTCGGCTCTCCATCGAATCATGATGCGAATCTCACGTTCCCCACCACATCCCAAAGATGCTCTATTGGATTGAGATCTGGTGACTGTGGAGGCATTGCTTGGTCCGTTGACCTCATTGTCATGTTCAAGAAACCAGTCTGAGATGATTCCAGCTTTATGACATGGCGCATTATCCGCTAAGAAAGAGCATCAGATGCCATCGATGTTACAGGGTACATTGTTGCTCCATAAGGATGGACATGGTCAGCAACCAATACTAGGTAGGCGTGTGGCGGTTGTACAAGGGGCCAAGGCCAAAGAGTGCCAAGAAAATATTCCCCCACACCATGACCCCACCACCACCAGCCTGAACCTGTGATACAAGGCGGATGGATCCATGCTTTCATGTTGTTGACGCCAAATTCTGACCCTACCATACGATAGTCGCAGCAGGAAATCAAGACTCATCAGACCCAGGCAACGTTTTTCCAATCTTCTACTGTCCAATTCGATGAGCTTGTGCAAATTGCAGCCTCAGTTCCGTTCTTAGCTGAAAGGAGTGGCACCCGGTGTGGTCTTCTGCTGCTGTAGCCCATCTGCCTAAAGTGGACTGTCGTGCGTTCAGAGATGCTTCTTCGCCTACTTGGTTGTACGGGTGGCGATTTGAGTCACTGTGCCTTTCTAATCAGCTCGAACCAGTCTGCCATTCTCCCTGACCTCTGGCTTCAAACAAGGCATTTCCGCCCACCGAACTGCCGCTCACTGGATGTTTTTTCTTTTTGGACCATCTTGTAAACCTAGAGTGTTAGTGCGGCTGAAAATCCCAGTAGATCACAGTTTTGAAATACTCAACCAGCCCTTCTGGCACAACCATCAGCCACGTTCAAAGGCAATCAAATCACCTTTCTTCCCATACTGATGCTCGGTTTGAACTGCAGGGATTGTCTTGACCATGTCTACATGCCTAAATGCACTGAGTTGCCGCATTGGGATGGCTGATAGAATACGTGTTAACGAGCAGTTGGACAGGTGTACCTAATAAGTGGCCGGTGAGTGTATGAGCAAACACACAACCACCTGTCCAATTACGTGTGGTACCAGTACAGAAACCCCCAAACCCGACTGAATGGATAATAACAAGTCATGGAGGTGGAGCGTGGTGGACTTGTGGACCAGGAGATTCAAGCCAACATAACGCCCATGTGGAACTCGAGGGTGTGGTACAAGAAGTGCTGTTCACAACATGCAGATGGCACTGTATAATGCTTATGTGCTGCATCTATATGCGGCCAAGAGGGAACTTTCCTGGAATTTCAAGAGGAGGTAATAAAGTACTTTCTTTTGGAGACCAGGAAGGGGGGAATTCCAGCCACTTCTGGAGCAAGGCCACATCACACATTGTACAGGGCAGCACTTTCCATGAGAAGTTCCCCAACTGACAGCAGGGGGGGAAGGAAAAGAAGAGCTGCATGGGTGCTCCAAAAAAAAGCATTCGAAGGACACCATTCATCACTGTGAGACAATGCCAGAAAAACAGGCAACCTATTGCCGAGTATGGGTCGTATATAGCCGTATATATAGGCCCCATTTGTGTGTGTGAATGAAGCCTAATGGTTCCGGGTATCTAGATAAAAAACCCACTGTAAATCCATGTTGGCAGAAATGCTAATATGCAAGTTTAATTATAATGGATTCCATTTTTCCTTCTTTAAGCGAGAGGAATGAAAAAAATAGTACAACACAGATCCAAGTCTTGATATTGATCTTCCAGCTATGAACTGTTGGCTCTTGTGACTTTTATGACTTTGCAATTATGTTTATCTGGGACATAAATATGCGGTGTGCACACAGCGGAGGGGAGCTGATACATTGGTTTCTCATGGCTTCTCATTTGTCAACCTGCTTGTACTAAAAGGATGAACTCATTAAAGGTATAGATAACACATCTTTTAGTCTAATTATTTTCTTGAAAAATATCTCAGGCATTTTGGCGATAAAATATGCTCCTTCTTTAATTGTTGCCTCTCACAGCCAATACACATGACAGAAATAATAAAATGCCTGTAGACTCTTTCAGGTGACGGTTTTTCTATTGCACAGACCTGGTAATGCATTAGTGGGTCTGGCAGTGTTACAATTTAAGTGGCATATTTCTTGTGCACGCATCTAAGACCTCAGGCACACGACCAGGTGCTCACCGGGCGTTACAGAAGAGGCCAGAGACTGCCCGGAGAGGGGGTGGGCTCTTCACCATAGAAAGCCAAGACACAGTAGGGATTATTATGACTGACTTCTCATACCAGTGGTAATATGCCCCCCCAAAACATGCCCGCAGGGAATGTGCCAACATGACATTTTAAGCAGTAACTTATTGCTCCCTGTTCTTCCACTTCTTTAATTGTATCGGCCCCTGAGGCCAACAATACAGTTGACAGAAGGAGGGCAAATTCAGACTCCCATTGTAGCTCCTCTCCAGGGTCTCTCTGTTTAGGAAGAACAGTGGCTCCAGCAGGAGGACCTCCAAAGGTAATGCACTTCTTTCAACACCTTCTCACTTTTCAAGCAGTTCCAAACCGTCAATGAAGTGTTGCGGTAAAATAGTGCTGAAATCTCATAAGTGGCCTGGGACTGCAGGAAGATTTAATGGATTTGGTCCTGTTTGGTGAACTCTGTCCTGGGCTGGTGGCCTGAGTGCCCACAGAAAGGGATCCGAGTGCCACCTCTGTCACCAGTGCCATAGGTTTGCCATCACTGTCTTAGTAGATTATGGACTCTTCTCCACCCAGTTGGACCTTTTAAGACCAGGTCTGTACTGGTAGAAATTGTAGCTATAGTCTCAAACCGGTGAAGACTACAGTACACACAGCAGGCCGGTGCGTTTATGCCCCTGCCTGCCTCCTGCCTACCCTACTTCCCTCTCCAGCATGCACAATGTGACATGCGGGCTCGAAAAGCCCTAAAACGGTTGCAAATGGGGCTTGCTGTATGATCAGTTTTCTGGTGGAGAGAGCCGGTGTTCTCACTGCACTGTTACCTGGTTGCAAATTGTGCAGCCATAAACACATTACATACAGTGTAAAAGCTGCAGGGAAATCTTGACACATAAACTTCCATGTTGGAGGCTTGAAAACCTACATTTTATATAACTGGCTGGGGTAGTGTGAGGGACTTGTAAGAAATGCAATATCAAGTGTTTGCAACACAGCAGTCGCCCATAGCCAATAGCAAGACTTAGCAAAGCCAATCAGTTAACATTAAAAGCAACATTGGAATAGAACGCAAATTGAAAAATTGTAGTGTTATGGTAATCTAAGACACCTAAGTGGTGTAGAAAACTGATTGGACTGATCAGAGCTGTAAGGTGATAAAGTTAGTAAAAATACTACCACCAAGATGTATCAGACCACTAACACATATTTTAATAGACTGCTACACTAATTGTGGCTCATTTGTATGAGGAATCTAGCATTAGTAGAGTAGGGATCCAGGAGGCTCTCTCTCACACAGTAGAGCCGGTTGTCAAGTATATCAGCTGGCTCTGTGAGCTGGGGAAGAGATGGGCTGCAATCTGGTTCCCTCCTACTAGTGGGCCACATAACATGGGAGCTACGCATTCTACACTTCCCATCAGGTCGCAGGTAGCCTGTGAGATGGGGAGCTAACGACTCCTTCCTACACAATCGTGGCAATGTAATTACATCCATGTCCATGGCAGAATTTAGTCTTGATGTTGCCTTAGGAACTCTCAGTGCTTATGCCTCCTTTTGGTGCCATCAAGCGAACGTCATTGACCATAACCCCAGAATGTTACCAGAAGAGAGAAGCAAAGGAAACTGGAGTGGTCTCTCCGATGATTGACTGATGGCATTCACACTACATATACCCCATTTATTCTCCCTATCGCATCTGCCATTACACTGAAACGCTTGCAATTGTGAATATGCACATCCTGGTTTGCATTGTGCAAATGCAATTGGGAGAAATTCCTCTCCACTGTGCTTAAATTGTATTCCTAAGTGTAATTGAAGCGCAGTGCACAAAAGCAACCACCAGGAACCTAAATGTACCTACACACACATGCATAAGTACATAAAAATAGAACAAAAACCAAGTTCAGTGTTGTGTTTTGGGTTATTGCTAATTGGTAAAAACCAACACTTCTTGTAATTCACACATGACATCTTTGGTTGGAGAAATTCTCTTTCATCTTTTTTTCTATCTGTAGGATATGTTCGCTTCTTCCAGCCAGAACCCGGCTCTGAAGTTTTAGAAACACAAAAAAGTTGGCTTCGTCATTTTATCATCATCTCGTCCACCTTCTTGTGGCCAATTTAATACTGTTATATTGTTCCCCTAGAGATCATAGTTATACCGCTTCAGTGGGGAACAGTTAGCCTGCACTTCATAACCATTGTCAGGATTGCGGGTAGTGGATCCACTGGACCACTGCAGACGATGACTCAAGTCACTACCTGGGACCGGAGTCTAAGTGGTACCCGGTTTTCACCAGAGCCCGCCGCAAAGCGGGTTAGACAAGCTGCGGCGTGGTACCACCAGGTCGTTCCTCAGGGGTGACTTGTCTGCAGTGGCGGCTAAGGTTGAGGTACAAGAACGGCAGTCAATCTCGTGGTCAAAGTCCAGGCACAGAGTCAGGGCAGGTGGCTGAGATGCAACGTCAAGGTTCAATCCGGGGTCAGCAACAGGAGGTGCAAGCAGAGGGGTACGGGAACACAGAACAGCAGCACGGAGGAACACAGGAACACGGAAACACAGAGGAGCTTAGGTAACACAGGAACACGGAGGGACACAGGAGACGCAGGAACGCAGGATACACAGGAACGCAGGCAAATCGCAGTAAAGCTTTCTCTCAGGCTGTGAGGCACAAAGATCCAGCAAGAGATACAGGAAGAGGCAGGCTTAAGTAGATTTGGTGAAAATGGCCAGCGCCAATTAGTGGCGCACTGGCCCTTTAAATTTGCTAAAGGTGGCGCGCGCGCGCCCTAGGAGGCGGGGACGCGCGCGCTGTGCTGCCGGAGTCGGCGTGGGAACGGGGCGGGGTAAGTAAGATGCCGGGGGACCGGGGCAGCCATGGACCGCGGCACGGGTGCTCCTGCGACCCGGGAGGGGGGTCACAGAGGCACCCGTGACAACCATTAGTCACAGTGCCTGGCCTAAGTAGCCAGTGCTGCCACCAGTAGTCACAGTGCCTGGCCTAAGTAGCCAGTGCTGCCACCAGTAGTCACAGTGCCTGGCCTAAGTAGCCAGTTCTGCCACCAGCACTGTAATATTTTTTTTAAAAAGGGTGGAGTTCAACCTCCAGGCTGTCAATTGGAGTTGATGTACCACCGGATGATGTACCCCGGATGATGCATTCAGCAGAAGATAGAAGAAATCTCCAGCATCTTTTCGGACCAGGAGGGAGTCACCAGGATCACTTGGGCCTGCATCTTCTTTTTCTTTTGGATTAACCTAGGAAGAAGAAATTAAGGGGGAAAAGCATACAAAAGTCCATTCGGTCAAGATTGACACAAGGCATCTACTCCACTAGAAAGAAGATCTTTAGACAGGGAATAAAAGGCTGACAATTTGATTGACTTACGAATTGATCTATACAGTACAGGGAGATCCCCATTTTTCCTGGAGGAAAAACTGATTTCATGAGGCACAATTCTCCCTGCCTCAAAGTCTTGCAACTAGGGTAGTCTGCCAGTCTTTAAGGTGCAGGGTAGAGAGGGAGGCCAGATTCCTTTTGGAGATAATTGAGGAATGAGATCTGTCTGGAACTTTTATTCCCTTAAAATCTGTGTGGTCTTCATCCTGATCTTGAAAAGCTGCCGCTTATGGTAAAATTTTGTCTTTGAGGTAAAACCCTTCTTCTTGTCAGATCCCTTTTCTGAGATGTCATCCAAATCAGAGCCAAACAATCGATCAACTTCGCAGAGCTTACCCTTGGATTCAGCATCCCCGCTATTCAGAGGGTCCTTGCACACTAACATTGGATATCGCCGCGTCCGAAAATGCCCGATCTATCAAAATATAACAACGGTTTTTCCCTGCGTTTAACCCTGTAACGGAAAATCGTGCCCAAAGTCGAAAAAGTCAAAAGTTTAAAAATTCTATAAAAAGTGATCAAAAAGTCTTACAGTCTTTAAAAGCCACAAGAAAAGACACCACCCACAGCTCCATACACCAAAGTATAAAAAAGTTATTAGCGCCAGAAGACGTCAAAATCCCCCCAAAAAATTTTGTACTATACATGACAAAAAAAAGCCTTTTTTTCACTTTAACTCCTTAAAAACTAAAAAGGAAAACAAAATAATTTACCATTTCTCATTTTGTATAAAAATACCACCAAAAATTTTAATGTAGCACATAAAAGGGATGACCCTTAAACCACGACATAAGAGAATTCACTAAAATTCCTGGTCATTAAAGCCTTTTCAGGCAACATCATTAAGGGGTTAAAAATAAAAAATGGCCACCAATGGTAACACTTATGCGTATTATTCTATTTTAAATAGAAAGCCAAAAGTCCATGTTTGTTTTGTAAAGCGAGAAAGACGGAAGTCATCTGTTACAATGTTGCAATAAGAGGCAAAGCATAAGAGGCCGGATTGCTGTCAGATCTGGATGGAAAGTCTCTTTTCTGTCTGTTGTTTTAGTTCCTTCGAAAAGCCAAATCAATTCGTCCGACCCAATTTATCATGAAAACAAAGCTGACATTAATTGGGCTGTGTTATTACAAGAGCGGGTCAGATGTGCTCCACTCTAATAGACTTTACAGATTCTTAGTTTTATAGATATTCGGAGAGGGCTCGAGTACATTACAGAAAGTTGAGGTCAACCCCAGAGTCATCCTGAAGAAATAAAAGGAGAAGGATTTATATCTCTCGTGTAGAGAACGTGGTAGGGAAACGGGGGCCTTGGGCTTTGATTGTGCCAATAGAATCACAAATTGGATTGCAACAGCTAAAGTGCCAAAGGGCTCTTACCATACACCTCAGAACGATGTGCACCCCCCTTTATTGCTCTAGTATGCGGGCACCGACCATAACATAAAACCACCCAACTAATATGTAATTACCCTCCGACTTATCAAGGCATGGACGTCACCGAGCATATGATAATGTCCCCAGCTATCACATATCAATATATTATCAGCAGGTAAAATCTTCATGGATCACACATTACCCAGCACATCCTATTTCCGCTTGACTTGGTTGTGACATGGGTAATCTGAAGTCAACATCTTGAACTCTTTTTCATTCTCTTGAAGCCATTGATGCAGTGCGTCACGGCAGAGTATCCCACTGCTTTAAAGAGGAGCTGTCACCCATAATTTCGGCACTAGGAGATGTTACTAAAGTAAGCAGCTCCTAGTGCTTAAACAAACGCCGCAGTGTTAGAAGAATAGCATTACCGGAAACCTCCTTTCTAACACAGCTCGCAAAGTGGTCCGATGTATTCATGAGGGGGCGTTCTGAGGCGCTGCCTCTTCCCCGGACCACCCCGTTCGCTCCATAGGCCGGCAGGGACTGCCACGTGTCAATTCCGTTCCTGACTGATCCTGTGCTGCCTGTCTCGACCTCCTGCCTGTTCCTGACCATGAGCTTGCCTTACAATTCTGTACTTCACCTTTGCCGCCACTGTGGACAAAGTGGCACCTGTGGAACGACCTGGTGAAAACCGGGTGCCACTTACACTCCGGTTCCATGTTTTGGCTTACGTCATCGTCCACGGTGGTCCAGAGCATCCACTACCCCTGATCCTGACGGCTGCACCGGGGTTCCCTACCTTTCCTGGTGCAGCTCTTCTCCAGGTCCTGATGCGGGTGCATACAACCAGCATGGGGAAATGTCTACTGTAGGGGTCTCAAGTCTGCCCTGGGGATCTCCAGTATTATCATTGTCTACTCTTGGGTCTCTCCATTATCTGCTCTGTGGTCTCCCTTATTAATGTCTGTTCTAACTTCAGTATTTGGTTTCTGGGGGGGGTATTATTTATTTTGTGGTTGTACGGGCAACTAGGGTGCTCTTTACTATTGTGCCCCCTTAAAGTTCAGCAGTATGACAATGCAGCCCTTGGACCAATGAAAGTTGTCCGCCCCTGGACGAAATCTTTAGATCAGGAATAGTACAGACCATTTAACCCCTTTCCACCCATGCCCTTTTCTGTTTTCTGGGACAAGATGACATTTTAATTGCTACCATTTTGGGGACTGTATGACTTATTAATCACTTTTTACATTATTTAATGGGTAACAAAATGGTAAAAAAGTGACAATTCAGACATTTGGGCGCTATTTTCCGTTTCTGGGTCATAGAAGGTAATACTTGTTTTCATATTTTGATAGATTGATACTTTGGGGACGAGGTGATAACCATTATGAATTTTTTCATGTATTTTCATATCAGTTCTAGGGCAAGGGGGTGATTTGGATTTGTTTTTTAAATTTATTTCTTTTTACTGTTTTTCAGACCCCCTCGGGTATTTTATTGGTACTGATTGCTTCCATCATATAAAGCAATGCTACTGTATGGCAGTATATGGAGAATTTGCTATCGATCTGTAAAACTATGCTACTAGCAGATCTCAGATCTCAGTGGATGACAGTTCCTGGAATCTTATAAAGACTCCAGGCTGGCATGGGAACTGAAAGCGAAGTGAGGATCCAAGCCAATATGGTGGCACTAACACACTGCTGGCTTTTAATGGCCTCCAGCAAAGCCCCTGACAGCGGTGCTGGTGGGTGTTTTCTGCAATATGCAGTAGAGGCCCAGGCTACATGGAGTAAGCCTTCTCCATACCTTTTTGCTGCCACAAAGGGTTAAAGTGCATTTCGTAATTTTCCAAAATTCCTATGAAAAAATATTCAGCCTATGCTGCATTGATCAAACTGTACCAATTAAACATTTGATGAGTCGGAGTTGGTACGTTCTATCATGGCTCCAAAAATAATGTCACCAAAATGGTTATCGACTGACTTCACCGCCACAACGCCGACTCCCCTGGGCAATAGTGTATAAATGTAACAGCTCGATCAACTGTTTAGTAGTTACATTTATTCGGTAATTAAATGACATTTGGCCCTTTTAAGACAACCAAGAGGCCAATTTGGCCCCGAGTGAAAAGGAGTTTGACCCCCCCATGGCTTTAGTGGATTAAAACTTTCTAAAACAAAAGGTGTACATCGAATTGTGGTATCCATAGCTTGCCAACTATATAAGCCATGTGTTGCCCACATCAACCTGGTTGGTGGAGAATCTGATTTCCCCAATCTGGGTATCCCTAATTAATTTATACCTCAGACTACAGACCAGGCCACTAAGTAAAACGGACCAAAAATATACTTAAAGTAAGCAGATCCCAGACCAGCCCCTGCGGCATATGCCTCCTCTTCCTATTGTACTGTTATTAGAGATCCAAACAGTAGATAAATAACTTATGGCACTGTCAGGGTTCTGGCCAGAGTCTGTGAACCCTTTGGACCACAGCGGCAGATAATGGTACTAGCCGATACCTGGGACTGACACCTGGGGCTGGAGTCTAAGTGTCACCTGGTCTTCACCAAACTTGAAGAGCCGAGCGCGCACGCGCCCTAGAGAGCGGGGAAGCACGTGGCCTAGATGGATGGGAAGCAGGCTCGTGGATAGCTAAGTCCGGCCCGGGGGGTGCAGCGCCACACAGGAAGGCACGGGTGTGCCCTTGTCGCAGATCGCAGGTGCATCCATGACAGACAGCAATACTAATTTGCTCATTTTGTGATGGAGGAGTTTTACAATCTAAAACATCATTTTGTCATCTTTCCTTTTTAAATAATGCAAGATTGTGTTCACTTCACTTCCTGGACAGCGTACTCTCCAGAAAACCTCCACCGTATCACACAGCTACTCAGTGTCCATATAATACAAGCTGCGGAGCCATTGTAACCCTGATTAGTACATTTCCCTGATTAACCATATAAATCCTTTTTTTTTATATTTCTGTGAACATTTTTTTTTCAGTTTTCTCCTTTATTTTATTTTGCTACAGCCCCTACATACATATTGTAATAAGCGAATAACAGATCAAAAGAATTTTACACATTTTCCCAAATAATGATGTAACAAAAAAGTGACAATAAAAGGTGACTTTAAGGGCCAGGAACTCAATTTAATACCTGGAAGGGAAACATTGCTTCTCTTTTCATTTTTAAGGCTCACAATTACTCTTTGGCTTTGAGACATTGTCTCACTTGGCACCGACAATATTGGCGCCGCACATAAATGGAAGCGTTGGAATGACTAGAGAAGGAGCAGATGGACAGCAAAGCCTTCCCAATGCTGTTACCATACAGACAATCTTCAGGTGCCCTCTGCAAATACCTTTATCCAGGTAATGAGAACACAAATGGGAATGAATGGAGCCATTAGCTGGTGGTAATCACATGCACGTTATGCACTATCACCTTTCTAATGAACTGGGAGCAGAGACAGACAATAAATGGCCCCTTCATTCATGGGAAATAAAAAATCTTTTGTACATGAAATTATATGTGGTATCACAGGAGCCTCGCTGCTTTGCTAATAAACAGAGAACTTCTCGAAAAATTGACCGGAAAAGATTTAACATCTAAAATGCAGATCATAAAACACAATTGGTCTTATTTACTAAGGGTCCGCGGACCACACATTCGTTGGATATTCTGATGTTTTCGGGTTTCGCGCGGCTGGGACAGGTATTTAAAAGGGGATTGTGTCGAACGCGATTGGATTTAGGCGCAATAGCCGGCTTACATGCTACAGAAATCGGGGGGGGGGGGGGGGAGCTGGGCCGTCAGATGCTCCAACAGATTCGGACTGAGCGCGGAATTTAACTTTAAAATTGTGTCGCAAGACAATGCACTTACATGCATGTCAGTGTGTCACATGTATTGTACTGTGTGTTTATGTGTGTGCAGTATTAGGCCACATGCACATGAACACGGGTGAATTTTGCAGTGGGTTGATAACATCTGATAACAGTGGGGTGAATGGTACTTATCTCGCCAATGTCCATTGTAAGTGACTGTGTGGGTTGCAAAGACGGCAGGTCTTACTCCTGCCGTCTTCGCATGTATGAGGAGGTTCTGCAGCAGCTGAGGCTTGTGCCTAACAGTGTTCCTCCCTGCTGTACTAAGCCACCACTGGACCAAAACAATGGTAATTCCCTGTAAAATAAAAACTAGATAATTTACACTGGAGCCTGTGATGCTTGACAATTCTTCCAGGACTCTGGCTTCTTCTTTTTAATGGGCATAACGGGATTTGGCTTCTTCCCACCTGATGAGAGATGCCAGCTTTCAGGCGTGCGCAGAAGAAGGAAGAGTGCTGGACGAGATGTCATACATCACAAGCGCGAATGTAAATTATCTATTTTTTTATTTTAAAGGGAATTACCATTGTTTTGTTCCAGTTGTGACTTAGTACAGGGGGGAGGAACACTCCTTGCTGTACTAATGACTACTGGAGCGATTGTTCTGTCAGTGTCCCTTTAAACATATTGTGCGGCTCTCGCAGAATTATATTTTAAAATATTTGGCGCTTATGGCTCTCTCAGCCATAAAGGTTCCTGACCCCTGGTGTAGACCAACAGGGTTACTACTGTCCTTACCAGCAGTGTGATACGGTTAGCTATTGGACACAGTTCTAATATGTAACCAGGAAAATTGGAGAATATGTAACAAGGAAATTGGAGGCTTTTTAACCTCATATAAGGTTCCACAATTCAGTTTAGAAGAAAAGACAGCTAAAGGGAGACCTTATTACAATGTACAAATATGTGAATGATCCATTTCTAATTATCTATTTATACCTAGGCCTATAACCAGGACAACCGGCATCATCTATGCTGCAGAAGAATTATCAGTTGCACTTCATTTCCCCCCCTTATCTAATATAATACTATAATTACAGATCCTTAAATAATGTAAATGGTTTTACACTTGTCCACCGCTGCGGAATCTCCCCATTGTAGCAATACCAGTATTTTGTCAGATGACTTCTGTATTGTCAGGATAAGCACTATTCACAGGGTAGGATAGAGATCTGCTAACCGTTTGCTCATATGTTTCCTGTGGTCAGAAGGAGTCTGTGCAGCCAGTAGCAAGATCCTTACTTTTAACCAACAATATCATCTTATCAGTACCATCAAAAGATCTTACATCAAGATACTTCTCATCACATGGGCTCTTATACAACTGAACCCCATGTAGAGAAACGTCTAGCAGATTACCAAGATCCTAGCTGCACGCTCATTCAGAGCAATTAATGGTTAAAAGTTAGGGAAACTCATCAATGTCCTGATGGTATTATAGGAAAAGAAATGGGGAATCTTTGAACTTAACATGTGCTTAAAACTCTACGGTGCTATGTATATAGTACTGGCTGTATTCAACTGTGGATCCAGGGGACAGCAGGTAACTTGTATCATTAACTCAACATCTTGAAGTCTGCTCTGTGAGAAAAAATACCAGAAATTAATGAAATTAATAATCAATTGATGAACAATATGAATTGTTAGCCCGCTGAATATCATTATACTAAAAAGGTATAAAATGGCTCCAGTGTTGCCTCCCAGTCTATTCCTAGCCCCATATTCTTGCCACAAACTTCTGGGTTCAGCAGTCACCATGGTTCATTCAGACATGACCACTAAGGCCAGGGATTGGTTAGTGGTCAGATGTAAAAGCATGAAGTTAAAGAAATCACCAGGATGCTATGTATACAAGGGGGGACGGGCGCTGCTCACCTATGTATACAAGGAGGGACGGGCGCTGCTCACACAAGGGGCACAGTATAAAGGGAGTCTTCTGGGGGCCACAATGTGAGTGGGAGCTGCTGGGGGACAAAGTATCAAGAGGGACCCAAATATGAGAGGACCACAATGTGAGAGGGAGCTGGGGGACACAAGCTAAGGGGAGAGGGAATTATACTGTGTGGGTGGAGTAAACGGTAGGGCAAGAGCTGTGGCATAGGGCAAAAAAAAACTTTTATGACTCTTTCAGCGCTCCAAAAGTTGGGTGGTACATGCACATACACATGTACACACAAACTGTGAAACACACACTACACACATAGGTGGTGGAAACACAGCACAGACAGGAACTCACTAGTGATGGGAAGTCCGGCTCTTCTTAGTGAGCTGGATCATTAGGCTCTGCTCACTAACAGCCGGCTCTTCTGACTCCTGAATGGCTCCCGATTAAATATATAACAGGGAGCCTCTGTCCAGCCAGTCCCCCACACCACTTTTAACTTGATTTTATTGGGTTAAAGAGGGTGTGGTGAGCCATTCAGGGGTGGAGTTAAGTGAGCTATTGGCTCATTGAATGGAGCCCACTCCCGTTGTTTACGCGAAGGAGCCGTCACTAGAACTCAGTTTCTTGCTTCTCATGTGCTCTTTGTGCTCCCTCCATCCTTTCTTCTCCTGACAACTCCAAGAAGAGGAAAGTTCACTAAAGGATAAAGTGCAGCCAGATGCATGACTACAGCAAGGTCAGACTCCAGCTCCAGCCACCATCCACGATGATAAGTCTATGGAGAGAGGAGCAGTGAACCAATTATTCCCCTATCACTCCGGTGACCTGGCCATTGCAGGCCTTGTGCGCTACTTAAATCAGCCATGTGTGTGTCCTTTGAGGAAATCTCTAAAACAAGCCTACACAGAGGGAAGTTACGGACAGAGGGAAGTTACGGACTTAGAAGAAAGTAGATTGAATCAATCTGTGGAGCCGTCATTGCACGGTGGTTTGGGTGGGTGGATGTGGAGTGAATAGTAATAGTGCAGAAACCGCACATTTGTACCTCCCAATTATCCTGGCGCGCATCAACTGTACTTCAAATGTGCAATTCATTACATTTATGGTTTCTTTGATGGATAAATTGCTCAGAAATTTGTCAGTTTCTACAGAGGGATGACCATGCAACCCTCTGTAGAAGGGTAATATGAAAAGATTTAACTATTGTAGAGATCATAAGTGGCAGGACAGTGCATTACATGTGTATAAAGGTGGCTTTCATCCCACAGTTCCTCCAACAAGTAGTAGGTACTATCAATTTTTTATACTGTATAAACTCGAGTATAAGCTGACCCGAGTATAAGCAGAGACCCATAATTTACCACCAAAAACTGGGAAACCTATTGACTCAAGTATAAGCAGAGGGTGGGAAATGCATTGGTCACAGCCTCCAGTGTATAGCCAGCCAGCCCCCTATAGTATACAGCCTGCCAGCCCCCTATAGTATACAGCCTGCCAGCCAGCCCCTATAAGATACAGCCTGCCAGCCCCCATATAGTATACAGCCCTGCCAGACCCCCGGTAAGTATATGCTGCAAGCCCCCTTGTAGTATACAGAGAACCAGCCCCCGATGTTAAGCTGCCAGCCCCCTGTAGTTATACACCAGCCGCAGCCTATAGTACAGCCGACGCCCACTGTATTGCACGGCCCTATAGTATACAGCCGCCAGCCCATGTAGTATACAAGCCAGCCACGCCCCCACTCGATAGTACAGCCGCAGACCAATGTGAGTATACAACCAGCATCCTGTAGTAGTAAGGCAGCCATCCCCTGAGTATCAGCTCAGGACTAGCCAGACCTTCGATGTATACAGCCAGCCCTGTAGTCTACAGCCAGCCCCCTGTAGTTACAGCCAGCCCCCGTAGTATAGCACAGCCTCGTATAGTATACAGCAGCCAGCCTCCATTGTAGTTATACAGCCAGCATCCCCCTTAGAATACAGCCAGCCTCCATTGTAGTATACAAGCCAGCAGCCCCACTGTAGTATACAGCCAGCCCCCTGTAGTATACAGCCAGCCTCCGTATAGTATACAGCCAGCCAGCCTCCATGTAGATAAGCGCAACCCGTAGACAAAAACAGCCAGCCTCCATGTAGTAGACAGCTAGCTGCCAGCCCCCTGGTAGTATACAGCCTGCCAGCCCCATGTAGCATACAGCCAGTCTGCCGCCCATGTAGTATACAGCCAGCCAGCCTCCATGTGTATACAGCCAGTCTGCCAGCCCCATATAGTATACAGCCAGCCCCCATGTCATATACAGCCAGGACAGCCCCAGTAGCATACAACCAGCCATCCCCCATGTAGTATACAGCCAGCCAGCCCCTGCGGTATACAGCCAGCCCTCTGTATATATCAGGACCCAGTCGTTATCCAGCCAGCCCCTGTAGTATAGCCAAGCCCCCTGTAGTGTATACAACCAACACCATGTAGTATACACCAGCCCATTTTTTGTGCTGAAAAACTCGGCTAATACACAGTATATCCGGTAATTGGATGGAGTTTTACCACAGCCATAAGTAATTTTGTTAGTTTTCTCAGGTTTGTAGCCATTTTTTTAACAACACTTGTCCGCTACGTGTGCCGAACCCAATTCAAATTAGAACGGGGCAGTATTTCATTGTGCTGAAAGTCGAATATTTAGTTGCCCATCGGACCCAATCTAGTTTCCCTTTAAATAGTCATGACCCTAGTAAAATGAAAGTGAGCGTGAATTGGATGCCATGGGCGGACTAGGAATATTTGCTTCAGACATGTGAATCTGCCCACTGTGCAATGAGTACATTTTCTCATTGCTGCAATAAGTCTGAAGTTATCGATATCATGTCTGGTAGTAAGAGCTGTATATACCCAGGATTTCATTCAGTGCTGTGACCGGTGACAAATGAAATAGCTCAATTTTACCAGGTCAGATTCCGTATACTTGTGCAGATTCCCACAAGGGGGGGGTTAAAACTCCCCAGCCAGTACTCCATACTACACGGCCCTATAGGGAGTAGACTAGGGAGTTTGCCAGGATGCATTTATTGACCTTAGTGTTTTTTCCGAAGGGTACAAGTTTCCGGAACAAACTCCAGTATGAGGGAAGGTGGCTTCTGCCACTGCTCTCAGCCCAGGCAGTATGACGGGAAAGGCAGTCCAGAAGGCCTGTCCAGGCTAAGCCCGTCACATTGTTTCTGGAGGCCAGCTTCCTGCACTTACATGCGACTATAGAGGAGAGAAACTGCAGTTATAGATTATTCCATAGAGAGGATTAAGTCATAATTTATTGAATAAGTTGCCTCCAGCCCAATGCTGCCCCTTTATATGCATTGCCTCTTCCCCATTTGCCCTTAGTTCAGGAGGCAATTGATGCATCCATTGCCTAAGCTGGCAAATCCTTGTCTGCCCCGGCCCTAGGCACAACCCACTGAACCAAACCTTTTATTTTTATTTTGCCCGAGGTATCTAGGCCACAGGTGTACTAGTCCAGGACGTGGTGGCCTTACCATGGCCCACTATTAGGCCCGGTTAGGACTCAGTCGTGCAGGGGCGCCCCTCATGGTCAGTAGTGCAGCCAGCAATCTGCCTCAGCAAGGCCAGTGAGCTGATCCTAGACCCTAGGATCATCAGTTACTGTGCAACCCCACATACTTGCACGTTCCTCACCCAAGTACAGCCCAAGCATTGAGCAAAGGCCAGACCAGCTCCAGACTCCAGTGTGCACTCCCAGAGCGTCACACTGATAAGGGGGGAAAAAGCACATAGGTCATCTCTAGATGGTTCCAGACGGGTTCTCACTGGATATACAGTGGTCAGTGGCACACATGAGGTGTACAGCAGTACAAGGGTGAAGTGACGGCACTCAGGAAGTGCTAGCTGGTGAAGGTAACCAAGGGCGAACATCCTACTCAAGGTAAGTCCGCGGTCTAAACACAGACTATGAACCCCAGTGGAAGGCTAGAGATTTCCTCACCTCTGAGGGGCCCCCGTTTAAGCATGGCACGCTGGTATAGAGCTCATGGCATGCATCTCTTATTCCACAAGAGGTGGGGATGTATTAAAAGTAAAGCACACACAATTTGGTAACCACGAGCCAGGGCAAGATGTGGCTGCGGGGATGGCGAAGGCGAGTGCACCGTGGAGCCCAGAGACTGTCTCTCAGCAGTGAGTTCGACCTCAAAAAGTTTGATCCCACAGGGTGTTCCAGTTCCTGGTGGCCCGCCGGAAGGTCTCAGAAGTGAAGGGAGTGTGGAGGAAAGCGTGGAGCCCAGATGCCGATGGGACCTGGATGTCGGGAGAGAGGGTTGTGCTGCCCAGAGCCACTGCAACCAGACAGTAAGTCAAGTAGCCCACGGACCCAACAACCACATCAAAATGGCAATGCTAGTGCTATTAAACCAACAGTGTTTGCACCGGGGCGTTACTACCCTGTCAATAGCTAGTGGTGAAAGCCTGTATAGTCTGTACCACCACATGGGTGGTGTGTTGTTATCCAGCTACCAAAAAGTGGTAGATTAGGAATACGTGCTTGTGTGTGCATTGATCTCTTTCCAGGGTGGCCCAAGAGCTTCTCCATGACCAAGGCTACTGCCAGAGCCGCAGCCAAGAAGTTGGGTGAGATTTCTTGCAGGTTTGGACTTCCAGAGACCATAGAGTCCGGTCGCAGCAGAACCAACCTTCACTGGATAGGGTAAAGACCTGAAACCTTGTCCTCGGGTGTGTAGGAAACAGGCGCGAGTGCTATCTTGCTGCCCACATTCAGTTAGGACCACCCCAAAAGAAAGATGTGATTGTACCCCCGACTTTTTGGTTGGGCACAGACAGGCCTCTATTCCCACAGACCCTCCTATAGATGATGGCAGGAAACCAGGGAACATGCCACACAGTTGAGCCAGGCCTTGGAAAAGGTTGGCACAGGGTGTTTCTGATTCCCTTTTTCAGATCCAGACAGAGACCCTCCTTTCAAGTCCTGCTGACCAGTGCCACGTCTGTGAAGCTAGAGGGAAGTCAGCACGTTCCACGCTTCTATTGCAAATACTTATGGTTCTTGCTAGTGGTCTCTTCTGACTGACTGTTGATCAGGATTTGGTGGGGATAGAGAGACGGTCCGGTAGGCCTAGAGGCTGGGAAGTGAGTGTACTGTGTTAAAATTTGGTGCCTTCCTTCCTCATGATTTCCCCGGGATGTTTGATCAGGACACATAAAGAAAAAGGTTAGAGAATCCCAAAGGATTTGGAGGTCTGAGAGAAGCCCATAGCTGACAATGTTTATACAGAGTACAGTGGAGCACCAAGGGGGGGTCCCAGATGAGTACAAAGGCCACAATCAATAGGGCAGGGTATAGGGCTCATTATCCCCAGAGAGCTATGAGCAAGATGTTGGTTGGGTAACTGTTTTTATGTATCAGCAGAGACGTGTGAATTATATCGAGATGCTTCCCAGAACCGGCATGGCTTTGGACAGGACCTGCTGAGAGGGAGGAGTCTGTTAATGCGAGGGGTGGGTTGTTGCAAAAAACATCCCAGATGACATCGCCCCCTATGGATCCATTACCCATGCTCGTGAAAAGATTGAAGGGAACTCAAGAGAAAACTCTGGGGTGGACATTTGTCCTTCACTTTGTGGTTGGGGAATTGGAAGGGTTTCCCTTTACAGTGCTGCCTGTGTACAACTATGAAATATAGAAAACTCAGTGATGGATGTGAGGGTGCAGGAAAGTAACCCTGAGTTGATGGCATCCAGGGGGGATCTGGGTGAAGAAGTTAACAAGTCCAGCAGTGTACGGCTTAGCCTAATGTGGGTACCTGGGCTTGAGGGGTGGTCGTCAGAGGAGGGAGTACAGGCCAGCAAAGCTCAAAGGGGGGAATTGTTAAGGAGATCGCAATGGTTTGGACGCCATCTTGACTTAAGAGAAGTCCCAAGAGAGAAAAATAGGACTGCTCCGCCACCATCTAGATATACGCAGAGGCCAATGTTCTGACCTGTCAAGTTAATGTCATGATTCAAACTTCATTTAGTACTGTTTGCTCGCCTGTCACTACTTCCCTTTCTTTGAGAATGAAGCAGTATGTCTCGAGATTGCTACATTTATAGATTCTGGAGCCACTTATCTCTTTCTTTCAGGAAATTAGTATAAACAATATCTGTGTACAATAGGTCACTGAGAACTGAGCCAATTAATTAACTTTTGTAGAATGTATTAGAGGGCGGTTTTAGTACATTATAACTAAGGCCTATAGATCAAGCCCATTATCTCCTCGTCATACCCACCCAATGCTTGACTTTCTGTCTTTGTATACATGCAGCTGTGATTAAAACAAACATATAGAGACTGACATTTGGTTTATGTTCAATTTCCTGGTACCCAGGAAAACCATGAAATATTAATATGAAAGTCGCCTGTACAACTGTTAAGGGTGGTTAGGCCTAGATAAAAATCTCTAAACATCATTGTTATGTGGTGGTGTTTATGTATTTTAAAAGTTTGTATTGTTGCCCGGACCTTCATTTAAACCATGGTGTTTCTGGTTATATTAGATAAATGTTTTTTTTTAAATTATTTAAAACATATGTAAGATTGCTAGACAAATATGTGGATAAGTAAACTGTGGCTTGTGAACGAGTAAAAAATTAGCACAGCTCCATCTGCCCCCAAGCACATTGAGCTCATGGCCAATTACTCGGCGCCGCTCGGTCTTTTGCAGTTAGATGTGAATCACCTGCAGAGATGCCCAGGTGCTCGGGATCGTAATCCGCAGCTGCTTCTTATATCTGGAAACCTACCTGGACTTGGCGATGCAAAGTAAAGTCTCTGGACTCTGGAGGAATTTTGGTCGGATGTCAGCACAGCAGATGTGAGGGACATGGGTTCGGGCGTGAAGACACTGCAAGGTTAACATGAGCGGCTGAGCCGGCCAGGGATCCGGTATCAATCAGAGATGGGGGGTTGGATGAGCTCTAACATCTCTTTCCTAATTGTCTCTTTTATATAATATCCTAGAATGAAATATCAAGTCTTTATGATTGAGGTCAGTGGAAGGACAATATCAGCGACAATAAGAAATACTAAAGGGGTGAATTTCGCAACATATGCAACATGGACACAGTTATCTAGTTACCTGTTAGTAAGTGTCATATAAATAATCTTCTACAGATACTGTACATTTGATATATTATTTAACGCGGCCAAACATCCCAACACCACATCAAAAATTATCTACATTATGCTTCCATTTGCTCCATTTCCCAGCTGGCAACTACCTGGGTTATTTTTTAACCAACATAATAAATCTCTCTGATGGGGAATGATTAACTTTGCCCGGTGTTTCTGTTAGACATTTAACTATCCAATGGTTTGTCAGAGAAAGGGTTAAAAGAAATAAACCTTTGACACTTATCTGGGGTTGTTACTTTCAATCTTCCTCTGACAAAGGGGCCAAATCAGCAATTCATTAGGGCAAAATAAGAAGTTACCATAATAATAATGCAATAGGGAGAAAAAAGCAGGAAGCGCTAAAGTCCAAAAGCAAATTACGGTGAGATTTATTGAAAAATTGGCGACGTTTCGGGTATTAGACCACATTTATCAAGAAGTTAGCAAGGGAACCATTTTTAGAGAAATATTATACAACAATGAAGCAAGTGGGCGGTACTAAAGTGAAATCATTTGCATAAATTACATTAAAACATCCATATAATAGTGACAATTCAATACGAGAAAATCATATATATGAATACCAATGATATCAACAGTATATATACATGCAACATTTTCGCAATGTCAAATTTCATATTAGTGTAGCGCATAATGTGATATATTTGTGAACATATGGTTAAAATAACCCCTTGGGTCAGGACGGCCTCCTGTGTTGGATACATCTCAGTCCAGAGATACAACTGTTCAGCTGTCGGCACTCAAATGACACATTACCAAAATTTGCGCATGAGCGGGGTAAGGTGCACAGCGACCGCTATACCATATGAAAAAGGGGACAACTTGTCAGGGACACAGGGGGTGGGTAGTGACCTCTGGACCACACGCGGACCATGACGTAAGTCGACACTGGGAACGGAGTCTAAGTGGTACCATGATTTTCACCAGAGCCCCCTCGGTAACGCAGTTGGACTGTTGCAGCGTGGCACCACCAGGTGTCCACAGGCGTGACTTGTCTACGGTGGTGGTCAAGATCATAGTGCAAAGTAGTCAGGCAAAACTCGTGGCCAGAAGGGCACGGGATCGGAGTCAGGGACGGATTCGAGGTCACAACGGGGAAATTAGGTATATCGCAAAGGGCATGGAACAAAGCTTCTCTAGGCATAGAAGTACAACTTATCGGCAGGGAACATAGGAGAGGATGAGGAATTATCAGAATGGAAATCCGAGGAAGTCGGGCCATGCGTGCCTAGGAGGGAGGTTGGGATGTGTGAGCTGTACCACGGGAGTCAGCTTAGATCGTGGCGAGAGGTAAGTGAGCCAGCCAGGGGACCGGGGCAGCGGTGGTAAGGGGAGAGTGGGGCACGGGTGCACCTGCAACCCAGGAGGTGGTGTGCAGGAGGAGCACCGTGACAAACTAGAAGTATTTCCATACAGAAAATTGATAAATAAGCAGTATATGTGGGCCACTGTTTGAATGATCTATCTAGTAAAGCGATTATTACTAGAAGGGGGGAGAGAGGACGTTTCCAAAAGGGTAAATTCTCTTGATGTATTTGATATTTTACCAAAGAGAGAAAAAAAAAATTTAATAATTATATATGAAGTGCCATGAAACTAATTGTTTAATAATAACTTGTTGTATGTTGAGGTTGAATTATTAGGAGGACACCATCCAGTGACCCTCCCCAAACATTGCAAGATCTTATAGAATCTTATAGAATACTCCCCGATTAAATTCTATATTCAAACCATTGGGTTTAAGGTGTTCAAACAAAAAAAGCCAATAACTCTTTGTTTAGTAAATTTTCACAATTTCCTCCCTCATCTCAAGGGCGATACATGATCTATTGATACAAATGTAACGTTGGGTGATTTCCCCTACAGATTCATTATTGTTCATGAGTAAATGTTCAGTTGTGATCAATTGATACATGTCCTACATGGGGAAAACTCCCGTATTGTCGTTTTTTTTGCCCCTTAGGCCAAGGCGAGTAGAGTTTCAAGCGGGGCCCACACCTATCTTTAACCATTTTGGATTGTCTGTAAAATGAGAGGAGGATCACAAAAATTCAGGAATTGTCAATTCTCTTTGCTTTCAGATCAAGTTTTTTTAATAATCCCATTAATTTTCGGACTCTTAGTAGAATTAATAACGGAATGGGATCCTCCACTGGGACCTCCTTTGTGTTTACCTTTTGGAAGCTCCTCCTGTCCGTAGTGTCAGCTGGCTCTCCATTCCTACATATCACTCTCCTCGGAATCCCTGCTTCATACAATTTTGCCCAAGTCCCAATTTCTCACTGTCATATATTTTAATGTGTAAGAATTAAATTTACCATGGATCTAGGTGTACTTATAGAAGATTGTTCCTTCCGTGGGTGTCGTATATAGTGATGTAGATAGACCCATGTCTGTTATTTTCACGTTACATCCAAAAATTGAATCATATCCTGTGAATGTGAAACCATAGTGAATTTTAATTACTGATCCCCAAATATTTAGGTATGTATGGAGGTGGGTCATTGAGTTTGTCCAAATAAGGAAGACTGGGGTCATCTATAAGGGCCCCCAATTCGGGTTTTCCAAAAGTGTTACCCGAAAATATTCTATTGACGCAGATTTCCCCGGGGATATTTGGAGCACGCGATCGGGATTGTGGCCGCTCATCGTGGCGATGGCATGCACGTGACGGAAAATCGGGGGGCGTGGCCGAATGAAGAACCGATCGAAAACCGACGGATCTGCGGAAAAAAACCCGCCGCATTTAAAAAAAAAATCTCAGAGCTTGCACTTATCTTCTATAAGCCGGCTCAGTGAACTCCAGCGGTTTCGATGCTTTACAGCGCTAGCCACGCCACCTGGTGGACGGCGGAGGATGCCCCTTAATGAATCCCGGCCCGGAAAACCGAATCCACCGCAGAGAACGCGCCACTGGAGCGGCGAAGGATCCGGGTAAGTAAATGCCTCATTTGTCTATTGTTATCGCCACCACAAGATAAATCCTTCTTCTAAATCCTTCTCGTCATCACAAATATTGACAATATTTGTTTGGGTTGGTTTCTTTCAATCTCTTCTTGACAACGCGGCAAAACAGCAATCCTAAGGAGATTGTTTTTCACATGAAGGGGAAAGATGCACAGAGACAGAAGGTTGTTGAGTTAAGTAGGACTGATGGAAAACTGCAAGTTGATATGATGGAACAGAAGCGCTGGTAGTTTTGTGCTGAAATGAAAAGTAATAGTGAAGGTTTGAAAGTTTTGGGATGTGTCAGATGATCTGATGATTGTACAAGTGAGAAAACTTGATCAGATTTACAAACAGCACTTAGAGCCCCTGGCTTTGATGGACGGACCAGAACAGAGTGACAGGAATCCAGGATTGCCCAATGAGAAAGAGACAGTTGTTAAGGGACATTTCAAAGTTTTTGATGTGGAAAGAATTTGAGAGAAAGGGATTTTATTATATTTTCTCCGGAGGGAAAGATGTCCCCGGGAATGCAGACTTCACCGTATAGTATACAGCCAGCCAGCCTCCATGTAGTATACAGCCAGCCATACCCCTGTAGAATACAGCCAGCCTCCATGTAGTATACAGCTAGCCTGCCAGCCCCCTGTAGTATACAGCCTGCCAGCCCCCATGTAGCATACAGCCAGTCTGCCAGCCCCATGTAGTATACAGCCAGCCAGCCTCCATGTAGTATACAGCCAGTCTGCCAGCCCCATATAGTATACAGCCAGCCAGCCCCATGTAGTATACAGCCAGACAGCCCCCTGTAGTATACAGCCAGCCCCCATGTAGTATACAGCCAGCCAGCCCCCTGCGGTATACAGCCAGCCCCCTGTAGTATATATCCAGACCCCAGTAGTATACAGCCAGCCCCCTGTAGTATATAGCCAGCCCCCATGTAGTATACAACCAACACCATGTAGTATACAACCAGCACATTTTTTGTGCTGAAAAACTCGGCTAATACACGAGTATATACGGTATATTGGATGGAGTTAGTTACCACAGCATAAGTAATTTTTGTTAGTTTTCTCAGGTTTTTATGCCATTTAAAACACTTTGTCCGCTACAGTGCCCGAACCCAATTCAAATTAGACACGGGGCAGATTTATCAATCTGTCTGAAAGTCAGAATATTTCTAGTTGCCCATGGCAACCAATCATAGTTTCCCTTTAAAATATTCATGTACCCTAGTAAAATGAAAGCTGAGCTGTGATTGGATGCCATGGGCGACTAGGAATATTCTGACTTTCAGACAGCTTGATAAATCTGCCCCACTGTGCAATGTAGATACATTTCTCATTTGCTGCAATAAGTTGAGATATCGATATTCATGTCTGGTAGTAAGAAGCTGTATATACCCAGGATTCATTCATTGCTGTGACCGGTGACAATGAAATAGCTCAATTTTACCAGTTCAGTATTCCAGTATACTTGGTGCAGATTCCCACAAGGGGGGTAAAACTCCCCCAGCCAGTACTCCATACTACACGGCCCTATAGGGAGTAGACTGGCAGACTAGCCCCTTACTGGATGTTCTCCTTTTCAGTATGCGGAGGACCTACTTTTTTTGTTTGCCAGGATGCATTTATTGACCTTATGTGTTTTCTGTTCCAGAAGGGTTACAAAGTTTCCGGAGACAAACTCCAGTACTGCCAGGAGAAGGTGGTCTTCCTAGGCCTCTGCTTCTCAGCCACAGGCAAACACCAGAAAGAAGGCTGGCAGTCCAGAATGTGCCCCTGCCCCGAGGCCCTAAGCCTCTTCACATGTTTCTAGGACTGGCCAGCTCCTGCAGGCCTGGGATAAGGTCTGCCTCCAGCCCAATGCTGCCCCTTTATTACTGCATTGCCTCTTCCCCATTTGCCCTTAGTCAGGAGGCAATTGATGCATTCCATTGCCCTAAGCTGGCAAATCCTGTCTGCCCCGGCCCTAGGCACACCCCACTGAACCAAACCTTTTATTTTATTTTGCACCGAGTATCTAGGCCACAGGTGTCTAGTCCAGGAACGTGGTGGCCTTACCAGTGGCCCACTATTAGGCCCGGTTAGACTCAGTCGTGAGGGGAGCCCCTCATGTGTCAGTAGCTGCAGCCAGCAATCTGCTCAGCAAGGCCAGTGAGCTGATCCTAGACCCTAGATCACTCAGTTACTGTGCAAACCCCACATACCTTGCACAGTGTCCTCACCCAAGTACAGCCCAAGCATCTGAGCAAAGGCCAGACAGCTCAGACTCCAGTGTGCACTCCCAGAGCGTCACACTGATAAGGGGGGAAAAGCACATAGATCATCTCATAGATGGTTCCAGACGGGTTCTACACTGGATATACAGTGGTCAGTGGCACACATGAGGTAGTACAAGCAGTACAAGGAGGTGAAGTGACGGCACTCAGGGAAGTGCTACAGCTGGTGGAAGGTAAAAGGGCGAACATCTATACTCAAGGTATAGTCCTCGGGTCTAAACACGACTATGAACCCATATGGAAGGCTAGAGATTTCCTCACCTCTGCAGGGACCCCCGTTAAGCATGGCACGCTGGTTATAGAGCTCATGGATGCTCTCTTACTTCCACAAGAGGTGGGGATAGTAAAAGTAAAAGCACACACAATTTGGTAACTCCACGAGCCAAGGGCAAGTATGTGGCTGACGGGATGGCGAAGGCAGCTGCACAGATGGAGCCCAGAGACTGTCCTCAGCAGTGAGTTCTGACCTAAAAGTTTGATCCACAGGTGTTCCAGTTCCTGGTGGCCCGAGAGTCATCAGAAGTGAAGGGAGTGTGGAGGAAAGCTGGAGCCCAGATGCCGATGGGACCTGGATGCTGGGAGAGAGGGTGTGCCTGCCCAGAGCCCTGCACCCGACAGTAAGTCAAGTAGCCCACGGACCCACACACACATCCAAAATGGCCATGCTAGTGCTCATAAACCACCAGTGGTTTGCCCCGGGCGTTACTACCCCTGTCACTAGACTAGTGAAAGCCTGTATAGTCTGTACCCGACACAACCTGGGTGGTGGTTTTATCCAGCTACCAAAAAGTGGTAGATAGGAATACGTGCTTGTGTGCATTGATCTCTTTCCAGGGTGGCCAGAAGCTTCTCCCATGACCAAGGCTACTGCCAGAGCCGCAGCCAAGAAGTTGGTGAGATTTCTCTGCAGGTTTGGACTTCCAGAGACCATAGAGTCCGGTCGCAGAACCAACTTCACTGGATAGGTAAAGACCTGAAACCTTGTCCCTCCTGGGTGTAGAACAGGCGAGTGCTATCCTGCTGCCCACCATTCAGTTAGGACCACCCCAAAAGAAAGATGGGATTGTCCCCCAGTACTTTTTGGCTGTGCACCCAGACTAGGCCTCTACTTCCCACAGACCCTCCCTATAGCTGATGGCAGGAAACCAGGTGGAACATGCCACACAGTTGAGCCAGGCCTTGGAAAAGGTTGGCACAGGTGTTTCTGATTCCTTTTTCAGATCCAGACAGAGACCTCCTTTCCAAGTCCTGCTGACCAGTGCCACGTCTGTGAAGCTAGAGGGAAGTCAGCACGCTTCCACGCTTTCTATTGCAAACTTACTTATTGTTCTTGCTAGCTGGTCTCTTCTGACTGACTGTTTGCTCAGGATTTGTGGGGATAGGAGAGTCAGGTCAGGCCTAGAGGCTGGGAAGGTGAGTGTACTGTGATAAAATTTGTGCATTCCTTCCTCATGATCCCCAGGGATGTTTGATCAGACACATAAAGAAAAGGTAGAGAATCCCAAAGGATTCTGGAGGTCTGAGAGAAGCCCATAGATGACAATGTTTATACAGATACAGTGGGAGCACCAAGGGGGGTCCCAGATGAGTACAAGGCCCACAATCAGATATGGGCAGGTCTAGGGTCCATTATTCCCCAGAGAGCTATGAGCAAAGATGTTGGTTGGGTAACTGTTTTTATTGTAATCAGCAGAGACTTGTGAATTATATCCGAGATGCTTCCCAGAACCGCATGGCTTTGGACATGACCCTTGCTGAGAAGGGAGGAGTCTGTAAGATGATGGGAGTGGCTTGTTGCAAATACATCCCAGATGACATCGCCCCCTATGGATCCATTACCCATGCTCGTGAAAAGATTGAAGGGAACTCAAGAGAAACTCTGGGGTGGACACTTTGTCCTTCACTTTGTGGTTGGGGAATTGGAAGGGTTTCCTTTAAGTGCTGCCTGTTGTACAAACCTATGAACTATAGAAACTCAGTGATGTGATGTGAGTGTGCAGACCTGTAACCCCTGAGTGACTGGCCTCCAGGGGATCTGGTGAAGAGTTAACAAGTCCAGCAGGTACGGGCTTAGCCTACCTGTGGGTACCTGGGGCTTGAGGTGGTCGCTCAGGATGGAGTTACAGGCCAGCAAAGCTCAAAGGGGGGAATTGTTAAGGAGATCGCACTGGTTTTGGACGCCATCTTGACTTAAGAAATCCCAGAAAAAAGGACTGTCCGCCATCTTAGATACAGCGGCCATGTTCGCTGACCACTGTCAAGTTAATGTCATGATTCAAACTTCATTTTATGTAACCTGTTTGCTCGCCTGTCAGCTAATACCCTTTGACATTTAATGAGAAGCCAGTCTGTCCTCGATGCTACATTATATTATGATTCTGGAGCCACTTATCTCCTTCTTCTCAGGAAATTAGTATAAACAATATCTGTGTACAAGGTCCCTGAGAACTGAGCACAATTAATTAACTTTTTGTAGAATGTATTAGAGGGCGGTTGTAGTACATTTATACTAAGCCTATAGAATCCAAGCCCCTTATCTCCTCGTCATACCCACCAATGCTGATCTTTCTGTCTTTTTATACATGCAGCTGTGATTAAAACACATACACTAAGAGACTGACATGTCTTGGTTTTATGTTCAAGTTCCTGGTACCAGGACAACCATGAAATATTTAATATGAAAGTCGCCTGTACAACTGTTAAGGGTGGTTAGGCCCTAGATAAAAATCTCTAACATCATTTTTAGTGTGGTGTTATTATGTTATTTTACAAAGTTTGTATTGTTGCCCAGGACCTTCATGTTACACATCTGGTGTTTCTGGTTTATATTAGATAAATGTTTTTTTTTAAATTATTTTAAACATCTTTAAGATTGCTAGACAATATGATGGATAAGTAAACTGTGGCGTGAACGAGTTAAAAATAGCACAGCTCCATCTGCCCCAAGCACATTGAGCCGTCCATGGCCATTACTCGGCCGCTCGGTTGCAGTTAGATGTGAATCACCTGCAGAGATGCCCAGGTGCTCGGATCGTAATCCGCAGCTGCTCTTATATCTGGAACCTACCTGGACTTGGCGATGCAAGTAACGTCTCTGGACCCGGATGAATTTTGGTCGGATGTCAGCACAGCAGATGTGAGCTGGACATGGGGTCTGGCGTGAAGACACTGCAAGGTTAACATGAGCGGCTGAGCCGGCCAGGGATCCGGATCATCAGAGATGGGGGCTGTTGATGAGCTTCTAACCACATTCTCTTTTCCTAATTGTCTCTTTTATAATATCTTCCTAGAATGAAATATCAAGTCTTTTATGATGTAGGTCAGTGAAGGACAATATCAGCGACAATAAGAAATACTAAGGGGCTGAATTTCTGCAACATATTGCAACATGGACACAGTTATCTAGTACCTGTTAGTAAGTGTCATATAAATAATCTTCTACAGATAACTGTACATTTTATATATTATTTAACGCTGCCAAACATCCCCAACCACATCAAAATTATCTACATTGTCTTCATTTTGCTCCATTTCCCAGCTGGCAACTACCTGGGTTATATTTATTAACCAACATAATAAAATCTCTCTGATGGGGAATGATTAACTTTGCCCCGGTGTTTGCTGTTAGACATTATTAACATCCAATGGTTTGTCAGAGAAAGGGTTAAAAGAAATAAACCTTTGACACTTATCTGGGGTTTGTTACTTTCAACTCTTCCTCTGACAAAGGGGCAAATCAGCAATTCATTAGGGCAAAATAAGGACATGTACCATAATAATAATTGCAATAGGAGAAAAAATGCAGGAAGCGCTAAAGTCCAAAAAGCAAATTACGGTGAGATTTATTGAAAAATTGGCGACGTTTCGGTATAGACCACATTTATCAAGAAGTTAGCAAGGGAACCAGTTTTTATAGTAAATATATCATACAACAATGAATGCAAGTGGGCGTGTACTAAAGTGCATCATTTGCATAAATTACATTAAAACATCCATATAATAGTGACAATTCAATACGAGAAATCATATTAACTCATGATATACCTACATGATCACAACAGTATATATACATGCAACATTTTTCAGCAATGTCAAATTTCATATTAGTGTAGCGCATAATGTGAATATTTTGTGAACATATGGTTAAAATAACCCTATTGGGTCAGGACGGTCCCTCCTGTGTTGGATACATCTCAGTCCAGAGATACACCTGTATCAGTGTCCCTGGCACTCAACTGCACATGTACCAAAAATTTGCGCATGCGCGGTAAGGTGCACAGCGACCGCTGTACCATAATGAAAAAGGGCGACAACTTTGTCAGGAACCAGGGGTAGTGGACCCTCTGGACCACCGCGGACCATGACGTAAGTCGACACCTGGGACCGGAGTCTAAGTGGTACCAGATTTTCACCAGAGCCCCTCCGTAACGCAGGTTGGACTTGTTGCAGCGTGGCACCACCAGGTCGTTCCACAGGCGTGACTTTGTCTACGGTGGTGGTCAAGGCATAGTGCAAAGTAGTCAGGCAAACTCGTGGCCCAGAACGGGCACGGGATCGGAGTCAGGGACGGATTCGAGGTCACAACGGGAAATTAGGATAATCACAAAGGGCATGGAACAAAGCTTTCTCTTAGGCATAGAAGTACAACGATCTGGCAGGGAACATAGGAAGAGGCTGAGAATTTATCAGAATTTGAATCCCAGGAAGTCGGCATGCGTGCCCTAGGAGGTTGGGATGTGTGCGCTGTACCACGGGAGTCAGCTCTAGATCGTGGCGAGGTAAGTGAGCCAGCCAGGGACCGGGGCAGCGGAGTGGGGCACGGTGCACCTGCAACCCAGGAGGTAGGTTGCAGGAGCACCCGTGACAAACTAGAAGTATTTTGCCCATACAGAAAATTGATAAATAAGCAGTATATGTGGCCACTGTTTGACTGAGTATCTCTATAGTATAAGCGATATACTTCTAGAAGGGGGAGAGGACGTTCATCCAAAAGGGTAAATTCTATTGACTTGTATTTGATATTTTACCTAAAAGAGAGAAAAAGAAATTTTAATGAATTATATATGAAGTGCCATGAAACTAATTGTTTAATAATAACTTGTTGTATGTTGAGGATTGAATTATTAGGAGGACACCATCCAGTGACCTCCCCAAACATTGCATATCTTATAGAATCTTATAGAATACTCCCCGATTAAATTCTATATTCAAACCATTGGGTTTTAAGGTGTTCAAACAAAAAAAGCCAATTTAACTCTTTTGTTTTCAGTAACTTTTCACAATTTCCTCCGCATCTCAAGGGCGATACATGATCTATTGATACAAATGTAACGTTGGGTGATTTCCCCTACATATTCCTTATTGTCATGAGTAAATGTTTCAGTTGTGATCAATTGATACATGTCCTACATGGAAAACTCCCAGTGCGTTTTTTTGCCCCTTAGGCCAAGCTGAGTATGAGTTTCAAGCGGGCCCACACTATCTTTAACATTTTTGGATTGTCTGTAAGAAATGAGAGGAGGATCACAAAATTCAGGAATGTCAATTCTCTTTGCTTTCAGATCAATGTTTTTTAATAATCCCATTAATTTCTGGACTCTTATGTAATATAATAACGAATGGGATCCTCCCACTGGACTCTCTATTTGTTTTACCTTTTGGAAGCTCCTCCCTCTCCTTAGTGTCAGCTGGCTCTCCATTCCTACATATCACTCTCCTCGGATATCCCTGCTTCATACAATTTTGCCCAAGTCCCAATTTTCTCACTGTATATTATTTTAATGCTAAGTAATAAATTTACCATGGATCTAGGTTACTATAGAAGATTGTTCCTTTCCGTGGGTGTCGTATATAAGTGTGTAGATAGACCCATGTCTGTTATTTTCACTGTTACATCCAAAAATTGAATCATATCCTGTGAATGTGAACCATAGTGAATTTAATTTCCTGATCCCCACTATTTAGGTATGTATGGAAGTTGTGTCATTGAGTCTGTCCAAATAAGGAAGACATTGGGGGTCATCTACTAAGGGCCCAATTCGGGTTTTCCCAACGTGTTACCCGAATATTTCCGATTTGCGCCGATTTCCCCGGGATTTTGGCGCACGCGATCGGATTGTGGCGCATCGGCGCTGGCATGCACGTGACGGAAATCGGGGGGCGTGGCCGAATGAAAACCCGACGGACTCGGAAAAACCGCCGCATTTAAAAAAAAATCTCAGAGCTTGCACTTATCTTCACTCAGCCCGGCTCAGTGAACTCCAGCGCGTTCCGATGCTTTTCAGCGCAGCAGCGCCACCTGGTGGACGGCGGAGGAACTGCCTTAATGAATCCCGGCCGGACCCGAATCCACCGCAGAGAACGCGCCACTGGATCGCGAATGGACCGGGTAAGTAAATCTGCCTCATTGTCTATGTATCGCCACCACATAGATAAATCCTTCTTCTAAATCCTTCTCCGTCATCACAATATTGACAATATTGTTTTGGGTTTGTTTCTTTCAATTCTTCCTCTGACAAAGGGGCAAAACAGCAATTCATAAGGCGAAATAGCGAAAGCAGGAAGGGCCTCCCACTTTATCCAAAATACATTGAGTTGTGATGTAAACCACAGCACAGATTATCTAAAGGACATCTACCATCTGAAGGTAGCCGTGTCCTACCAAGAAGCATTGGCGTAACTTGGTATGAGCGGGCCCCATAGGAAGCTCCCGGCTGGGGCCTCTCCCATATAATATATGTGTGTGTGTATATATATATATATATATTATTCTGTTTACTACATCAGTGACCTGGGTATTATTTTTTCTAATAAAATGGTTGACAAGGGTGACAATTTTAATAAAATATGTTTCCTAAAACAAATTTAACGCTAAACTTTCCTTAGTTATGGTGATGTCTAATAGACGGTTCCCATTACTAAGGCCAGGGCCTAGTATTAGCCAGTAGAAATACTGTATTGGGGTCCTCAGGTGCCTATACAATTTACACCTGTGACAGAGCAGGGAGTAATAAGTTACTGCTTAATTTATCGCATTGGCACTTTGCGAAAAATATGTGGGTTTTGGTTGTAGTTTGGGCACCCGGTGTCTAAAAGGTTTGCTAAGGATCACTGTGCTCTTACTTTCACCTCAGGCAGTGGAAGGGCATGATGCAGCCTTGTACCTGGGGCAGTGTTTGGTCCCTAAAATGGTCCCTTTCTCATAGACCAGTGATGGCGAACCTTTTTGAGATCAAGTGCCCAAAATGTGACCATGCGAACACAACCACTAACTTTACCCAACAGTGTCACTACATGGCAGTAACATAACTGCCTAAATGCCCTAAATCGTTCAAAGGAGGAAATGCCACCCTGAACAGGAAGAGTCGTGGGGGCCTGGGCAAGTTCTCTTATAGCTCTAAAAACCATCTTAATCAACACCTTCACTATTTCCTACAGTCCCAGGAGCTAAGATGGGTCTCTTTAAAAAAACACAGACTGTATAGAGACTGCAGTTTGCCATGTCTGCGAAACTCTGTGCCTGGGAAACAGCTAGAGTGCCCACAGGGAGGTCTCTGAGTGCCACCCCTGGCACCCGTGCCAAGGTTCGCCACCACTGTATAGACTAAACATGTTCCACATCATCTGCATAACCCTAAGGTTGGTAAAGTGAACTTTGCCCTGGGTTAAAGAATAACTAGCTACAAGTTGTATTGAAATAGGATTAAGCACAACCCAAGATCTTGCCTTGCCAGAAAATGACCCCCATATAAAATTCTGAACTTTTTAAGTTCAGAATTTAATAAATGTGATAAGTACATTGTAACACTTCCTGTAACTAAAGGCAAAAGACAGGGTAGGTCTCCAGAACACAAGTCTGAACACAGAGATCCAGAGGCTTAGAGAGATGCAATGCTCAGCATTTCCAGGGCTTTACATTATATGACGCAGCCAAAGGACCTGCGTGAACACGTCTCACATCTATAACAACATACTTTTCTTAAGGCAGCATGAAGAGTTTGGTCCTTAAAAAATATTTTTTTAGAAGATGAATTTAGCTCAGTGGTGTGTAGGTGTAATGGACCTTTTCTACATATTTAGTTTTTTGTTGTATATTAAACAACTATTTTTTTACTGCCATTTATTATTCCTTTTCATATTCATGGTTATATTTATTTCTCTGTGAACTGGTGTTTTTTTTTGGATTGCTAAGAAAATTCAAACTGTTGAATAAAATTAAAAAATATTTTAGAATTGTGATGAACATTTAGCAATGGCTTAATATGTAATAGTGGCCGGCAAACTGTTCAGAATGTCCATGGTTGTATATTTTCAATATAGAATCCTTGCCTATTGCCTATTGTTGCTATGGGCAGTGATGTCCCTATCAGTTAATTATATACACAGAGCAGCTAATGAATTACAAACCAGGTATAACACTGTGTATCAATATGTACAATAATACTGTGGTATAATTAGAATAAACTATGTGCAAAGAATAATACTGTGTATAATAGATAACTTATGTGATAATAGTTATAATACTGTGTATAATAGAATAGTACTGTGTATGATAGAATAGTACTGTGTATGATAGAATAATACTGTGATATTACAATAATACTGTATACCAGTGATGGCTACTAGGCACTGGTGCCAGCGGTGGCATCAGAGCCCTTACTGTGGGCCACATCAGGCCATCCAGAGAGACTCCAGGTTATCTTCCTGCAGGTCCAAGACGGCCAGGACTGCTGTGGACAGAGGTATTTTAAAGATGGACAGCTCTACCTGAGCGCTATTTTTCTGCTTTTTGGTTGTCCACAGGTGCTGGTTATCAATGAAAACACTGTGTACAGATAGGAGGAAGGGAGTACAAATCACAAATTACATATCTGTGTGGCACTTTGCGATTAAATCAAGGGTCTCTTGTTGTTGTTTGGGCCACTCGGTCTCTAAAAGGTTGCCATCACTAATGAATAATCAAATAGAATAGACTGTGATATATTGTATAATAGATAAGTATTCTAGATTTACTGTGTTATAATAGATATACTGAATGTGATATAGTAATAGACATTAGTGTAACATATATGTGTAAGATAATAATAGGTAATGATAATTGTTTGTATAGATAATACTGTGTCCATAATAGATGTACTGGAAATTGTGTGAATAGGAATAAAAAATACTCATGTAATAATAGAATACTACTGGTAATTATTTAATACAATCGATAATAAAATACTGTGTGTAATGTGTAACAGCTAATAGTGAATGAGGTGTGTAATAGAATAATACTGTATGAAATCGTGATCAATAATAGTAATAAATAGTACGGTTAGACTCTATGATAAATAATACGATAATAAATATCTGTGTATATAGATAGTAGTGTATACATAGAATCCTACGTGTTGTAGATAGGGAATAATACAGTGTATATATATAGTAGACAATATACTTGTGATATAATACAATAATTATTTGATAATAGATCCCATTACTGCATGTAACCTGGTAATTCTGTACATTCGCCACTAGATGGCAGCATGATACCATGAACACTGTGAATGCGGCTTCCTATATGCTGGGGGGTCACGTGACGAGGAGCAGCATAGGATGTGCGCTGTCCTCCGGCGCCTATGTCCCTGTCCTTTGTACCTGCCGCACTATGGCGCCTCCTAGGGGCCTCTCCGCGGTGTCCCGGGAGAGAGCTCTTGCGGGGTGAGGGAAGTGCTGGGGGTCACCTTCGCGCGGGGAGTCTAATTAGGTGAGTGCACTCATGTACCATACAGATAACCCGAACAGTCTGAAGATGTATCTATTCTCGGGGGGAGGGGCAGGGAATTTCCACATGGGGCCCACGAACAAATTGGAAGGGTTTTAGAGAAAGGACTAAGCTAATATAATTAACTCAGGTCAACCCCGCAATACCACTTCTTATTGTACCCCCTAAATAATGACCCCCCCCCCTCATTACTACCGATATATATTAACTCCCGCATAATGACCCCCCCAGATATTATACCCCCCCTCCGCATCATGACCCCCCCATATATTATACCCCCCACCTGCATAAATGACCCCCCCCCCATACATTTAATACCCCCCCATTTCCCTTGCATAATGACCCCCCCCATACGATTTATACCCCCTTCTATTTTGACATAAATGACCCGACCCATTGAACAGCTTACCCCCTGCATAATGACCCACATACACCATCCAGCCCCATACATCTATTCACCCTGCCAAAATTACCTTACGTGCTTCAATGACCACCCCCCCCATACATTATTACCCCCATGCGTACATGAACACCCACTACATTTATACCCCCCTAACATAATTGACACCCCCCCCGCTCATTATCTCCTCCCCATAAATTATTACGTCCCCTGCATAATGACCCACCACCCATCCATTATACCCCTTTGAAAATTGACCCCCCATGTAACATTTATTAACCCCTCTTCTACCTGCATGAATGACCCCCCATCATATACATCCCTGACATACTGACCCCCTACCCAATCCCATATGCATTAGCGACCCCCGGAATGAATGACCCCCACCCACCCCAGTACAATGGTTTACCACCTCTAAATAATGACATGACCCCCCATCAATACTCCCCACATACATTATACCCCCTCACCCTGCATAATTGCCCCACCACCCCTACCAGTATACCCCTAGATTATATGACCCCCGCACGCATCTACATGAACCCCGTGTCATAGTGACCCCCCATACATTAGACCCCCTGCATGAATGACCCACCCTCATGTAACTACCCCAACATATATTAACAGGCCTCTGGCATAATGACCCCCTCATTACGTTCCCCATTTTACATTATACTCCCCTGCATAATGAACCCCTCATTACTCCCCATGACATTGCATACCCCCATGAACATAGAATGACCCCTAATTATCACCATACATATACCCCCTGCATAATGACCCCCCATACATTATACCCCCGTCATTGAAGGAACCCCCCCCATACATTATACCCTGCAGTATTATAATGTAATGACCCCCCCATACATTATACCCCCTGCATAATGACCCCCCCATACATTATACACGCCTTGCATAAATCGACCCCCACCACCCCATTTACAATTATAACCCCACTGACATAGGACAATTGAACCCCCCCCCCCCTACCCCCCCTATCCCGCATTACATAAACATATACCGCCACTCGCATATATGAGCGCCTCCCCCACGCACACATTTACCCCCACCACGTGCTCTTATTATTCTGCATTCCCCCCCATACATATACCCCCTGCAGAATGACACCCCCATACATTATGACCCCTTCTTGAATATATCTTTGACCAACCCAATAATTTATACCCCCTGCCTCTTCTAATTTTAATAAGTTGGACCACCCTCATTCCGACCCCATACCACTTATCCCCAAGCATAATGACCCGCCTTTATACTTGCATACGATACATTATACCCCCTGCATAATAGACCCCCCATTACATTAAATCTGCCCCTGCTATCCATGAAATAAGAAATGGACCCCCCCCCCAATTGGACATTTAACCCGCTGCATAAGTGGACCCTCCATACAGTTATACCCCACTGCATACATGACCCCCACCCGCATACATTTAACCTCCCATTTTTAGGCATCGGAATAATGACCCCCGATGACATTCTACCCACCTGTGCATAATGACCCCCCCCTTCACATTTACCCACCCGGGCATATGTGACTGACCCCCGCGCCCCCCAATACATGAGCACACACACCCCTGGCACATAAGACCACCCCATTTCCCCGCAACATTATACCCCCTGCATAAGTAAACCCCCACCCCCCATACATTTATACCCCCTGCCATAATGACCCAACCTCCCAGGATAGCTTATACCCATTGCCATAATGACCCCCGCCATTTTAAATTATAACCCCCTTGCATAAGACCCCCCATACATTCTCCCCATGTCCATAATGACCCTCCATACAATTATACCCCTGCATAATGACCCCCAACCCACCCCACCCGCCCTCCAGCGAGTTACATGTCATAACCCTTGCATAATAGAACGCCCCCCACCCCCACCCCCCCATACCCCCCCCCCATCCCACCACCAGACCCCCCCCATACCCCCCCCACCCCCCCCCATACATGTATTACCCCTGCATAATGACACCCCCCACATAATAGTTTATACCCAAGGACATAGGGAACAGTAGAAACAAATACAACCAAACCATATTAAATACCCAATGCCATAATGACCACAACCCCCCCCCCGCCCTCCCGTACATTATACCCCCTCAATAATGACCCCCCCATCGACATATACTACCCGCATAATGAGCTCCCCCCATCCATTATACCCCTCGCATAATGATACCCCCCATACATTTATACCCCTGACAATATAATGACCCCCCATACATTATATACACCCGCATAATGACCCCCCCATACATTATACCCCCTGCATATGACCCCCACACCAATAATTATACCCCCAGCCATAAATGACCCCCCCCCAAATCATTATACCCCCTGCATAATGACGCCGCTCCATACTATACCCCGCTGCCTAATGACCCCCCATACATTCATACCCCCTGCATTAATGACCCCTCATACAATACCCCTGCATATGACCCCCTCTTATCCCCATACATAAATCCCATGAATAAACGACACCCTCCATTAATCACAATACATAATACCCCCTGCATAATGGTTCCCTTTAATGACCCCCTATATGTTCCACTTGTCCTCAGCCACCAGTTTTATGATTTTTTGTCCCCATCTTCCTTCCATATTAGATTGCCCCCCCATTGTAGAGGACCACTCACCCATATTAGATGATCCCCAATGGACAGGAGACACCCCCATATTAGATAGCCCACGTGGGTTAGAGACAGGCCTTCCCACAGTCTTAGATGCCCCCGATGTAGAGACACTTCCCATTATTAGATGCCCCGTGGTAGAAGGCATCCCCAATTAGATGAGCCCCGTGTAGAGGACTTGGTAGCGGACAACTCCACATATTAGAAAGCATTATGGGGAGCCACTCACCCTCTCCCCCATTTTAGAATAAGAAAGCCAACCCATGGTATGTGCTACCCCCTCCCAATGATATAGCAACTGCACTGAAACACTTAATAGTGAATCGTTATAAGCAGACCAGGGTTACAGACCCCCTAGTCCCCAATAGTCAAGAGAGTCGTGGTTTGTTCCCCCCTATATAGTAGAAGCAGCCGGGTGCCCCCCGATGACCCCAACCATGTCCTCTCACTGGTAGAGCCACGCGGAGAGAGTTTGCTGCCACAAAAGAGTAGGAATTTCTTCAGATGCTTTCCGAATTGATAGCTACAGGCAGCAATGTTCAAGGTATTCTGTATACATAGTGTATATATATACTGTCTACATGATAGTACATATAAAATGACGTATACATGTTGTAGTCTATAATTATATATATGACATTGTGCACAACATGAGTACATAGACTATCCTAGTATAAGTGTGTATAGTTATATTATTATATATAATATTACTGGATACATTGATGACGTATAATAACTATATTATGTATAACATGTGTGATATATATTACTGATATACATGTTGGTATATAGAAACGTATAATATTACTGAATACAATGTGTATATATTACTAATATAATGGGTTGGCTGGAACATATAGATATTTAGCATGCACTATACATGGTACTCATTAACGTAATATATTACTCCTCATTACAGGTGTAGTGTACATATAGTATTACTGTATATACACAATGGTATGGTGTATATATTATAAATATTACTGTATACATGGGTGTATATTATATTACTGTGTTGACATGTGACTAATTACTAATATGTACCTTATTACAGTGAGAAATAATATTACTGGTGGTACCATAAGTGTGTATATTTATATTACATTAATGTATACATGTAGATAAATTACTATATATTACTCCTATACATGTTGGAATATATATACTTGTATACAGGTGTATATATTGATGATGTAGATTACGATGTAATACATATGTGCTGAGAAATATATTAACTGCGTATACATGGTAATAGTTACTTAGTATATTACACTTATACATGGGATATATAGTAGTAATTAATGTTACTGAGGAATACAGTCGGAGGAGGATGACTACTAGAATGACTGGGAGACTATGGTAATAGGTGTATTGAGTCTATTATTTATTAGACTGGTATATTGATACATGTAGTAGAAAATTCTATATGATTACCCCCTAATAACCTGGGACTCATACTAATATACTGTATACAAGAGTAGTATATTACATATATATCCTCTATACATGTGTGTTAAAAATTCTGTATACATGTGTAAGATTCACTATAATTAACTCTATACATGTGTAACTATATTACGTCTACATGTGTGGTATATTTACTAGTTATAACTGTTGGATATATTAGTAACTGATTAAGTTACCCTAACATGTATAACGAGAGTTATATATATTACTCTAACATGTGTAGTATTATTATACTTATTTATTACTGGTATAGATGTGTATATAATGACATATATATTACTGAATAGATATACATGTGTGTATGAGAATATTACTGATAATTAGCATTGCAGTGTCACATATATTACGAGTATCACATGTTCTTGTGCCTCTATATATGTATAGTTCCTGTGAGTATCATGTCGTGCATTCTATATTCCGTGCATATACACATGTGTAGCCTATCTAATATATTCTACCGGGAATATGAAAATTGAGAGATTAGATAATATGGCTTACTGTTATAAGACATGTGGTATGATAAAGTGACTATATTATATGTACCACAGTATATACATGTGTAGATATTGTATATAGTATACTGCAGTATACCAATGTGGAATTGATTCTGATATAGTATATACTGTATAACATGTTGTACATATATATTACTGGCTATGACATGTGCTATTATAATTAACTAAAGTATTACCCGGTTAAAAAAGGGATTGTAGAGAGGAGGACGGGTGATCTACATGAGGCAGCAGATGTACGATATGGTACTCGGGTATACAGGGGGGGAGATATAGATTAATTATCTGCATATAACATGTGGGATATATTACACATATATATTAACCCTTATACAATGTGATAATGAATAAATAATATAACTGGCCATAGCTACAGTGTATATAGTTACTAGTATATACTACTCGTATACATGTAATTGATAAAAAATTGTATAATTATGTGATACATGGTGGATTACGTATATAATGGTACTGGTTCTACATGGTATACTATTGAGTATATCTATTTACTCTATATAGACAGTACTCGTAGTCACTACTAATATTCGTATTACCTGTATGACATTGTGTGGTATAGTATTACTAGCTGTAGTACTGTATAATGTTAGTATATATTCACTACCAGATATACAGACACTGAGTATACATTGATGTGTAATTATATGAGACGGTACTGTTTATTTACAGGTTTTATATATAAGTTACATGATTAAAACGTAGAAAGCGATACCATGCGGTTAAAATAGATAGAAGACGGAGCAAAGACAGATTGTATCCGGTGGGCGAGGATGATATCTGTAGTGTCATATGGATTATGAATGATAACATGCTGTATAGATTGAATATAGACTTAACTCGTGTGATGTCACAATTATATATTATAATTATATCTATATAGTACTGATATATACATGGCATGTATATATTACTATAACAATATTACGTATACATGATGTTTAATACCCTATTCTTAATGATAATGCTGATGTTGATATGGGATACATGGGTGTGATTATACGATAGTGCTGACTGCTATGTTAGTGTGAGATTAATAAATTATCTGTATACATGGTTTAAAAGTTGAGTGTACGATATATATTACTGATATCATGTGTTATATATTACTAGGATATTACTGTGTATACATGATGTGTATATATATAGATTACTGTATAGCATGTGTATATATTACTATATATACTGTATCCATGTGCTATGTATATATATATATTACTGTATAGAATGTGATATATTACAATATATATTACTGTACATGTGATCTATATCTATATACTGTATCATGTGTATAGTATATATTATGTTTAACATGGTTATTATATTACTATGTAACTATTACTGTATACACTGTGTATATATTACTATTATGGAGATGTACATAAAGGGGGACGAGAGATAGAGAATGGGAGAAATGTGGAGATAGTACTGGAATTACGAGCGGTGTAGAGTATAGGAATAGCATGACGGCGGGTATATAGGATGGCGGAGCATATGACTGTTCTCAATACCATAATGACAAAAAAGCATCCACGCCCAGACTAACAATGAGTTATATAGCTGTAGGCGCTACCCCCTGTAATATGCTAGAGTGGTAAATGACTACAGGAGAACTAAGCAGCCGATTATCTACAGTTCTGTCAGTGATATCAGTAGTGTGCTTTCCACGGTCCGGGTTAGTGCGTATGTCTACAAAGTCTTTAAAGTCATTTTCTATACGTGTGGCCATACATTCCATCCAACTATACAAAACACGGCGCAAAGCCAAATAAATTAATAGCCCCTGTCTGTCACAGTTCCCCCATCCCGTTATCAGAAGTCTATTCAGTGATGTTTAGTAGAGGGTTAGATACAATATTAACCATGAGGTTATTTATAGAGTTCCATCTCAAAGTGATGACAAACTCTCCAGGATTCAGGGGGGGTAGGGGGAGGGCCAGCGAAGTGTCATATTTGCTTAAAAAGTCTGAATGTCATTTTATTACGGTATAACTAATATCTACTTGGCGGGAAATATACATGGATACGTATTACCATTATCATCCGCGACAGACAGCGCGTCGCCAGATATGTGCCCATATACCAATCAGCACAGCGCCCCACAGTACGAGATAAAAACATGTACAGGCAGTTCCAGGTTACAGTACAAGATAGGGTCATAGGTTTGTTCTTAAGTCGATTTGTATGTTAAGTCAGAACTGTATATTTTATAATTGTAAATCCAGACAAATTTTTTGCTGTAATTGGACCAAGGATTATCAATAAAGGCATCCAGAGACTTCACCAGACTGGGCACTATGGGCACCGCCTTATTCACTAGCTTTGAAGCAAGCAGCAAGCTCTTTATTCATCTCTGGGCGGTATATGAGCGGGCTCTGCACAGGCAGACATCATCAACTCCCCCGGCTTCAGAGCCGCCTCCAGACTACTGATATGGAGATGTGATGGCTACTGCAGAGAGGACAGGTTGGATAACATAGTCCGCTGGCTATTAAGCCTTGTGTCCTCGTGACACCTGTGTCTATATTGTCGCACATTATCGTTTTTTGGCACAGCGTCGCCAGTTTTTTCATGCAATCGAATCGGGGGTGGGTGGTGTTGGACGATCCAACTGATTCCGACTGGAGCAGGCAGGTTTAAGATAAATTGTGATGCAATTGATGCAACCATGCACTTACATTGCACTGGGAAGATAGAAGGTGTAACTCCGGGGACCTGAGCGGCGAAGCCACATGCAGGATATCGGGTGCAGGATCTTAGTGACTCCCCGCACAGCGCCATTATGCACAGACATGCACTTACATGCCAGGAAGAAGAAGGTGAACTCGGGGACCTGACGGGAAGTGACACATGCAGGATATCGGGTAGGATCTTAGTGACTCCCCCGCAGCGCATTATACACGACAATGCACTTACTGCACCAGAGAAAGAAGGGAACTCCAGGGACTGAGCAGGAGAGCGACACATGCAGGATATCGGGCGCAGATCTTAGTGACTCCCCCCACAGCGCTTATACACGGACAATGCACTTACATGCACCAGGAAGAAGAACGGGTGAACTCCCGGGGACCTGAGAGGGGGAGCAGACACTGCAGGATATCTGAGCCAGGATCTTATTGACTGCCCCGCCAACAGCGAATTATACAGCGACAATGCACTTACCATGCACCATGACAGAGAGGTGACTCCGGGACTGCGGGGGGGAAGAGGACACACGATGATATCGTGGGCGCAGGATTGGAGTGACTCCCGCCACAGCACGCATTATACAGGACAATGCACGTACATGCACAGGAGAGAAGAGTGACTCGCGGACCTGGACGAGGGAAGCTGACACTTGCAGGATATCAGGCGCAGGGGATTTAGGACTACTCCTCCTCACATCGAGCGCATCTATACACGACAATCGGACACTACTGCCCAGAAGAAAGAAGTGAACTCGGCGGACCTGAGCTGGAAGCGACCCTGCAGACTATCGGCGCATTGGACGTATGTTTGACATCCTCCAGACACAGCGCATTATACACGGACAAATGGCACTTACATGCACCAGAAGAGGAGGTGAACTCCGGGGAACCTGCAGCAGAAAGCAGCGACAACAGCTCAGGATATCGGTAGCAGGATCGTTAGTGACTCCCCGCACAGGCACATATCATGGCTGACAATGCCTTACATTGCACCGGAAAGAAGAAGGTGACTCCAGGGACTGAGCGGGAACGAACACTGCAGGAAATCGGCCGGAAGGATCTAGTGACCTGCCCTGCACAGCACATTATAAACGGACAATTGCACTTACATGCCACCAGAAGAAGAAGGTGAAACTCCGAGACCTGAGCGGGGAAGAGCGAGCACTGATCAGGATATTGGGCCACAGGGATTAAAGTGACTCCCCCACAGCGCTTAACACTGGACAAGTGACACTATCATGCAGAAGATTGAGGTGAACCGGGACTGACGGGGGAGCGACACACTGCCGGGATATCGGTGGCGCGGATCCTTAGTGACTCCGCAGCAGCAGCCATATACACGGAAATGCACATATCAACATGCCCCGAAGAAAGAAGTGTGAACTCCGGGACCTGGAGCGGGGCAGCGACATATGCAGGATCATCGCGAGGGATCTTTAGTGCTCCCCAGCACGAGCGCATTATACACGGACAATGCACTTAATTGCACCATGGAAAGCAGGGGATGAACTCCGGGGACCTGAAGCGGAGAAGACTGACCACAATGACGGGATATCGGGGGCAGGATTTTAGTGACCTCCGCACAGCGCATATAGTACGGTGGACCATGCAGCTTACATGCACCAGGAAGAAGAAGGTGAACTCCGGGGACCTGAGCGGGGAAGCGACATATGCAGGATATTGGGGGCACAATATTAGTGACTCCCCGCAGAGCGCATTATACACGGACAATGCACTTACATGCACCAGGAAGAAGAGGGTGAACTCCGGGGACCTGAGCGGGGAAGTGACACATGCAGGATATCGGGGGCAGGATCTTAGTGAATTGCGCCAGATGTGCATTCCAGACGGACAGTGAACGCGCAGGACGGGTAGGTAAATGTACCCCAATATATTAGAGCTGCGTCCTTCATTCTCCGCATCCTAGCAATGCAGCTAAACCACTTTATTACCGTATTATATTATATTATTACCTTTTATTTGTGCTTTATATAAACTACAACGTACAAATACAATAACATTCTGTCATAATAAATAAAGCCATTAACTATTTCAGGTAAAAGATACTTCATGTATAGGAGGAAAAAGTCCCAGAAGATATTTGATGGTGTAGACGACCCCCGGAGAACATATCTTTTACGCTTATCCCTCAGAGAACATCCATCTGCCAAAAAATTACGACAGGTAAAAAAACAAGTCTATACCAAGTTGTGGATCCATATACTGGGGCCCACAAGTCCCATCCTCCAGCTACTATTTTGGGAACACTGCACAAGTTATATATATCATTATGAAGCAATGAAGTTTTATTATACCTGATTTTTAGGCATGCCCAAGGGGGTTATGTCCCCCGTGGTCACTCATCTTGTCATCCAGAATCCTTCCTTGAACTAATGATATTGATGTTTGTTCCCAGCATTTAGGGAACACGTCTCAGGATGTCAGCAGTGACGCTGCCCAATTATTGGCGAATCTGGCTAAACTGATCAACTCCAAGAAAATTTTGGAAATGGGTGAGGATTTCTGTGGAATTTATCAGTGCAATCACTTAAAGGGCTGCTCCATCCTAACTAATGAAAACTATTGTTTGGATAATAGAAACTTTCTGACATTACCATCAATTTCTCACATTTTACAAGATCTCAGCTTGAAAAGGAATCTTAATATTTTACTTCCTGAGGCGCCATCTTCCAAATGTATCTGGTGGCCCTGGCGGAAAATTACCTGCGCCAATCCAAGCCTGAATAAGCAGCGGTTATAGCGGGTGTGACTGGGCGCACTCCCTCCACGCCCACTTGAGGTCGTGTGAAGACGGAAATAATCGCAGTTCCTAGAGGTGAATGAGGAGTTGTGATTATTTCTGGGCAGCTGGAAGCTATGATACATGTGGCCCCTTATAGGTGCAAATTGGAGACTTTTTAGGTGCAAAACGAAGTACTACTGACCCCATGCTTAGTTCCATACATGCTTTGCACCTAGAAAGTCGCAAAAATAAAAATAAAAAACCTGCAAATCAGAAACAAAGAAAAAAAAAAGACATTTATCACAACCTCAAACTTAGAAAGATACAAAGCACCGCTGAAGGATTCTGACTGTAGCCAGAAAATCAGACGATTTATGTGCCCCTATGAGTAGCAACAACATCCCCTTAAAGAAGACCCATCGGGCTGATTTGGGACACTAAAACAACTACAGGTCCCTAAAGTGGTTTAGGGTTCTATACTTACCTGGATGTGAATCTGTTGAGGCACATCGGACTCACATCAGAATCTCCGGTGCCGCTTCTTGCAATGCTGGAAGTGAATCCGGGACATTATTCCTCAGGGCGCCTTCCCACGTCACGTTTTTAAAAGCATCCAAAATGAAAGTTGGAGAGGTTTAGGCCAAAATCCATACACATTTGCAATGAAACGCATGTGTTTCAGGCAGACCCACCTCCCACTTTCGTTTTGGATGCGTTTAAAAAGCGCCCACAGGGTTTTTCAGATTCAGTTTTTGATGTCCAAACCAGGAGTGGACTGAACAAAATGAGGAGGAGTAACTATTCTCAGTGATCTGTTCTCACCCATTGTCATCCGCACCTGCTTTTGGCTTTGAAAACCTGAACATGTGAACGCAGCCTGAAGGAGCCCTTGTTGCGGTGCAATTCACTCTCCTTTCCTGCAATCGCATGTTGTACCTGGTATTTATCCGGCTTTTATACCACAGGCTGCAGCAATGGCTACAACCCCCTGATCCTTGCTCTGGTCTTACCATCTGATGGAAAACTGATTGCACATGTGCGAGAGGCGGAGGATGTGAGTTATGCGCGGGGACTATGGAAAGAGGTAAGGAGTTCACTTTGGACTTTGGTCCTCAGCCTTGATCACATGATAAGGTTACATTGGGGGTCATTTACTAAGGGCCCGATTCGCGTTTTCCCGACGGGTTACCCGAATATTTCCGATTTGCGCCGATTTCCCCTGAATTGCCCCGGGATTTTGGCGCACGAGATCGGATTTTGGCGCATCGGTCCCAGCGTGCACGCGACAGAAAAGGGGGGGGCGTGGCCAAACGAAAACCCGACGGATTCAGAAAAACCGCCGCATTTTAAAAAAAAAAATCTGTCGCAGAGCTTGCACTTACCTTCACTCAGCCCAAGCAGGTGAACTCCAGTGCTTTTCAGCGCAGCAGCGCCACCTGGTGGATGGCGGATGAACTACCTTTATAAATCCCGGCCAGATCTGAATCCAGCGCAGAGAACGCGCCGCTGGATCGCGAACGGACCGGGTAAGTAAATCTGCCCCATTGTGTTTTACCAGATGAAGTGGAAACGCAATGTAACCTTATCATGTAATCAAGGCTGAAGCCTGTGGAATGCGTCAAAAACGCAACGCACAACGCGACGCAATGCATCGTGTGAATATGCTGCGACACGTCACGTTCTTGGACCGTTTTAACCCCTTCACTCACCGATCGCGGGTACTAACTCTTCCAACGCCGCCGCCAGTATTTAAAAGATGGCGGCACGTGGACGCCGCCATCTTGGTTCCGGGCGTCACTCCCCCGAACGTCACCTAGGGGCATCGATTGTTTCCATGACAGCCTTGGGTCTTCGTCAGACCAAAAGCCGTCTTGTTTCTGCAGATTCATTACAATGAGCCACTGGCAAAAATGCCATACACTGCGATACAGTATATGGTAGGAACAAACAGACCATCTAGGGTTAATGTACCTTAAAGGGTCTAAAGAAAAAAAAAAAGTAAAAAACCTAAAATTTCAAATCACCCCGCTTTCCCTAGAACTGATATAAAACGTAATAAACTGTAAAAATCACAGACACATCAGGTATCGCCGCGTCTCAAAATGCCCGATCCATCAAAATATAAAAACGGTTATTGCGCCCAAATGTCTGAAACCATTTTACATGATATAAAAAATGGAATAAAAAGTGACCAAAATGTCGCACAGACCTCAAAATGGTAGCAATAAATATGTCGACTCATTAAGCAAAATATGACACTGCCCCCCCCCCCAGCTCAGTGCACCAAAGTATGAAAAAGTTATTAGCGTCCGAAGATGGCAACATTTCTTTTTCGTACACCTTCATTTAAATATATAATAAAACCTGTATAAATCTGGTATCACCGCGATCGCACCGAACCAAAGAATAAAGCAGACGTGTTACGTAAAAACTGAGCCGACTAGAACACGGCGTACATGGTTTTTTTTTTCAAATTTTTCCACATTTTTCCAAAATGCAAGTATTTTGGATGCGTTTAAAATTGCAATGAAAACGGCACGTGGAAAACCGGCCTAAGGGTGATGCCACACATGGCGTTTTGTACCCGTTTTTGGTCCATTTTTAAGCAGTCCATACAAAAATGCATGCGATCGCCCCAAGCCCCGTCCCATGTGCGTTAGCGTTGCATTATGAACGCGATGCTAGCGGAACGCGTGAACGCACCCTTAGGTCGGCGGCACACGTGGCGTTTTGAACCCGTTTTTAGGCCGTTTTTAAGAAGTCTGTTAAAAAACAAATTTTTTGAAAATGCATCAGTTTTTGACCGGTTTTACCAATTATTTTAATTAAAACAGTTCAAAAACTGATGCGTTTTCAAAAATGCATGTGTTTTGAACGGACTGCTTTAAAACGGTCCAAAAAACGGGTTCAAAACACCACGTGTGCTGCTGGCCTAATGCCCCTTAGCAACTGACGGAGAAATCCATATGATGTGATGTTTCCCCCTAAAAAAATGACTGCATCAAAAATACTTACATTTTACTGCATCGTGCGAATGCGCCCTAAGTAAATGACATTTCTCTTTTTCCAGGCCGGGGTGGAGAGTAAGATGGAAGTGAAGGTAAAGTCTGAAGAACAAACACTGGGTAATAATCCTGCACGGGTGACTTTCTACTTCCGGCTCGGCGGGGACGTATTCCCTGACACAAGACACACAATTGTAAACCACTGATTGCTAAGCCCCTCCTACACATGCGAAGCGCGGCGTATGAACGCGTTTTTAGGCTGCGATTACACGTTCCGCTAGCAGTCCGTTCATAACGCGACGCCAGCGCACAGGCGGGCGGTTCCCTGGAAACGCATATGTGATTGGCCGAGGCCCGCCCCCTGTGCGCTAGCATGTCATGAACAGACTGCTAGCAGAACCTGGGACCACGTCCTTAGGGTGCACGCAGATGTAGCGTTAACGCATTTTGAATAGCTATTAAATAGCTGAGATTTGCCTATTTACATTGCTGTTAACATTGTGTTTACAAAATGCATGTTAAGATGGTGTTAACAGACACTAGGGTGCTAGGTACCGATTACTTGCATTTTCATAGAGACATATGAAAGTTCCGCCCCGTGCGTTTTGATTCTGTTTCCAAATGGTGACAGCGCCCGTAGGGAATTATGAAAATGTTTTATAATACAAATTTAACTGTGTTATACTGCAGATTTTCCACACACATTTTCCGGACAAAACCGTTTTTGGGCCGTTTTTAGATCGTAAAAAATGCATGCGTTTTTGTCCGGTCACAGGTCTACCAGCCTGAAATCGGATGATGCAGTGGATGCAAGTCAGCAAATCCATAGACCCAATATCATAGAAATCTTTTCTGCAAGTTAATTTAACATGCCCTCCGGGGGTCTTTCCCCCCCGATCGCTCCCCCTTCCCCCCAAGCACGCCCTTCCCGCTACCAACACCCCCACCCCTGCAATACATCAGTCCTGCAGAGTTTATCATGAACAAGCAATCTTTTTTTTGTAAATAAACGCAAAACTTATGAGCCAAAATTTACCACTAAAATGAAGTACAACACGTGGGGAAGAAACAATCTCAGAATCGCTTTGATAAGTAAAGCAACACAAGTCAGAATCCAAAAAATGGGACTGACCCTTAAGCTGTAAAATGGCTGCGTCCTTAAGGGGTTAATATACAGGCAGTCCCCGGATTACGTACAGGATAGGGTTCATAGGTTTGTTCTTAAATTGAATTTGTATGTAAGTCGAAACTGTATATTTTATAATTGTAGCTCCAGACAATTGGAGTTTCAAAATTTTTGCAGTATTTGGACCAAGGATTATCCATAAAGCTTCATTACAGACACCTTACAGCTGATCATTGCAGCCTGGGGCTATAGTAACATCCAGAGAGGTCACATGGGGCATAGGGGTCCGTCTGTAACTATGGGTTGTATGTAAGTCGGGTGTCCTTAAGTAGGGGACCTCCTATATTGATATAAGAGCTTTTTGAGAGGAAGTGCAGAAAACAGAAATTCCTTGCTGGGGTTTATCCGGTGCTGGCAGAACCATCGTTCTACTTGGGATGACCTTTCACTCCTTGCTAGGAACAGTTTAGGAACTAATTTTTGGGATTTGTATAAATGGAATCTATGAGCAGAGATTCCGTGTGTAACGATTGGCTGCGTCACTTTCCTTATGGATCTCTCTTTTGTACAGATGATCTTCTGAATGCCGGAGAATCTGGGACATTTGACTTGATCTTCTTAAATTTGGCTGGAGAAACGAATTGCAGGAAATATTATGAGAAGTGTCTGCGTCTGCTGAGGACCCGGGGTGTGCTGGCTATAGATGGGGTAAGTTCACTATCAGGTCCCTCACACACAAGCGAGTGATTCATCCAACTTGTGTCACACTCACAGCATAAATACATTGGCTGGAACCTCCAGCCGGAACGCGGACAACCGAGACCCAACTGAGTGCTCAGCCCGGACGTTCCAGCCAGTACGTGATATGATTGGACAGATCTCACGCGCTCGTGTGTGAGCGGCCTCAGTTGTTGCATGTGATCTATAATCTGTTGCTATTTATTCCTCACCTTTTACATTAAAAACCAGCAGTCCAGGAAGAACACGGGTTTTGGCTTTCTCTTCTGTAGTCAGTCTCTTATTTTATAGTCTACTTCAAGCCGCCGGGTAGAGATCTGTGGCTGTTGTGGCTCCTCTTACAGTCATGGCCGTAAGTTGTGAGAATGACACAAATCTTCTCTTGTCACATGATGTGTCCCTCTGGTCTGTCAGATGTTTATCACATACAGAGATACAAGTGCAATCATATTATGGGGAGCAGAAGCTTTTATTGTCAGGTAGGAGGAGTTACTGCAGCGAGTCAGTATCTGCAGGACCTCTCCTTCTTCTTCAGGACCTCTGCAATTCTCCCTGGCAGCTCACACTCACCTCCTGCACCAAATCCTGACTGATCGCCGTCCATTCCTGCACTATCACTGCTGCATTCTGTCACAATGTGTTGGTTTTGTTTGTCCCCCGTCTCCTGATGATTGACCACAAGTTCTCAATGGGATAAGATCTGGGGAGTTTCCAGGCCATGGACCCAGAATCTCTGTGTTCTGTCCCCGGGCCATGGACCCAGAATCTCTGTGTTCTGTTCCCGGGCCATGGACCCAGAATCTCTGTGTTCTGTTCCCGGGCCATGGACCCAGAATCTCTGTGTTCTGTTCCCGGGCCATGGACCCAGAATCTCTGTGTTCTGTTCCCGGAGCCATTTAAATCCCCCCTTTATGGCCGGTGCTCCATCATGCTGGAGGAGGCATTGCTCATCACCATCTGCTCCTGGAGGGTCGGGAGAAGCGGCTCCTGGAGGACATTCTGGTCCATTCTTTATTCATGGAGGTGTTTTTAGGCCGATTCCCTTGGCTGAGAAGCCGCCCCCCACATGAATGGCTGCCGGAGGCTTTACAGGTGCAGGAGACCGGACTGGGGGCATCGCTCACCTTGTCTGATGCAGTAGACTTTGTAAAAATGAACATTTGTATCAAAAACTTTTGGCCATGACTATGCCTCTGGCAATTATAAACTGCGCCAACCCCTTTGACTCCCAAGCTGCCGGGTGCATTGCCAAAAATTTAGCCAAGTACAGTCCTCAAAAAATAGGCTGTTCATGTAAATCTAATGCTGGTGTGAAGTGCATTGGGAAAATACATTGGAATTTTTTTTTTGTTCTTTTTTGGCCATTCTGCACCTGATGTAACTACCCATATGCACAGTATTTGGGATCTTTATTTAAATGTGCTAATTATAGGGAACACACATTGCTAGAAAATAGCAGCCAGAAGATGATCTTGATGTAATCGATGTGTACAGTGACCCCGCTGTTATCTTGCAGGTTCTGTGCAATGGAGCGGTCCTTAAAAAGAACGCACTGACAGAGAAGGTGCAGAGCGTGCAGCAGATGAATGAAGCCATCCTAAGGGACGCCCGCGTCTTCCTGAGTATACTACCTCTAGCAGATGGACTGATGCTATGTTTTAAGCTTTAAAAATCAGTTCAAAAATGTACAGACTTCATAATGGAAGATTATCTGACAAGGCAAAGCTATGTTATGGAACTGCACAATATACCAGCAATCCTACTGCAAATCATGGCATGATCCAATGGGGGATACATGAGGTTTCCCCCCATAATTAATACATTATGCGAGTTATGCTACCTGCCCACAGGTCATTAATGACCCCACTTACTGCAAACAGCTATTTTAGCATATGAAAGGACTTAGGAGCATTTAGTGAAAAAACAAACCCTGCTCATTAGTTTGCTGTACGTCAAATGCCCATCAAAATATTATATATCTACCAACGCACTTGGCTTTGAAAGAAGCATAAGGCTACATTCACACAAACGTATGGGGGATATATATATATGTTTCCCATACACTTCTATGGGCTCACGGCTCTGTACAGGAGAGGCACGGTACAACACATGTGCGGCACCGTACCGCTCCGTAGCAAGATAAGACATGTCATGCCGTGCGCTGTATATTCCTATGGAGAGGGGCGGGGGTGAGCTGCGCTCATCCCCTGCTCCTCTCCGCAGCGCCAATGTATGTCCGCCATACTACGGTACAGCGAGAATACATTGTGTGACTGTAGCCTTAGTGTGGTGGAACACTTGCTGTTTTGAACCAGTTTTTAGAAAGTTTAAGCAGTCCACATGAGTCTTTAAAAACTCATCCATTTATGACCGTTTTTCCCTATTCTCTTAAGATAATTGGAAAACAGACAAACGGTCAAAAAACTCATGCATTTTTTTTTTTAGTTTTTTGACCTTTTGTCTGTTTTACAATTATCTTGCGAATAGGGAAAAACGGTCAAAAATGGATGAGGTTTTAAAAATGCAACCATTTAACGGACTGCTTAAAAATAGCCTAAAGACGGGTTCAAAACGCGACGTTTGCCACTACCCTTAGTGTGTTGTGCATTATTGCTTCTTTTTCCGTGGAAGCCCCTTTCTCGTGAGCAGTGGAGCTCAGGGGTCATTCACATATCTATACATTGGTGCTCAAAAGGACATTGCTGGGACACTCAACTACAATATGCCGTCATTAGTTTCTTTAAAAAAAAAAAATAAATATGAATGATGAATAAATTGTAAATGATGTCAGTCTGTTGTGTTTTTTAATAGTTACAGCAGAAGGAATGGATGCGCCATTTTTAAAAATAAATAAATGATGGACCCACCCAAGTGATGCTTTGCAATCTGTCAGCTCCATAGAGAGATGAATGGAGCAGAATGGACACGTGTGACGGATTGCTCCATTCAGAACACCCCCCCCTGTAGTTAGCACTACAGCCTTGCAGCGCTGGGGTCCTGGGTTCAAATCCCACCCTGGTCAACATCTGCAAAGAGTTGGTATGTTCTCTCCGTGTTTGCGTGGGTTTCCTCCAACACATACTGGTAGGTGGATTAGATTGTGATCCCCATGGGGACAGGGACTGATATGGCCGCTTTGTGCAGCGCTGCGTAATCTGTGTGCGCTATATACATAAAGAATTATTATTATTATTAAAGGGGTGAATATGATGATTAGGTCACCATATTGTTTGCAACCCGTTTCATCAACATTAGATCTGCTCACACCCTGACAAGGAACCTGCTCCATGATTTGTGACTAATAATCCACAGCCGGGCGCTCGAGGAGGCCTCGGAGGACTTGACCTTTACCATTATATTAAGGAAGAGACTGTAACACATCGCACATGTAAGTTAGGTTTTTATTTCATAATTTTTTTTCCGGTTCGGGATATCAAAAAATCCTGACAAAATAAAGGTGATTTACTCAAAACTGCTGTCCCTCTGGATGATCAGATCTACGGATCCGTCGCCTGTGGCGGCTTTATCAAATGTTAAAAAGGAACGTAAAAACAAACATGCAGACACATGTACATTTTGTGTTTCCTATGAATCGTGTGGGGGGGGGGAAGCATAGACATAAATAACGTGTAACTTCTCTGTAGGAACCCGAGAGGGAAGCCTCATCCAGAGAGTATGGAAAATCTACCTCCGTGTAGTTCCTTGTCCTATGTAGTGGGAAGGGGGGAGGGGAACAGAGGGAGGCAAAAGAGAAGCTTTGCTGGTTATGATTCAGAAACAAATATATAGGTAAGGCTGAAGTTTCCTGGATATCCCTCGGTGGTTACAAACAGAAGGGAGAAAGAGCTTTAAGCTTCCAATTCTACACCCAAGCCAAGTTTATGGCCGCCGGCATTTATGTTCTTTCCATCGACCAGCGCAGACAACGTCAGCTTCACACCTGCGGAAAGAAAGAGACGACCAATGAAGAGCGCGACACCTGGAGCACCGCCCCCTTGGCTGTACACGACTAAGTGTTTTTTATTTTTCAATGCTCAACTTCCACAAGACCTAGTTTTATTACCCCCTCCCATCTCATCTAGGAATACGAGTGCTCAACTTTGGGTTTTCAGCTAATTTTTTAAAAAATATTTATCACAAACTTGGCTTATACTCAAGTAAAAAAAATATATCGGGGCTGGTTCTATGGCTATATACTGGAGGGCAGGGGGCTGGTTCTATGGCTATATACTGGAGGGCAGGGGGCTGGTTCTATGGCTATATACTGGAGGGCAGGGGGCTGGTTCTATGGCTATATACCCAGGTTTTTGTGGCAAAATTAGGGGCCACGGCTTATACTCGAGTATATATGGTAATTACATTTGAGGGAAGCCGTATATAAAAAAGGACTATTCTGCCTATATTGTCTTCATATCAAATGAAACCTCCCATAAGGAATCCACCATCAGGAGTAGATCGGATAATAGACTCCTCTTGGCTGCCTCTGCCCTAATCTGTAATTGAACAATCCCAGAACCCAACTGGTTTTACATTTTCCGGGATTATTGAAGATTAGGTCAAGATGGAGGCAGGAGGGATCTACAATCAGATCTACTCCCGATGGTGGAGTCTTCATGGCAAGTTACCTTGAGGGTTCGGTCACAAGTAGCGCTACGTTTACAAACACAGGGTCCGGGGGTAGGTCCTGGCCCAATCACCTTTCTGTACAAATGCAAGCGATCACTAACCAGATCTGGGGTCTTGGATTGTTTTAATGCAAGACACCGGGTTTCGGTTACTGATCACATGCGTTTCCATATAAGCACAAACCCGATCGGGCCGAGGCCTATCCCCATGTCCTGGCGCACCGCTAGCAGTACATGCGACCCTAGATATAGAATCCTAAGACTTTGGAACCTTTATCTCAGTTTATTTTGCGACTTTTTTTCATGACACTTCACATTAATGCTATAGCTTAGTCAAAAATATATTGCACTTATTTGTAAAAAAATAAAGAAAATTGTCAAAATTAAAAAATTCTGATTTTTCGGATTTCTAAACGTTCTACTCATCATACAGTTTAACCGCCCAGATCGGTGCCAACTAACATTAACCGTATGTCTGCTGTATGACACCTTTTCTTAAATGTTATTTAATTAGGACTTTAGGGGGGTTTAAACCTTGAATACAGATTTTTAAAAAAATATTCTTTAGTGGACATTTCATCTTCATAGGGGTTTTCATAGTTCTATATTAGAAACTCTCCACAAATCAGCCCATTCATTTCTTAAACTGCGCCCCTCAACCTATTCCAAACAGACTTTAAAGCATCTCCTAAGAATTAAACAAAAATGTAACTTAAAAATTCTAATTAAACGATTACCATATATACTCAAGTATAAGCCTAGTTTTTAAGCACAAAGTGTGCTGAAACCCCAAACTCGGCTTATACTCGAGTAAAAAAAAAAAAGATATAGGTTTTACCAGGTTTTATGGTAAAATTAGGGGCCTCGGCTTATACGTGGGTCGGCTTATACTCGAGTATATACGGTATTGCTTCTAAAATGTACATGTTCACGCAGGATAAAATAGGAAAACACATCTCAGATGTAGCTGTGCAGTTTCTAACCAGTAGGGCAACTCCCCACGTGTGAATGTAAACTACTTTAAGGGCCACAGCAGAGCGCAGATTGGAAGGAGCCATTCAGTTTTTATAGGGCAGGTTTTTTTGTTTTCGGGTACTTTAACACATTTGAAAAGTTCCTGAGCCACAAGAACAGCGACACCCACAATCCTATTTCGGAAACTACATCACCCGGAGAATTTATCAAGGTTTATGTTGAGCTTTTTACCACCGCAGAGGTTTTATAAAAAGTAATTTACATCGTAAGTGAAAATCTTTTCCAAAAAAACTTGTGTTGGCCCTAAATTTTTATTTTTAGAAGGGGGTTAAAGAAGCAAAAGAACCCCATAGTGTGATCACGCAGGGGATGTCACTGCATTCAGGAGAAACTGAGTAAAACCGTTTTGCTTCTCCAATCTAAAATGCATTCACTTTCCCCAAGATCTTTATAAGAGACAGAAAAAAGGTTCAATTTAAAGAATCTTTAGGTTTTTTCTTTTTATAAAGCCCAAATCATGGGATAAATACTTCAGACTTAAAATTAAGTGCATTGGTCTGATTTATAAATCTAGGGGGTTAAACACAAAAGGTCTTATTCCCTACCCCATTTTATTGAGTTCTTGGTGCCCAACAGGGATTGTTTTTAAAGTGATCCTTTAGACAAGCAATAAATGCAATGCACTATCCCTTTAAGGCTGAGCTCTGCTGCGATCACAACAATCTAAAGGTTTATCCAGGATTAGAAAAGTCCAGCGGTTGTGTATAGTGTATAGTATAATATATATGTACTGCAGAGCCCTGGTGTTGTGGAGGTGCATTACTAGTCCCCATCCTGACTATGCAGTGTACGTCTCCACTTTGATGTGATCAGCCATTATTTTGTCCCCGGTCCAATCACATGGACTAGAGAACTTAGATGACTACTCCAGCACTTACCTGGCCTGAGAGTCTGGGTGTAACCTACTCCGACAAGGCTTGCATTGTTCACTTTTGCCTGATTGTGAAATAAAATAGCTTTAGATTTTAATTTATCATACATCTCTAGAGAGATTAACTACATAGCGGCCGCATACAAAATAGTAAAGCAATAAATCCACATTTATAGTGTGTAGAATATATTCCTTTGCCATATGGATCCATCACTAAAATATGGCAGTGTGAACACAATCTAAACCTTAACATCCCAGTTTAGATGGTCCAGAAAACCAGAGTGTCCTGTGGATGTCCCTACTAGGTCAGATTCTGGGTTAATTTACTGTATTTTCCGGACTATAAGGCACGCAAAAAGTTTCTTAGATTTTTTCAAAATCAAAGGTGCGCCTTATATATGAACCGTACTTACAGACAACAGCTGCCTTGTACTGTGCACAGGTCTGCCACCTGCTGGTCATTCATCCTTATAATCAGGTGCGCCTTATATATGATCCGTACTTACAGACAACAGCTGCCTTGTACTGTGCACAGGTCTGCCACCTGCTGGTCATTCATCCTTATAATCCAGTGTGCCTTATATATGATCCGTACTTACAGACAACAGCTGCCTTGTACTGTGCACAGGTCTGCCACCTGCTGGTCATTCATCCTTATAATCTGGTGCGCCTTATATATGAACCGTGCTTACAGACAGCAGCTGCCTTGTACTGTGCACAGGTCTGCCACCTGCTGGTCATTCATCCTTATAATCCGGTGCGCCTTATATATGAACCGTACTTACAGACAACAGTTGCCTTGTACTGTGCACAGGTCTGCCACCTGCTGGTCATTCATCCTTATAATCCAGTGCGCCTTATATATGGACCTAGACTGTTTATCAGGCATTTATCGATGGTGTGCCTTATAGTATACTGTATTATGAAATGCGACTAGTCACGAGGCCAGAAAAGTCTTAATCAACTTTACTGGGATTCACATATGGTTAACAAGTGCAAAAGTGCAAGTAGCATCGATTGTCCAATACTCACAGAGATGGATGCATGGGAGTCCAACTGGTATTTAGCAGCAATGCCAAAACGGGTGCTGTTGTTTCCGGATGTCCAAGCAAGGTTAACTGCGGTCTCCAATTTGTCGCTAACTTTCTGATAGATTGAGCCAGCAAATTCAGAGCCATCATTGCTGAGGAGAGACATTACAGGACACAAAGTAAACCATTGGGATACAACAAGTTTCTAATCTTCTAGTGGATGGGAATCACAGAAGGGCAGCTTACCCCCCCCCCCCCCAACAGCGTTTGTCTTTACCCCTCGTTCGATGTAGTGTCTGATCGTTGTAGGACCTGCGTCCCACTAGTCAGGAGAATGGGTGCCCCATGTGTCACCATTCAGATTCTAAGCCTCTTATCACTGGAAAGGGGAAAGGGAGGTTTGACTTTTATTTTTAATATATTTCTCAAATATATAGGCTACTGGTCAAGTATCCAAACAGACTGTGCCACAGCAAGCAGAGGGCAGCCCCATTTATCAGCCTAAACATAAAAATTATCAAATAAACATCCATTTGGTGACATTGCGTTGATGTACTCACACGTTGGTATGGAGTTGGAAGTCTCCAGTCTTGTAACCGACTGCAAAGTTATTCTTGGTCAACTTGGATTTGGCACTATCAAAGGTCATCTGGTAACCAGCGAGCCACCCCTCGTAACCCAAAACCGCGGAGCCATGGATGGCAGGACCAGCAAAATCAAAGTCCACATCACAGCCAAGGTTCACAAACTCCCGCTTGTAGGCAGCCTTAACCTTGCCACTCTTCTTCCTGAGAAAATCAAAGAAAATAATTAACGATGATGTATGGTAACTATGGTGACCATTGCCGAATATAAATGTGAAAACATGGAGAGAACCTAAAATACAATCAGTTCTGTGTACAGGACTTGGACGGCCCGGCTTACCCAGCGCACAGGTAAAATATCCCTTTCCAAGCAAAGAAGAATTATGTAGGATGAGCTGTGATCAGTGCGGGAGCAGAAGTGCAGGAGGCCTTAGCTGCGGCTCAGAGACTATTAGTCCAGCATAATCCTGACCCGCCACTTATCTTCATCTCTGCAAAGAAATCCGCTTCCTCAAAAGCCCCCGGCCCAGTGCAATCCCGTCACGTCCCAGCCCAATGTATTCCCACTGCGTCCCAGCCCAATGGGGCACATTTACCAAGGGTCCACGGACTGCAATTCCTTCGGGTTTCCCGACTAATTCCGATTTGTGCAGCATTTAACAGGGGTTTTTGGCGCACGCGATTGGATTTGACCGGCGGAAAACCCGACTGATTCAGACTAAGCGCAGGATTTAGAATTCAAATTGTGTTGCAAGGCCTGCACTTACATGCACCAGGAAGAAGAAGGTGACCTCCGGGGACCTGAGCAGGGACAGTGCGGATCGGGGATCATGACAGAACCGGGTAAGTAAATGTGCCCCAATGTATTCTCGCCGTTACCCTACCCAATGTATTCTCCAAAAATAAGACAGTGTCTTGTATACATTTTTGCTCCTACAGAAGCACTAGGTCTTATTTTCAGGAGAGGTTTTATTTTTCAAAAAAAAAAAAAAAAAAACCTATAATAATTGGCCCCAATCTCTCACTTGCACTTTCCTCATCTCAGCCCTTGTCCTGGTGGCCGCCTGCATCTCATTTGCAGCGCAACAGTCAGATTTCATCCAATAATTTCTTTGCCCACAACACAACTTAAAATATATAAAGGGACTACTAATACTCGTGTGTAGCCCATGGAGGGAGCTGCACAACGACGGCCACTGGGGCTTATATTCAGGGGGACGCCTTATATTTCTAAGCTGCAAAGAAATTGTACCAGGTCTTATTTTCAGGAGGGGGCATTTTTTTTTTTTAGGGGAAACAGGGTAGCAAGATTGGATCTCTAGCGAGGAAAAAATGGAGGCAGATACTCACCCTGTGTTAGGTGAAAATGTTGTGTCAAAGGTCAGCTTCAGGCCTTTAGTGAGCTGTAAACGGAAAGAGTCAAAATCATTAAGTGCAACAGAACAGACACTCAGATGTCAGAGGGACTTTGGGGGTTTTGGTGACAAATTCGCATTCCTGACACTTGTCGCTGTTTTTTTTCATTTTTCAATGTACAGAACTGTGAGGGCTCAGTGTTTAAAGGGGTTATCCGGGTTAAAAAAATTTTTTATGGCAGGGCTGGGGAGGGCTAGTTAAACATAATAAACATGCACAAACATCTTCTCTGTGCGCCGGTTTCATTACACCGGCGCACAGGGAGCTTCCAGCCGTCCGGAAGCTCCCATCCGACACCATCTCCCAGCACTTACAACGCTGAGAGATAGGGACGGATGGGAGGAGCCGGCCACATCGCGGACCGGAAGCTCCCTGTGCGCGGCTTCCGTGCCCCTGTAAACAAACAGGGGCACGGATCGAAGTGACCGCGGCGCGGGAGGAGGCAAGTCCATGTTTATTATGTTTAACTAGTCCTCCCCAGCCCGGGCATAAAAAAAATTTTAAACCCGGATAACCCCTTTAAGACCTTCGCTGTCTGCTCCAATGACACTTAATCCTTTGGTTCAGTATAATCACGATGATACAAAATTTCTAAAGAACTTTTTCATATTTCGATGTACGGATCTGTGGGAGGAGTCATTCTTCACGAGAAGAGCCAACGTTTTCATTGTTAAGGTTTTCTGTTATGGGGTTAACCGCCAGGAATAACCGTTTTTTTTTCGATAGATCACGCATTTTGGGACATGGCGATATCCAAAAGATGACATTTTCTTTGTTACCATTTTGGGACACGGGGATAACTAACAGGTTTATGATTATTACTGTTTATATTTATATCAGTTCTAGGGAAAAGGGGACGTCTGAATTGTTAGATAACTATTTTCCAGACCCCCCCAGGGCACTTTAACCCTAGGTTTTCTGATTGATCCCATCATACTACAGTATTATATGGGGACTTAACTTATCATTTATTACAATGTCACCACCAGAGCAACAGTTCTGATTATTTGCAGTAGCAATAAATGATGCGAGACTCCGAAGCTAAATGACAGGTCAATCGTTTCTTACCTGATCTTCAATGGTAATTTCTGTCCCCAAAGTGTTATCCGTGTTCCATTTCTCTGTAAAAGTCAGGCCATATTCTCCCCACTTGTATTTGGTCTCTAAACTGCCATTCACTTTCCCAGAGTCTGTGTTTGAGGAGCCAGAAGTTGTAAATTCCTAAAAAAAAAAAAAAAAATTAATGAAGGGATCATCACCTAGAACAACCCAATTATGAACACAAATTTATGTTAAAAATAATATATACACAAAACCAGTTCTATCGGACTAAGAAAACTCAGCCTAATCTAGACGTAAAGTGGATCTTTGACCTATGGGAGCTACAACACATTCAGAACTTCCGTCAAATTCTGTGGCTAATGTGAAGTTTGCAGATTTGAATGCAGATCATTTCTAGTGCACCCGGCACCCAAATGTATTCGGCCTGTGGAAAGAGGAAAACCAAAGGACCAATGGGACTCCTTGCATCAAAGAAATAAGAAATAAGTTGTTTGCCATATGAACTGCAGGGGGCGTAATAGAGGCCCCATACATTACACCATCATATTCTGTAGCGCTTAACAAATCGCTATTATCACTACTGGGGGGGGGATCATCTGCAAGCCAGAAACAGTAGTTACTTACCGGTAATGATGTTTCCCTCGAACCACGGCAACCAACCAAAGAGGGATCCGCCCCAGGGACAGGAACCTGAGCATAAAACATGCTCCTCCTATTCTGCCTCAGTGTTTACAGAGACTGGAAGCCATATCATTAGTACATCAGAAACATATAATCTATATATCGTTTTCCATGTATGTGTAATTTATATATATATATATATATAATATATATATGTGTTTTTTTTTTTTTTTTTTTTGTATGCAACACCCGTGAATTATCCTATAGAAACATAGATTTTAGGAAAGAACACCCCTGGTGGGAATATACCAGGTGTCCGTCGTGGTTCAGGAAACATCATACCGGTAAGTAACTACTGTTTTCCCCTTCACCACGACGGCACCAACCAGAGAATTTTCAGAGAAAAAAGTATTAGGGAGGGATAACAGAGGAGAGACCTTCCTCCCAAAGAAGTTCAGATGACCCCGCACATTCACCCGATAATGTTTGAAGAAGGTGTGGGGGTAGTCCAACATGCAGCCTGACAATTTGGTCCAAGAGGCATGTCTGAATTCTGCCCAGAGGTGGCTAGTGCCCGACAGAATGGGCGTGAATATTCTCTGGGGCAGATTTCTCAGCCTTTCGTAAGCCAATTGTATAGTGATTCTAATCCATCTGGCGATGGTTGCAGATGAAGCTTGGGCCTTGTTTCTTCTTCTGAAAGAGAACAAATAAACTATCTGATTTTCTCCAGGATTTTGAAACCTCTAAGTATTGGAGAATACTGCGTCTAACATCAGGTATGAAAAATTTTTCACCTTCTGACCTAGGATTGTGCAATGATGGAGATATTACCTCTTGGGACCTATGAAAATTAGAGACCACTTTTGGAAGAAACTCAGGTCGGGTCTTAGAATAATCCTATCATGTAGGACAGAAAAGTGGGGGGTCTACATGACAATGCTGCTACTTCCCTACCCCTCTTTGCCGAGGTGATGGCTGTTAAAAATACTGATTTTAAATGTAAGAGACTTATTGAGATCCTTTCTAAAGCGCTCAAATGGGGACCAGATAATGATTTCAGGACCAAAGACAGTCCCAAGGGGAGTCTAGATCTAATAGAAGGGCGAAGTTCACGAGGCCTTATAATAATCTAGATATCCAGGGATGACTAGCTATATCCTGGTCATAAAGAGCTGAGGGCTGACACCTGAACCTTCAAAGTTGCTGGTTTTAACCCTTTTTCAAGCCCCAACTGTAAGAAGCCTAGAATAAGTGTTAAAGTCTGGTGATCTATGTGTATGTGCTGATTTCCACAAATGAAAAGAAAGCCTTCCAGTTCTAAAATAAATTTTGTAGGTGATAGGCTTCCTGCTATTCTGCAGAGTGGATCTTACCCGAGAAGAAAAGTCCCCTCTTTTGTAAGATTAACCTTTCAAGAGCCATGCCGTTAAATGAAGCCCTTTCACTTGAGTATGACAGATAGGACCCGGAATAACAAGTCTTTTCCTGTCGGCAGTATCCACGGGTCTGCGATTGCATATCCCTGAGACTGAAAACCAAGCACGGCGTGGCCAAAACGGGGCAATGAGAATCACTCTTGCTTTGTCCCGTTTTAATCTTCCCACCGTTCTTTGGTATTAACAACCATGGAGGGAAGGCATAGAGTAGATGGTATTGTCCCCCAATTTTGGGAGAATGCCGCTATGGCCAGGGGATGTTCTCTGCATTCGGGAAAGAATTTTTTATTTTTTCGATTCCCTTGTTGGCGAAGAGGTCCACTTCTGGCAACCCCCCAATTTTTGTTATCATGTTGGGAAAATTTTTTCGTTCAGACTCCAATCTCCCTGGGAGATGAAATTTCGGCTCAGAAAGTCTGCCTGACATTTTCTGTACCCCTTATATGCACTGCATTTAGGGATTTGAAGTGAACTTCTGCCAACTGAAAGATCTGGGAATAATTTGCATTAGGTGTAACCCTCTTGTGCCTCCCTGTTTGTTTATGTAGGCCACAGTAAGTGGTGTTGTCTGCCTACTAACACCTCTGTTCCCGTAGAGTGAAGTGCTGCTTTTAGGAGCCCTTTTAGTACTGCCAATAATCTTGTTGCAATTGGAAGATAGTCGTTTTCTTGTGGTTCCCAGTTGCTTGAAAAGACTGATCTACTACTTGAGCCCCCCATCCCCCAGGGCTGGCATCTGTATATTATTCCTTCCCATTCTAACACCCATGGAGACCTTGTGTTAATTTTGGGGAACTAACCACCAGTCTAGAGATTTTAGTACATGTCGGAATTCTTATTTTCTTGTCTGGATGTTGGACGCTTGTCCCATGTGATGAGGAGAAATTTTGGAGTCTCTTGTATGATACTGACCCAGGGGACCGCCTGAATGCTTGCCACTAAACACCCAGAGAGACATGGCCCCTCTGAATGGAGATTTCGGGAGTGGAGATTAGGGTCGTTACTCCTTTTGTATTTTTCTTGCTTTTCTAGAGGAAGGAAGTTTTTTTGACACTGGATCCAGCCACCCCCAGGAAACTTTTTTGTGTTGACGGGGTTATACAAGACTTTTCTAGGTTTCTGACCCACCCAAAATCTAGATTTTGCATACCCTGTCTACCTGGTTCCTTACTGCATGTTCTGAGCCACCAACTAGTAGGAAATCGTCCAAGTACGGATGAACAGACCTGCTCTTTTCATTATAAAGGTTGCCATTTCTGAAATACCTTTGTAAAAACCCTGGGTGCGATGGCTATGCCAAAGGGAAGTGCTCTGAATTGAAATGCAAGATCCTTTGACCTACTTGAAACCGCAAAGTCTTAGGTACTTCTGGTATTCCGGTAATTGGAAAATGTAATAAGCGTCTGCCAGGTCGATTGACGCCATGAACTCCTGGAATAGCAGATTTACCGCAGACTTTAAAGTTTCCATTTGAAACTTGGGATCTGAAGATGTGAATTAAACCCTTTAAGTTTATTATAGCTCTTATGACCCGTGGGTTTTTTCATCACCCAGAAAAGATTGAATAAAACCTTGACGCTTTCCCTCCCCCGACGTACCTGACACAGTACCTTTTTGGAAAGAAAGTAGCAATTTCTTGACTCATGCAGTCCACCTTTCCGGACGGGACTTTTGTAATTCCGAATCTCTGATGAGGAGAGTTGGTAAGTCCCAGGTGATCCCTTGTGAGATGGACTTAGGATCCCAGTTGCTGTCTGATATTGTTTTCCGCCGGAGGAAAAGGAAAGTCTTCCTCCTACCTGGGCCTTATGTCATGTGGATGGGAAACGGGCCGGTTGGACTGATTCCTAGACTGGTTAAATAAGAACCCCTATTCTCTGTGGTCTGATAGGAATTTGGGTCTGGAGTCTGTTCTCTCTCCTTTCAAACCTTGCCCTACCGAAAGGACCGAAAGGATCTTGATTTATAAGGAACAAGGGAAGGAATCCTTTCCTCTTATCCCCCGCTTTTTCTAGCAGATCATCCAGACGGGACCGAATAAAAATCTCCATTACAGGGTATATTCACAGTCTGCTCCTAGAGGCCAATCACCCGACCAGTCCTTTTAGCCAGAGGCTCTTCTTGCCGAGTTTGATAGTGCCGCAGATCTTGCTGATAGTCTCAGACTATCAATTCGGGCGTCTGCTAAAGACCGCTCCTTCTTCTGTATATTTGCAATAGAGGACTGCAGAACTTTCTCTAGGGACTTTATTTGTATATCATTCCCCATTGGCCTAACCACATCAATACTGCTCGGGCCGTGCACGCGGCTGCCACCGCTGGTTTGAACGCATTTGTCGAAGATTTCCCAATTTTTTTAAGGTATCCCATCCATCCGTTTCCTATCTAAAGGATCCTTAGTTGGACTAATATCTTCAAGGGGTTAGGAAAGCCCACGGCCATTTTTATGATCGAAGTCATCCCACTTTAGGTGGAGGGGCCCAGGATGAAGTATTATCCATCCAAATCAAGGGGTATTTCCTTTTAATTGCTCTGGAAATAAAAGATTTCTTGTCAGGGTTTTCCCACTCCTTTGAAATTAATGTGAAATAGTGTTATGAATGGGAAAAGTGCGTTTTTCTTTTCCGCTAAACTTTCAAACATAATGTCCTGGACTGACTTTGGCTCTCTCTTTTCCTCAATTTCCCATAGTGGCTCTAATCATTTTTAACAATTGATAGTGTCCTCCATTAGGAATAAAGGACGCCCCGTCTCGTTCCTCCTCAGAGAGTGAAGAGGTTTGTTTCACTCCTGAATAATACCCTCTTCTTCAGAGTTTGAAGGGTCTTCTCCGGGGCTGTTACAGTGGAAGACCCGAAGATGATTTTTATCCGTAACATAGGTGCCGGATTCTCGTTTCTTTTACTGTCAATTGGACCTCTCTCTAATTACCGAACGAAGGGTCTCCAGCCAGAGGAGGATTCCTCTGGATAATCTTTCCAATACAGGAAGCAACACTTATTTTTTTCAATAACCAGATGGCAACTTCCTACCGCACATCCTACAATTCCCTGTGGTGTGTTTTCCTAGTGGCTTCTTGGAGTTTCTTCTCTTCTCCTAAACCATAAGATCAGAATATTAGTGTGTGTAAGTAAAAATCATGCCCCATCGGGTACTCCCCACACCTTCATTACCTGAGTTGGGTTCTTCAGGGTTCAGGGAGCTCACGCTTATCCCCATTCTCCTGGCCTAGCTGCAAAGCCCCAAATGCTTACTCCTGCATGGCGCTTAAATGTGAAGATATCCAGCCAGGCCCCCCCCTTCCGGTTCCAGCTTTGCCGGCTCGTTCTTCTATTGCATATATACACATAGGGCACAAACTAACAACAAAAAAAACAACCACCCACCCATACACCCAACAACAAGATCCCGGCCAGCCCCACGCCCTCAACCCCTGTGGTGATATTTCATTCCACGGTGTTTTTTTTCTTTTCTTTTCGCCCCTTTCTTCCACACTCTTTCCAAAGAAAGAAGAGACCCCCCCCCCCCCACGTATTTTTCCGTTCCAGGCAGCGCCGATGCGACCCGGAAGTGAAGAGCAAGCACTTCCGGTCGCGCGCATCAGACCTCACAGCGAGGCGCAACACAGGAGGAGAAGGACCACGTGGAGCCAGCCTTCTCCAGAGAGACGCGACGCGCCCCCCGGTAAGTTAGAACTGCGGGCACCCGACGGAACCAACCAGAGGTTCCCTCAGCCCACGCTCAGGTCCCTTCCAGGGACAGGAAACCACTGAGGCAGAATAGGAGGAGCATGTTTTTATGCTCAGGTTTCCTGTCCCTGGGGGCGGATCCCTCTCTCTGGTTGGTGCCGTCGTGGTGAAGGGGAAATTGAGGTCTTTTTGCTACAAGTTCACCGCCGCAGCAGAATTGCCACATAAGAAAATAGAGAATTTCACTTTGTTTCTAAAGTTTCTGGAATTGGCGCTGAGTACATAACACAGCCTTCCCACATGTGCAGATAACTCGGATGTGTCACTACATCTACAGTATAGGCCATCCAGGTGTGATCAATGGAGGTGCAAACCCCGAGGATTGTCAAAGTAAACAGGGTGTGAGGATTAAAGGGAACCTGTCAGCACATTTGCACATATACAGCCAGTGACAGGTTCCTATAGAGCCCTATTAACTGAACTAGAAATGACCCGACAACGCAGGGGGTCACCATGTATATTACTACAGAATTACTTATGTCCCCAACATCCAGAAAACTGTATTTCAAGATGGATTTTCCAGACACTTTGGAGAGCAGGACTTCAGCGCCCAGCACTAGTGCCCCATGCTGAAACATTATTACAGAACAGTAAAGTATCCAGTCCTGCCCCCTGTAGTGTAGGGTCAGGAAATAGACCCCGTACACAGACGTCTCAGCGAGGCCTTAGAGCCACCATTACAGGCTGAGTGGTTAGCACTTCTGCCTTGCAGCGCTGGGGTCCTGGGTTCAAATACCACCCAGGTCAACAACTGCAAACAGTTTGTATGTTGTCTCCGTGTTTGCGTGGGTTTCCTCCGGGTCCTTCGGTTTCCTCCCACACTCCAAAACATACTGTTAGGTTGATTAAATTGTGAGCCTCAAGGGGGGACAGGGACTGATTTGTGATGCTCTGTGCAGCGCTGCGTCATCTGTGTGCGCTATATAAATACAGAATTATTATTATTACAACTCTAATAGTTTTTGCTTCATCTCAGAATTGGCAAAGCCCCATTGGGGTCAAAGTGGTGGCTACTGGTACAAACTACCTACAGTACGAGGTAAGTGGCTCTTCTGCTACAAGACATTCAGACATTAAACTCACCACTCCACTCGCAGACTTGGTTTTAACATCGAGTTTCACGAGTCCAAAACCTGAAGAAAATGCAGAAAAATTATTTTAATCAAACAGATCAATCCATTAAGCTCAAGTTAAATGAACGTCTGTTTAGTTCTTTCTGTGACTCTTGGCGCACAGTCCTCAAATATGCGTCGTCTTACCGTATCCTTTGCTGAAGATGTCTCTAGAAGACTTTCCGAGATCAGCGTAAGATGGTGGGACAGCCATTATTACTACAGAGAGGATGGAAAGAGAAAAACATTAGTCACAACACAATAACCAGGGGGATGCAGAGAGCTGCAACTCTTAAAGGGGTCTACCCACAAAGACATCCCGTGGATAGGACCCAACTTGCTAACCAGTGCGGAGACCACTGCAGATCGCAAGAACAAGGGGTCCGACCGACCCCTCGCCACTCCTTCAGCTGAGCTCTACGCTCCGTGATCTCCTTCAGCTGCATAGAGATAAATGGAGCAGAACGGTCATGTGCGGCCGTCTGCTGCATTAGTCTTCTGGAGTGACGAGGAATCGTTCTCGTGATCTGTGGGGTCTCAGCACTGAGCCCAACACTGATCAGCAAGTTAGGCCCTATATACCGTGAGTAGGGCTTAACATGACTTTGCAGGAAAACCCCTTTAAGGAAATCTACCAGCAAAATCCATCATGATAAACCAAGGCCACATACTCATAGATCCAGGCACCGGGACTGTGGGAATCTTCTAAATTAAACTTTTAAAAATATGCTAATGAGCCCTAGTGTAACACTCCCCAGAGCCCCTATCTCACTGCAGCAGAGGTTTAGGGGGAGGTGCTGCTTGCACACTAACAGCCTGTGAATCTGCAGCACAGAGGGGCTCTGTTAAGACCCCCACAGCACTTAGTGGCTCATAAGATTTTTTTAAAAACGGATTTCAGCAGGACGGAGGCCATGGAGAAGTATAAGACTATACCACAGTCACGGTGCCCGGATCTATGAGTAAGTGACTCGCTTACCATGATAGATTTTGATGGCAAATTTCCTTTAAAAGTTGTTTCCCACAAATACAGAAAAACACAGGCGGCAGGTTTTGGGGAAAAAAAAAACAAAACAACGAAGGTCAAATATTGAGCCGCGAAATCTTCAACATACACAACTTTATCCCAGTGCACTTTTATAAAAAAAAAAACTTGCAGTATGAGAGGTTTTACAGGGTTTGTAAAAATTTTTACATTTAGACTGGTAGTAAAAACACAACCCACAAGAAGAGGATTTTCCCCCCCCCCCCCCCCCTAAATACAGCAGGGGTGAGGCCGTAGTAACACTGCAGTGCAACCAAATCCTGCCTGTAATGTATATGGGCTGTATCCAAGGGCAACTCAACCCTCCTGCCCCCATGAAACGAAACACCAGAAAGGAGCCAGAGGGCGGGCGGGGGGCGAGTGCCACCATTCACTTTGGCAATTTTAACGTTTCATACAAGACTGCGGACATAGGAAAATTTAGCAACATGACCGCTCTGTATATCCCAAATGTCCTGAGCTCCTAAACCTGGTGTGGATACACACAGGCGGTTCCCTACTTAAAAACAACCGACTTACATACGACCCCTAGTTACAAACGCACCTCTGGATGTTGGTAATTTACTGTACTTTACCCTTAGGCTACAATAATCAGCTGTAACAGTTATCACAGGCGTCTGTAATGAAGATTTATTGTTACTCCTGGTTCTTATGACAATACAACATGTTTAAATCCAATTGTCACAGAGACCAGAAAAATTCTGTCTGGGGTTACAATTATAAAATATACAGTTCCGACTTACATACAAATTCAACTTAAGAACAAGCCAACAGAACTGATCTTGTCTGTAGCCCGGGGACTGCCTGTATTCTTCCTGGAGGGGTTGTACCCGTTGCTGTGGTGACAATATCTGCTTATTTCCTGCATATTTCCCCCATCAGTCATGTCACACGCCCTGCAGACAGCTAAGGCCCGTATAGAGCGGGGTGTGAGCGCTGCATTCCTAGGAGCGGCCGCAGTGCCCTATGCAGTGCCCTATGCAGTGCCCTATGCCAGGCTGCGGAATATGCGCTGCCCACCCAGGCACAGCAGGAATGTGTCACAATGAGGCCTCCGGGCGCTGATGCAACTTCCAGCAATAAAGCCGAGGAGGGAATAACAAAAAGTTTTCATCTACAAAGCTGCGAGTCAGATCAGTCATGGCGAGACCTTGTACAGGCGGTCCCCTACTTAAGGACACCTGACCCCTAGTTACAGACGGATCCCTCTGCCCTCTGGTGACCTCTCTGCCCCCTGTGACCTCTCTGGATGTTACTATAGTCCCAGACTGCAATGATCAGCTGTAAGGTGTCTGTAATGAAGATTTATTGATAATTCTTGGTCCTATTACAGCAAAAATATTTTGAAACTCCAATGGTCACTGGGACAAAAAAAAATAAAAATAAATCTTGTCTGGATCTACAATAAGATATACAGTTTCAACTTACATACAAATTCAACTTAAGAACAAACCTATGGACCCTATGTAACCCGGGGACTGCCGGTACATCAGACGTTACATTATACGTCATCAGATACAATGTTACTCCATGTGACCACAATGTAACATCCAGGCTGTAAGGTCACCCCCTGCCGCGTCCTATATATAGCAGCCGCTACAAGGGTATATACAGGCGCAGGGTGGGGGCGGCCATCTTGGAAGCATGCACACAGCCATACAGGAAATTAACCCTTTATGAGAACGTGCTGCCTCAGTCTATGATTATACCGTGACTAGACGACTGAAGGGAAAGCTGCAATCCACCGCCATGAGGCAGGAGGACTACTAATCCCAGAAAGCACACAGCTCAGCCAGCATACTGGGAGTTGTAGTTCCACAATAATAGAGAGGCTAATGGGGGAGGGGGGACACAGAAATCACATGTCTAGGGGGAAGAGGGAGCGAGAACTGCTGCGCTGGATCTAGCATATTATAGTATAGTGATATATACTATACATTACACTCCTATAGAAGCGCATGTGTGCATAGGTGTAATCTGCACATACAGCCGCGCACATCCCTCTCCTATAGCGGGGTGACGTTACTCGGGCCCCGGGTCTCCCGCAGTCCCGCTGAGAACTGCGCCGGGCCCGGCCGTTACCTGTGCTGGGTGCGGAGCGGCCTGTCCTGTCCGGAGCGCGCGGCTGGAGGGCGAAGTGAAGGAGACACGGAGCCTGTCACTGCGCAGCTCCGCCCACTGACACACGCCCCGCCCCGCCTTGTGCTGCCCCTGGCGCTGCCTGCACGGAGGCGCCGCGCGCCGGGCACCTCGTCCCCTGACTGATAACGCTTCAGGATTTAATGAGTTCTTCTAAATCAAACCTAAATATTCTCAGTCATAGTGATCCTCGGTAGACGTTATTCTGGTCAGTTTAATCGCTGATATATAACTCGGGCAGCCTGAGCGGACATGGGGGCCTCGTGAGGGCGGGAATGACGCCGGGAGAATGGCGGGGCGGGGAGTCAGTGTCATGTTCGATGTGACCTCATGTCAGCGGGACAGCAGGTGGCGCTGTGGTATATTCTAGAATCTGGTTACACTGGGGCAGATAACAAGGGCAATAATATCACTGCTTAGTACCCCCCCCCCCCCCTTTTCAGAGATCTGGGAGCGGCTGAAAGGCTTACATGGTCAGAGGAAAGCGTGTGGCTGCCGTGCGCTCCCTGACTATATTACTTGGTTAAGAGATGTGTGGGCCGGCAGGCTGTTGGTCAGAGATGTGGGTGCGGCTTTGCTTTGGCCTTAGATAAAGTTCAGAGATGGTGGGGCTGCAGATCTATGCGGCTCCTGTTTGATGTGCATATTGGTCAGGAGATTATTTGTGGAGGCATCTCGGGCTTTTTGGCTCCCGTAGTGATTTCTCTTTGCCGAGGTTTTTTTCTTTTGCTTTTCATATATTTTTTTTTTTTCTTCTTTTCAGTGTGTTTTATTTTGTTACTTCTTCTGTTTCATCTATCGGAGTCAATTCCATGGTCGGCGGGTTTTGCTTCGAAGGCTTCTTGGTACAGGGATGTGGGTGCGGCCTTGGGGATGAGTCAGAGTGTGGGCGGGCCCCCGGATTGGTCAGAGTTGCGGGGGGGGGTGGTTAGGTTCAGAGATGATGGGGGCTGCGGCTTTCAGGGAATACTAGGGAGTTTGGGGGGCTGCCGGGCTTGGTCAGGGAATGTGGGGTGCGGCTTGTTAAGGGATGTGCGGGCTAGCGGCTTTCGGGAGTGCTGGATGAGGGGCATGTCGCTGGTAGATTGGGATGGCGCGCAGGATGTGGGGACCTTGCGGATTGGTCAGAGATGTGGGGGAGTGAGGATTGGTCGTATAGTGTGGGGCTGGGGCACTGCTCTTGTGGATTGGCAGAGGATGTGGGGCGCTGGCTGCAGGCTTGGTCAGAGATGTGGGCTGTGGCTTGGTCAGAGATGCGGGGCGTGGCTTGGTCAGAGATGCGGGGCGTGGCTTGGTCAGAGTTGCGGGGCGGGGCTTGGTCAGAGTTGTGGGGCGTGGCTTGGTCAGAGTTGTGGGGCGTGGCTTGGTCAGAGTTGTGGGGCGTGGCTTGGTCAGAGTTGTGGGGTGGTCAGAGTTGTGGGGTGTGGCTTGGTCAGAGATGGGACTCACCGCAAACACGCTCCTGCTGCCTCCGCTACGAGAAGATGGCCGGCAGCAGCTCTAAAAGGCGCCGAAAGAGACACAGGAGGAGAACGGGTGTTTTGCATTATTGATGCTCATTCCAGAACACAAGCATTTCATTGGAAACATAAATGTATTCTTATAAAGTCCCTCCCATTGCAGTTTCTGATGCAGTCAAAACACTTCAAAAAATGCGGAGTGAGGGCGCTGTCACATGCTGCTTTCTTGGACAGTTTTTAAACGCACTGAAAATGCAGGTGTTTTTGTATGTTTACCACGCAATTGGCTGGTTTTAATCAGTTTCACACCTGTTTACACTTCCAGAAATGGAACACGTGGGGTTTTGAACCCCTTTTTAGTCCGTTTTCAAGCAGTCTTAAAAAAGGCGAGCGGTTTTTACCGTTTTTTGTCCGTTTTCCAATTAGGAGGGCAGTTCAATAAGTACCCGTGTTAGAAATGAAGACACCATTTTTAAAAAAAAAATTTCAACACAGTCCCTTTTTAGCAAGATTCACTTCTCCCAACGTTCCTGCCATTTTTTTAACCCCTCCAAAAAATAGGATTTGTCAAACTCTCTAAAATACGCCTCCGTCTCGGCAATGACTTCCTCTTTTTAGCTAAATTTTTGTCCCCCGAGCCGTTTCTTCATGTTAAAGAACAAGAAAGTGTCGCAGGGAGCCCAATCGGGTGAATATGGAGGGTGCGGCAGCAATTCATAAACGCAATTCATGCAGTTTGGCGGCGACAACTCCGGATGAATGTGCTGGTGCGTTATCGCGGTGAAATAGCACCTTCTTTTTGCGGGCGCGTCTCCTCCAATAACTCACTGTAGCATTGTCTTCCCTTTTTTTAAAAAATCCATGAGGATGACGCGGTTTGCATCCTAAAAAAGAAAATGTTGATTCACCGGGAGAAATCCATTGTTTTGATTGTTGCTTTGTTTCTGGTGTGTAACGAAGAATCCAAGTTTCATCAACGGTAACAACTCGACACAAAAACTCCTTTGGATTTCGCTTAAATTGCTCAAAAACCTGCTTCCAAGTTACCAGCCGCATCCGCTTGTTGTCCCCGGTGATCAATCGCGGCAGCCATCGCCAACTAATCATGTAAAATATGAATTGCCGTTCTGGTCGGCACACCTACGGCCTCTGCTACTTCGTGCACTTTCGTTCGATCAGCGAGTATCATGTTGTGGACTTTTTGAATGATTTCCTCGGTAACCCTGTGTGCCGGGCATCCAGATCGTTCCTCATCAAAAACGGATGTTCCCCCACGTTTAAATTAGTTGAACCAAAACTGTGGTCATAGATGGCGAAGTGTCCCCATAAACAGCTTCAAACTTTGCTTTTATCTCCTCTCATTTTTTTCCCCATCCAAAAACAAAAAGCGAATTACCGAAAGATACGCAAAATCACGAAACCCGTCTTACTCAAATGGCTGCCAAATCCAAACTAACCAATCGATCAGCCTGTAATTTGTTTTGCCGTCGTTTGATAGATGGCAGCACACGATGATAGCACCAACTTCCCCCAGGAACGCCCTCTGTGGTCAAACACGGTACTTATTGAACCGCCCTCGTATATTAATTAAGATGATTGGGAAAACCTGTCAAAAAACGGATACGTTTTTAACGGACTACTTAAAAACTGCCTGAAAACGGGTTCAAAACGCCACATGTGCCACCACCCTTAGGCCTCATGCAGACGATTGTAGTTTCCTCAGGCGATACACAGTGCATTGAAAACACAATGCAATTGGAACAGTCACATCTGCATTTTATCGGATACACATGCGATTGGCAACTAGTATTTTTTTTTGCATCGTTTATATGCAAAACCTGTGGTGCTAGTTACAGATCGCATGCGTTTCCCCAGCAGTCTGTCCTCGACACAGGACTCAGCATAGTGCATGGTAAGAACACACTCTTTAGCTGCAAATTTAAAGGGGTTGTCCACTTTCAGAAAATAATTGATATGTTTAAGTGTGTAAGGAAAAGTTACAGTTTTCCAATATACTTTCTGTATCAATTCCTTGTGGTTTCCTAGATCTCTGCTTGCTGTCCTGCTATGGAAAGCTTCTAGATTTACTTCCAGTGGATAGAAATCTGTCCATGATCTTGTGATGGACCTGAAGGTGCAGGAGCCGTTATTATCAAAGATGGTAATCAGAGCCGTGTGATACATCTCTATCCACTGGAAGTAAACATAGTAAACAAAGCCTTCTATAGAAGGACAGCAAGCAGAGATGTAGAAAACCACCAGGAATTGATACAGTATATTGGAAAACTTTTCCTTACACAAACTATATCAATTATGTGCTGAAAGTGGACAACACCTTTAACACATGGTAATATAGGGATCCTAAAAAGGCCAACTGAGAGCCAGTGGTGTAACTAGAAGCAGATGGGCCCCAAGTGCAAAGACTGTGCCGGGCCCCCGACTATAATGTACGGTTTATAGTAATAGTCTTCTCATATGGGAAAGTGACACCATAAGGGCCCCCTAAACCTCTTGGGCCCAGGTGCGACCGCAACCTCTGCACCCCCTCAAGTTACGCCCCTGCTGAGAGACCCCTTTATGAGCCAGAAGTGACAGCTAATTAATAACATTTGGTTCCTCTGATGGTGAACCCAGTCAAACCAGTTGTATTGGTAAATTTGTAACCAGACTGCACAATTTCAATTAGGAGTAGAACCATTAACCACAAGGTATCAGAGGTGAAAGGACAATCTTCTGATCGCTGGGAGGTTTGTCACTAGATCCCCCGGTAATTTTGAGAATGGGATCCCCTAAACCCGTATTATCAGGTGAAGGTCAAACATGTGAGCTCCTGCTACTTTCATAGTCTACAGGTTAGACAGTAATATCCGAGCTCTATACTCTATACCAGTGAAAGCGAACCTCTTAGAGCTTGAGTGCCCAAATTTTAACCAAAAGTCACTTATTTATTGCAAAGTGCCAGCACAGCAACTGATTTCTCCTTGTTCTTTGACAACTTTCAATCGTTCAGCCTCCTAAAAACACCAACACAGATGAAAGGAGGAGGGCAAATTTGCCTATCATTGTAGGAAGATTCTGGAGGAAGATTCTTTGAGTCTTTTCTGGTGAACTTCATGCTGGGGCGATGGCCTGGGTATCCACAGAGAGGGCTCCGAGTGCTGCCTCTGGCACCCATGCCACAGGTTCGCCACCACTGCTCTATACGCTGTGACCAATGCCGGTCCCGTTGACATGTTTTTGTGATTTTTTTTTTTTTTACTATTCATACAAATAAATGGAATAGCTGTTCCCCTGATCTATGGAAACCGTAGTGGTAAATGACCCCCGTGTGATGAGACATTCATCTCCTATCAGGCATTGTAAAACAATAAGACAGAATCAATGATGTCAGTCTCGGGTTTAATACTTTTTTTCACAGAAATGTAAACAATACACACGTCCCAGATTTGGGGTAACGGAATACAGACCTGGGCTGAAGTCAGAAGCAACAAAAAGGTATGAAATTAATACGAACCGAAACTAAAATACTCCTGAAAACAGGAAAAATTCATTTAAATTGTAAACCATTGGAATCATTTCTACCAATCAACAAATAACGAGGCCGCTCCAGGACCCAGCAGTATCATAAATACCCAACAGAAAGCAACGTACCCAAAATGAATGGATAATTCGCTATTTGCTATAAAAATATGTGCGCCGATACAAAACGCGGTCTGAAATTGATGACAACGAATCTATTCTTTGTACCGGTAACTGTATTATCTGTAATGAGCGCACAACATCTCTGTTTGGCTGGCGGCACGCGGACGCGCTTGGTCCATGGAGCACAGTGTCGGGAAGGAGCGGAGCCGCCGTGTCACAGATGGCGCTTGCATTGTGTTTAGAAACACAATACAAACACCTGGGGGCGGGGCTCATCCCAATTGGAATTGTGTTTCCAGTGAAACCCATGCGATCGTTAACATAAACTCTGTGTTTTGCATTGTTACATGTGTATCACTGGAAACACATTCAGCCAAGCCACCAGGCGTTTGCATTGCATTTCTCAGGTTGATGCCACACATGGCGTTATTCGTCCTTTTTTAACCACGCGTTTTCAGTCCATTTAAAAACGCATCCATTTTTCAAAACGCATCCTTTTTGAACATTTTGGACCATTTACCACGCGTTTGGCAGCTTACAACCTGTTTAACTGTTTAATAATTGGGAAAAACGGACAAAAAAGGTGAGAAACCGATGCGTGTTAAAACTGACTAAAATCGCATTCTTAAAAAACGGACCATAAACGCCATGTGTGGCTTCACCCTCTGGGCGTGCAGCACTGCGTTTCAAAGAGAATGGGGTTGTGCCATGCCCGGTCTCATTAGTGTTTCCAGCGAATCGCATGCAATTGTTTACCAATCGCATGCGTTACACTGCAAACGCATTCGGCCAAGGCTCGCCCCAATGGCGCTGGCGCTGCGCTTGTGACCGCAGTATAAAGAAAGCAATGCAAGGGTCATGTGCGACTGCAACCTTAGGGCTTGTTCACAGATCTGACACTTCTTATTGCTTGTACAATGGGACTATTAGAATTCCCTGGGCACATGATGTACCAAGAGACCAAAGCCTTTCAGTATTTCAGGTGCATCATCCATGGGTCTTGTTAAACCCCCCCCCCCCCCGCCCCCCACACACACACACACACAGAGTCAGTATCAGCAAGACAAAAAATTCTGCAAACTGTTTTACATCCTACAATGGAGAATGTTTCTCTCTCTTCTACACAAAGGTGGATGGAAATGTACAAAGAAGCCGTGTAATACATGAACAGGGCCTATGGCATCAAGAGATTAATAAATAAATTATGAACTTATTATAAAAATAACCGACCAAAATCAAGTTAAAAAGCAGAAGCAGCAGAACAACATATACCGTATTTTTCGGCCTATAAGGCGCACCAAAAATCCTTAAATTTTCTCAGAAATCAAAGGTGCGCCTTATAGGCCAGAGCGCCTTATATATGAACTTATACAGAAATGTACTACAGACAAGATGTACTGTACATTTACCAGTGTTTAATAGCTCCATCCTGCACCTTCCCACACAGTATACAGGGTCCCTAGCTCCTGAAGTGCCCTGGCACCACAACTAACATTGTGCCTATCCTGCCCTCCCCTAGCATGGAGAGACCGGAGCTGCCATAGCGCCGACCACGAGGCAATCATCATCATCAGTAAGAAATCCCCCATACCTGCCAGCCCTGTAACAGGGGAAAGAGAAGGAGCCACAGGGAACCCCACAGGAATAACACCCTGGCTGAGGAGGGAAGGAGAAGGGGCAGAGGGAGACCGCTTAACCCCTGCCACATCACCCTGCATTAACCCCCAGCAGCCCATACCTCTGAGATCGGAGCTCTCTGACACGCTGAAGACAAGTTTCCCGGGAAGTGTAGCTGGCTTGTACTGTGCACAGGTCTGCCACCTGCTGGTCATTTTTAGGTACTGCATTTGATCCTGCGCCTTATACTCCAGTGCGCCTTATATATGAACCTAGATGTCTTAGCAGGCATTTATTAGAGGTGCGCCTTATACTCCAGTGCGCCTTATAGGCCGAAAAATACGGTAGTCTTGTGGGAAAAAAAACATGAAGTATAACTTCATTTTGGACTGAATTTATGCCTCTGCTGAGCAGTCGTATTCACACGTTCATCCCTGTGTCAGAATAGAGAGAGATAGCCGCGCGCTCAACTCATATTCACGTAAGAATCATTGAATAATAATTCCCCCGCAAAAAAAGAAAAAAAATTATAGATCAATCTGCTCAGCTTCTCCTGCTCTATAAGATGCCAACAGAGAGTGGACTGTCAATCATACTGAAAAAAAGGCAGAATTCAAAAGGTTCCCAAAAGAGCCGTATTTTACGGACTATAAGGCGCACCATCAAATGCCTGCTTAAATGTCTAGGTTCATATATAAGGTGCACCTGATTATAAGGATGAATGACCAGCAGGTGGCAGACCTGTGCACAGTACAAGGCAGCTGTTGTCTGTAAGTAGGGTTCATATCTAAGGCGCACCGGACTATAAGGCGCACCTGATTATGAGGATGAATGACCAGCAGGTGGCAGACTTGTGCACAGTACAAGGCAGCTGTCGTCTGTAAGTACGGTTCATATATAAGGCGCACTGGACTATAAGGTGCACCATTTCTAAGAAAATCAAAGGGTTTTTATGTGCGCCTTATAGGCCGAAAAATACGGTACATTTTAATTACGTTTTATGCCATAAAAGCTAATGAAAGCCCAAGGGCTGTGATGTGGGTTTGTTAATAATCTTCCAAACCGTTTGCATTTGGCCCCCCATTGTTAGTTTAGGGGCGAGGCCACATTCACACACTGGACTGTATGTTGGTTGGTTTTCTTGTTTAACAACAAGAAAAATCTACAACTTATCTGTAGCAAGTTCTGCAATATAAGACCAAACAAGACGATCAATACTTTTACAGGAGATGCATCAATAATTGTAAAGCATTAACTATGTAGCAGGTGGTTCAGCAGCGCAGTGCTGCAGACTTTCCATGCCCCACCTGGTATTGGCTTCAGAATACCGATACAGACACTAGTTAAAGAGAACCCGTCAGCCTTTTCTTCCCACACCCAGAGTACTTTTCAGGGGTCTTTATACGCGTCCCACTGATGCCTCTATCCATGGGATTACAGCCATCGTTCTAATTAAAAAATTTTTTCAAAAAAAGGCTTTTATTGATGTCCTCAGTTCCAGTCATGGAGGTGGAAAGAGAAAAAGCTTTGAAAATTATGCAAATGAGTCTGAGGGGTTCCAGGCTCCATTAACACCTATGATGATAGCCCCTCCAGCTCATTGGCAGAAGTTTAAAAAGACTTAAAAAAAAAAAACAGGGCAGATGCTTGGTTTGGCAGATGTCCTTTAATGATTTAGCAGAGTGGAGTCACACACATCCACTGTCTCACTCTAAACCTCCTCCTTCACATTTCTGAGGGTCAGCAGTGTTAGTTTGGAGGCAGGGTAGCTCGACTTTATACTTCAGCTGCTTTCCACCATGACTGGAACAGATGACATCAATAAAAGTCTTTTTTTTAGAAGAATGGTGGCTCTGATCACATGGATAGAGGCATCAGTGGGACATGTATAAAGACATCTAAAAGGTACTGTGTGTGTGGTTTGTGGGAGGTTCCCTGGTGACAGGTTCTCTTAAAATACTGATATACAAAAAAAGACATTGACCCATCCAATCTGCAGCTCCTGACTCCAATGTCTCCAGGAAGGTCTTCACCAGAATCCAGAATGTGCGCAGCATTATTAACGCTTGTTCCATTACAGTATGTTCTGACCCGCAAAGTGACTTAATATGTGATATCCATATAGGCCCTAATGAAGTCTAACACTATAGCGGATGGTAGCCCTCCTCCTAACACGGTGACGTGTAAATGTTGCTATAATGAAGACGGAACAGACAAATTGGCTGGTAGCGAACAAAGCTCATTCTGCATCTGTGATATAAATACATGTTAATACAATTAACGTAGCAGCCATAAAATTAAAAATATTAAAATAAACCTACTCGCGGTTCTACCTTGCAACCTGCTAATAGTTGTCTTCAGTGTTAAAAAAAAATATATTTTCAACCCAAATGGTATTTTTGAAAAAAAAAAAAAGCAAAAAAAACTAATGCTAATTTACATAGAACAGAGAGATCGGCCCTTCAATTATTTAGATCTATAGAAATAAAAATATTTATGTGTTTTTCTCTTCCTGTTATTAGTAACATGAAGAGAAAATCACCAGTGTTATGTGTTACCCCGACCTTCAAATATTGAGACTATAGAATGTCTGATATATCACAATGACAGGTTTAGCAAAAAAAAACAAAAAAAAACGTGATAATTAAAACATTTTAACAATTCTGGAGTAGCGTATTTTTCAGACTATAAGGCGCACCATCAATAGATGCCTGCTAAAACTTCTCAGTTCATTTATAAGGCGCACCAGATTATAAGGCGCACCTGATTATAAGGATGAATGACCGGCAGGTGACAGACCTGTGCACAGTACAAGGCAGCTGCTGTCTGTAAGTACGGTTCATATATAAGGCGCACTGGACTATAAGGCGCACCTGATTATAAGGATGAATGACCAGCAGGGGGCAGACCTGTGCACAGTACAAGGCAGCTGTTGTCTGTAAGTACAGTTCATATATAAGGTGCACTGGACTATAAGGCGCACCATTGATTTCTGAGAAGATCAAAAGGATTTTCTGTGCGCCTTATAGTCCGAAAAATACAGTATGTTTCTTCACAACGCTGCGCTCTACCGTTCCTCTGCTGGGTCTGCTAAAAATTTATGATGACAACTAAAGTCTCTTTAGCCCTATTTTACAGCAGAATAGCAGCGCTAAAATCTAAATGGCCTTGGAAAATACATCCACTGTGCTCCATCTGTAATCAGCCATGGGGTAGTCACCAGCGAATTTGCTGTAGCCAACCTGCAGACAACACATCTTGTATGACCCAGTCTGCAGCAGAATTATTACTTACATGCAGGTGTGTGCCCCCTCTGGCAGCATCCATTTTTCTTTAAGCTTTGTCTGCTCTTGTTTTTAGGAAAAAAAAAATTTACCATTATGTAAATGAGCCTGGGAGGCAGCAGGCTCCATTAAAACCTATGGAGCCCAGAGCCCCTGAGGCTCATTTGCATAATTTAAAAAGCCTTTTTTTGTAAAAAAAAACTGGTGATGAGAAACTAAGAGAAGAGCAGATCCTGCCAGAGGGGGCCCACACCTGTATGTCAGTGTGCTTGGTTTACAATCCCTGATCTTGGTGGTAGATGTCCTTTAAATGAAAATGAGAATGTATATACTTCTGTGTGGGTTGTTACAAATTTTTGGTCTTTTCTATAATTTCCCAGATCTATAGCATTACTTGTATACCTTATATAAGCCTTATGGCTCCACCTAAATATTTGATGCAAAGGGTTTATGGGACTTACATGCAACTTACTTTTCCCTCCGGATGCTAGAGCCAGGCTTACTGATATCTAGTAACAAGTTATCAATGTGCAAACCTTCCATTAATAAATGTTCACCTTCCATAAGGTAAAGTTCAGCAGCAGAAATGGGCATTTCATGCTCTCAAATACCCACACACATTGTTTACCAGATGGGGCAGAAAAAAAAAAATTAAAAAAAAATGTTGCAGCTTCAAAGTTAAGTTCATTTCTGATGAGTTTTCTACAAGGGGGCAAAATAAGTTAATGAAACAAGTTCTTCAGGAACACAGGCCTAGAGAAGGGCCAGCAGTACTCATTGGGGACGGGCCCTTTTACATTGCATTCAAAGAAAGAGAACATGGGGAACCAGATGCGAGCGCGCCGGCTCTGCTGGTACGCACGGGTATTGGCCAATGTGTGGTAATAAAGGAAAAGTCTGGTGGTGATATAAAATGCAATGAAGACATCAATGGAATAATGTTCATGAGCAGCCAAAATGAAGAAGATGCCAAACAGGTTGAGGACCCAGGAAAGAGTATGGAGGAAGTTCCAGCTCCGAGGAGTGTCTGAAATAAAGAAGGTTCATGGTGATTATTCGTGTTCATCTCATAATCCGCTCTCACACATCTGAAATGAATATTGTAGCCAGTTTGAGGCGGATGACCCGCTACAGGCACAGGCGCTCCCCTGCCGCCCTCCGCCACCGGCGCTCCCCCTGCCGCCCCCTCCGCTCCCCCTGACGCCCCCTCCGCCACCGGCGCTCCCCCTGCCGCCCTCCGCCACCGGCGCTCCCCCTGCCGCCCTCATCTATAGATTACTAGAACTAGGGACTCATTTTCTCCATATGAAATAGGACCTGTCACCAGATTCTGACACCCCCCCCCCCCCCCCCCCCCGACTAACAATTCCTGCGGAAAAGAGGTCACAAGTCCTCCCTATATCACCTAAAATTAGCTGCCAGTGGGGCCCTGTACTTTAATTACAGCCATTTTCTGATATGCAAATTAGCTTTTCTGCCTCATCTCTGGCAGCCTCAGAGAGGAGAAGAGTCAGAGATATCAGTGAACCATCAGTCTCTTCAAATCACTGCTCTGCCTCCTTGTACTCGGGGACCGCCTGCTAATATTCAACTACAGACATATAAAGCTCTATGTACAGATGGGAAAGTGTCAATTGTTTTTTACACGGTGCCTTGTGTTACATTCATGACATGTGACCAGTGACATCATTGCAGGCCTTTTAGCCCTCTAAGAATAGCAAACTGTACCCCATGTATGTGATTGCATGAAATCACAGCAGCCTCCTTTGAGGATGGAGAGAAGTAGAAGTCCATGGAGGCTGCCGTGACTTCATGTGGTCAGATACATTTATGGGGTACAGTTTGCTATTACTAAGAGGCTAAAGGACCTGAGATGATGTCACTCTGGTCACAGGATATGAACTGTGACCAGTAAGGAGGCATAAGGAGGATTAGATGGGAGGGGAGAACAGAGCAGGACATGTAAGTAATGTGTAAGGACATGTGCAGGTAATATATGAGATTAAAGGTCATTTATGGGGATGTAAGCAAAACTATTTTTAGCTAAAAGAAGGTGGACAGATGGTTAATAGATCTCTATAGGATATAGATCTCTATGGGAACCTCTCCCTAGCTGTATATGTGCTGACAGGTTCCCTTTAAGTGTCACATGTGGAGTCACAACATGTAGCGGAATCAAATGCACTTCGCTAACAACGTGAATAATGTCAGTTCCCACTCAAAAACAAATTCTCAACATTTCGGAGTCTGCGAGCCAAGACCTTGAAAACAGCGAGGTATTCATACACAAACGTGCATAACCTTCTATCAAATGCTCACAATTGGTCTTGCAATCGTTACACAAAGTATACCATGGGGAATAACTTTTATTGTTTACCCCCCACAGAAGGCGCGCAGAGGATTGCGCGCGGTCATATGTTGCAGAGTAGTGTCATTTATACAAATGAAACTTACATTCAGTGACAAAGAAGTTGAGCATGGTGAGGACCACAGTGTGACCGCTGAACATGTAGTCTCCACAAGTGTGCACTCCAGTCAGCGTCATGCCAAATCCACTCCAGATAGCAAAGGCGCGCTGAAGCTTGGCCCACATATTATCATAGAGCTAAAATGACAAATCAACAAAAACAACAAGTGCGATTTATTCATAGTCACAAATGTTACCGAATAAAATCAATATGACACAAGCGCTGCCTATAAAATAAGTATCTATGGAAACACTATCCTATTGCTTGTCCCACCTCATGGATAGTATCCAAAATCCAAATCTATTTTATGATGTTCCATTACATAACACATTCATATTTGGATTTACTTATACACCAACACTGAACAAAGAAACCAAAAACATCTGCACTGTTAGGGGTTCACAACTAGATTTGTTATTATTCATATTTTATTATCAGACACACATTGCATGTGCTGGTGTTACAGTGTTGACAGTTTCATGTGATTGACAAATTAAACCAATTCACTTCCCCAGAATTTAGAGTAACCTCAATTTTTACTTTATTACATGGTGTCATCGCTTCTACCAGGACACTTCATCAATGCTGCCAGCAGGTGGCAGCATCACATAACGGAGAGGGAAACGGCCATTACACATTGAGGAAGGCGTCATGTGACTGTACGGTTTCTGAATGTGCGCTTTACATATAGTCATTCATAAAATGTTTAGTCCCCGATATTGAGCCTCATTAAGGGTAAAGGGTATTGTTTTCCATGACATGTTATTTTTAAAGGACAGATTCCCTGATGCTAGATGATTAGTCCTCACTTCACTGATCGTATAGTCGGTAGGTCTTTGAGTTTCTCCATTTTGGAGAAAAGTACGTTTTTAAAATATTCAAATGAACTTCCGCCATAATGTAATATATTCACGCCTCCGACCTGACTGACACCTCCTACAGAGTGTTCAGAGAGCCGGCAACAACATAACATCCCTTACGCGGTCAGTTTGCTTCCCAGTGCAAGGATAAGACTGGAGCTCTGGATGTGACTGGAGTATCAGATGTTATAGAACAATAGATAGACAATTGCAGCTCTGGATGTGACTGGAGTATCAGATGTTATAGAACAATAGATAGACAATTGCAGCTCTGGATGTGACTGGAGTATCAGAGATGATCTAATGCCTCTACAACATTGGCTAATTGTCGCAATCGAAATCATATTTGTATTAGCCGTCTTATACTAAAAATGAGCGATTTTTATACTAAAAATGGTTCCTGTAGTTTGGCGATCAGGTTATCTGTTTTCTGGATCTCTGCTTGCTGTCATTCTATACAAAGATTCTTTGTTTACTGCCAGAGAACAAAAATCTGTCCATGGTCACACAGGTGCACGGCTCGTTAGAAGGTAATCAGAGCTGTGTGCCATAACGAGCCGCGCACCCGTGTGCCATAACGAGCCGCGCACCTGTGCGACCATGGACAGATTTCTGTCCACTGGAAGTAAACATAACAGCTTCCATAGAATGACAGCAAGCAGAGATCTAGAAAACTGTGATGAATTGATACAGAAAGGATACTGGAAAAATGTTTACATTTTTCAAAAGTGTATTTTGGAACGTGCAGGGTGAAAAGTTTCCACTCAAAACATAGTCTATTGCATTCCCCGGGTCACAGGTAGTGGCTGTGTGCGGATTCATTTAGTGGACATTTTAATGTATGTATCAGATACTATTAAAAGAAACCTTAGATACTAAGGAAACAATTTATAAAAACTTGCTGCTCCATATAGTTCCATATCAATGTCCAATTTATTTCTGGTTCGGCAATGTCAGATTCACAGACCTGTGCACATATAACGAGGCAAATCCCCATTAGTCATTGTCCGATGGCTCAGAGGTCTTAGTCGGCACATTCCTATCTTTTGTTCTATAGTTTTAATAGCAAGATGAGAATCCCCTTCATATTGCACTGGCTGAAATGACTCGGCCTCACTATCCGTTACAACAAATTAGCGGTAAAGGTTTAATACCATTTGACTTCATGTTAGAGAACTATATATGGAGTTTTATGGGTTGTATTCATTTGTTTCCTGGGGGCTCAAGAATTCTTTTAATACTATTAGTAGGTGTTGTACTTGTCCTTCCAAATGTTGGTGCCCCTGTTGTTATATATTATGGTATTCCCCCGGTTAACAGGCAGATCAGCCTTCTGGTCTGCAGAGGAACCATAGAAACAAAACCTCAGAACATTTTTAAAATTAGACTTAAAGGGGTTTTCCCATCTGGGCATTTAAATTTAATTTAAATTAATTTCTTCAATATTCTTCAAATATTAAAAAAAATGTTCCTGTGTGAAGAGAATTTCTCATAAATGTAGTCATGTTGTCCCTTAGAAACGAGATGGCTTCCTTGGATACGACCACCTCACATTTAGGCAGCGGTGGCCAGACATGCGCTATTCAGTCCTGCCTGACCTCCTGGATTCAGCGATCATTACCACAGGACGACTGTGGGACCTGCAGTAACTCCCGGACATTTCATATACAAAAACCTTTTGTTTCTTTGTGCAATCCCTCCAGCAGAGGTGGTCGTATCCAATTTTTTAATGACATCTAATTGAACGAATGTTTAAATGTGGCAGATAAATGACTCTGGATGTGACTGCCCAGACGTGAATAACCCTGTAACAAAGTTTGCATCATTTTAATTGTCTAATTTAATACAGCGTTTATACCAACATTGGAGATCTGTTTCTATGGATTGTGTAATATGATAAATGATTGACTCTCCAAAGAATATAGTGGATTTATATGTATAATATAACACTGTGGCCTATCAAGTGTATTGTTTGCATCAACCCTTTCTTGTCTGCCCAATGTGCGTTTTTAATGTATTCATTTTAATGGGGTGGTTTTTCAAATTTGCTGTATTATTGTATATGCTTATAAAGATTTATACCAAAGGTGAATTTAGAATTGCCAGGGGTGTAAATTAAGGGGGTGCAGAGGATGTGGTCGCACCTGGGCCCAAGAGGTTTAGGGGGCCCTTATGAGAAGACTATTACTATACACCATACATTATAGTCGGGGGCCTGGCACAGACTCTGCACTGGGGCCCATCAGCTTCTAGTTACGCCCCTGAGAATTGCACTATAGCCTGGGAACTTTGAGGTCCGAATGTTGCAGGCAATAAATACTGCTCCACCTTCACACAATCAATTCTTGATTAAAATCTCCCTATTAATTTGTTTACCTATCACTGAGAATGCAATAGGTAATTTATCACACTGCAAACAGGGACGGGGTGTGAATTCTTATAAGGAAATCCAAACTTTTAAATGACGCCAGGTTTAGTATTGTAGGTGTTCAGCCATTGGACTAGAACAAGTTTGGAAGGAGAATGAAATGTATGCGACACCCCCTTCCCCCATCACAAAGTGTATGCGCCTTTGTGGGTCAGTGGGAGAGAGGATGAGTGGTTTTACATTCATTTACCTTCAGCACCAGTAGGCACGATATTTGGAGAACATATTATAGAAGATTTATAATGCTATAAAAGACACTAACATCTATTTGTAAATGATTTAAAAAGTTCTCACCTTTCCTGAACACTGCAGATGCTCACCAGGAACAGACAGAGATGTGACAAACATGGTGACGCACCTCAAAAGAAACACCGTTCCCATCAGGCTACAAAGTCGGCGTAAAAGTATAGACCTGGAGAGAAAGACGACAGTAATAAGTACATAAATGTGTATACATGGGGCACCTCTGGCATAGTCATGCTGAGCCATCTATGTGGGTCACATCATCACCTTTAACCACAGGTAAATCGGAATAAAAATCACATTAAAGGGAACCTGTCATCAGGAGCTCCCCCCCTTATTGTCCCCATAGAGCAATGGTGGCGAACCTATGGCACTGGTGCCAGAGGTGGCACTCACAGCCCTCTTCATCCCAGCATGAAGACTCAAAGTATCTTCCTACAATGATAAGCAAATTTGCCCTCCTCCTTTTAACTGCGTTGGTGTCTTTAGGAGGCTGAACGATTGAAAGTTGTCACAGAACAAGGAGAAATACATTACTACTTAAATTGTTGTGCTGGCACTTTGCGAGAGATAAGTGGCTTTTGGTTGAAGTTTGGGCACTCAGGCTCTAAAAGGTTCCCCATCACTGCTATAGAGAATAGTGGGCACATTGCTTGAGGGTTTGTTTTTTTTTTTTTTAAATAAAACTTGCTTTTTTTGATAAAAAGAAAAAAGTTAGATGAAAGTTTACCTTTCTCTCTGCAGAGCCGTGTCTAGTGTGTCCCATGGAAGCGGCCAGTGAGAAGAACTCCCACGGGACCCTGCTCTGCAGAGGAAAACGTAAACTTCCATCTAACTTTTGTTATCGGAAAAAGCCAGTTTTATTATAAAAAACACTTTGGCACACTATTCTCTATGGGGAAGCAAGAAAAAAAAGTTCCTGTTGACAGGTGCCCTTTCAGATGTGATGACAATTTCCTTATGTGTATGAGAAAGCACCACATTTTAGAAATATTAAAACATCCCAAGTACCTAAACAGTGATATCAGTAGGGCCGGACAATGAATTAAAAGGGTTTTATGGAACCTCGTGACATATTGTTAGGATGGGCCATGCTCTGAGTGAGCACCACAGCCTTTACTTTCATAGACACAGCATAGCACAGTTTATTTAGGTTGTGCCTGGTACCACACTTAGAAGTTGGTAAACACAGAGGGCATATACATCACCCGAGGTGCCACTTAACACAGCCGAAGTTACCTTTTTTAAAGATATTGTACCATTGTAAAACATCAATATTAAAATGGGCGTCCCAAGTATTACAGGGATTGTTTTCTCACTAGAGACAGGAGTTGATAAATGAGCATGAGCTCAGTCACTCCATTCAGTTGTATGGATGCAAGTAGATAGCACTCGGCTATCCCTGGCACTCTCACAGAATTGGGTGGGGTGGTAGGACGCATGCTCCACCCTCTGTGGACCCATTCCCGTGATCGGTTTGAGCCCCAGCAGTGAGCAGACCCTCACCTTATCCTGTGGGCAATAACTTCAAAACTTTAGACAAACCCTTGAACAATAGATTTAACACACAGGGCATGTAATTGCTATTCAATGTTTTTGGGGTTTTCCCCTACTTCAAGATAACAATCTGATCAGGGAGTCAGCATCAAGTTGAGCAGAAATTGCTCAGCACTCACAGTTGTTGTCTATGTATAATGGAGAAGCCGGATGCTCCGGACCTGCAGCCACATCAATTACTAAGAACAGGGTCTGGATGAAGCCTTTACTACAGATACACCTGTGATCTTTCTACAAAGCCGTCAAGTTTGAATTGATGTAGAGGAACTCTTACATTTTCAATCAGTTTTCCAGTTGGTCAATGGACATTTTACTGGGGAGTAGGGTCAGTGGTCATCACATTATCAATAGAGGGAATATTAAAGATGGGTAACACTGAAGGCAGGTCATGCAGGATCACCCACTGACACAACTCAGCCCAACCTCTGCACATGTCACAAGCATAATACAACACGCACACTGGGGCAGAGGGACTTATATTTAGACAGCTAAGTGGGCGCAGTCACAGGAAGTAATCTATCACAATGGCGCCTGCTCTGGGATAGGTTGGCACACCCAGCCACATCAAGACTAGCTTACTTTTCAGCATTGACCAATTTGGCACACTTGAGATCTATCAGACCTATCCCAATTGTTACCTGTGTTTGTGAAGAAGTAATACTAGCAGCCAGATATAGCAGAGAACCACTCCACACATCTCCGTCATTGCAAAAGCCCAAGGGATCCGAGGAACACTGCAAAGAATAAGAGAGAAAACATTAACTACACGAGGGAAGAAAAAGACAATGAGTACATGCAGCAACCGCTACACACAGTGGACACTACTCGGTTCTGGTAAATTCCTTGTGTTCCTGTAAAAAAATGGCAACGTATCTAGCGACTACATGTACATGCAGCAGAATGCCCGACTGGACCCGTACACCAGGAAAGCTCCAGGCAGCTCAGTATACATTACATCCAGCGGGAAGCAAAGGATATAAGAGTATAGTAGACTTTTACTAGCACAGGCGGTCCCCTACTTAAGAACACCCGACTTACATACAACCCCTAGTTACATACGGACCTCTGGATGTTGATAATTTCCTGTACTTTATCCTTAGGCTACAATAATCAGCTGTAACAGTTATCACAGGCCTCTGTAATGAAGCTTTATTGTTAATCCTGGTTCTTATAACAACCCAACATTTTAAAAATCCAGACACCAAAAAAAATTCTGTCTGGGGTTACAATTATAAAATATACAGTTCTGACTTACATACAAATTCAACTTAAGAACAAACCTACAGAATCTATCCTGTACGTAACCCGGAGACTGCCTGTACGCTGCTTCCAACAGGGAACACTTTTACGTTCGGAAGAGGTCATTAGAGGCTATAGGAGAAGAATGGCGGAGAGATTGCACCTCCCACTGATTCTGGATAATGCACGTACATACGGCAGCATACGGTGCACAGCCATATGCAGCACGTACTTAGCCCGTATTTTATACTTTCCCATTGCCTTCTATGGGCCGTACAGAACAGACACACGGTGGAAAATAGGACATGCTCTATATAGTTATACGGCTTGCTTACGGTACAGTGGACATCAACGTACATGGATGGCCGTATAGCCCATTGGAGAGCATGGGGTCGTATTCCGGTCGTATATACAGTTGTGTGCATGGGGCCTAACACAGACATTTTTTAAAAACATATTTGACATATACAGTACTTTATAGCACCTGATGACAGGTTCCCTTTAGTGTTTGAATTTTGTTGCAGTTTTCAAACAGAGGATAATCTAGGGCAGTGGTGGCGAACCTACGGCACGGGTGCCAGAGGTGGCACTCAGTCCTCTCTGTGGGCACCCGGGCCATCACCCCAGCACAACAGACAGGACTCAAAGAATCTTAAAGTGATACTTACTTCGCTACTTCTTGCTGACCCCACGATTCTCTGTGTGCAGAGGGACACTGGAAAGAAGCTAGAATAATGCAAATTTTCCATCTATCTACTGTGTTGGTGTCCTCAGGAGGCCAACATGATTAAAAGTTGTTGAAAAACGGGGAGCAATAAGTTACTGCTTTAATTTTTGGTGGCACCTCGCAATAAATAAGGGAGGGTTTGGGCTGCAGTTTGGGCACTCGGCCGCTAAAAGGTTCACCATCACTGATCTAGTGGAATGTTACCTTATCTAGCACTTGGTGCAACACTAAGCGGGTCCCACTAACCTCCGTCCCAATACTTTAGGTGACAAGTCAGCACATTAAATCGATTTCAATGAGAAAAACCACCACAAAATCCACACTGCACAATACATGGTTTGGTGCCGATTCCAAAAGTTTCCCCAACAGTAAAATAAAGGAACATTTCCTACTCTCTCAGCCGTCTGTGAGATCTACACTTCCTCTTCAGTACCTTACATCTGTTTACACATTGTGTCGAGATCACTTGTCACCCCAGCCATGTGATTCCCACAAGTCATCTGGTTCCCTCTGTGTTGTGGCGAGACATTGACAGTAGTTGTGGGACAAAATGTTGCAACGTGTTACTCAATCTCTCCTCCCGAAATGAAGAACTGAAAACCACATCAGGCCCCATTATAGATGGAAATATATGACCCCATAACATCATTTTCTATTAATGTACATTATAATATGTTGGGAAAGATTCTGATATTCTGGACCAAGTTTCATTCAAGCTCTTCAGCCAATAACAATCTGGAACAGTTTAGACCAGTTCTGACCTGGCAGAGATTCCTGCTGTAGTCTCTATAATAACTGCAGCAGGCCAAGCATTCTCGGCCCTACCCACCCGACATGCCCAAAGTGGGGTGCAAAGCCCCTGGAACTCACGGGCAGAAAAGGCCTAATAAATATTTCCCATTGTGTCTGGCACCTACATAGCACAAGCATAAGTTTATAATGTACAGGATGGGCCAAATATTTATTTATTGTAGTAGTAATGTTCTCCATTACACACCGTCCAGTCCCATTATACCATCGCTATACATTGTATCCACCACATCCATGTATAGATGCTGAGGATTTCTCAAGCCCCTACATACAATTTTCCCTCTTCCTATAGCCTGACAGTCTGTGCTCTGTGCCAATTTCTTGTCTTTACAGGTATATCTTCCACAATCACTTTTACCCAGGGTATTTTGGGCCAACACCTTTTCTTGTTTTTTGATCTTCAGTCCATAATTTTGGGGGTTTTAACCCCTTCAGAACTCCTCCATTTATTAAATCTGCCCTGTGTCACTATAAGATATCCAGGGGATTTTAAGTACAGGCGGTCCCCTACTTAAGGACACCCGACTTACAGACAACCCATAGTTACAGACGGACCCCTCTTCCCCCTGTGACCTCTCTGGATGTTACTATAGTCCCAGACTGCAATGATCAGCTGTAAGGTGTCTGTAATGAAGATTTATGAATAAACCTTGGTCCAATTACAGCAAAAAAATTTGAAACTCCAATTGTCACTGGGACAGAAAAATGGTTTGGATCTACAATTATAAAATATACAGTTTCGACTTGCATACAAATTCAACTTAAGAACAAACCTACGGACCCTATCTTGTACGTAACCCGGGGACTGCCTGTACCGTATATACTCGTGTATAAGCCAAGTTTGTGCTGAAAAACGTCCCCTCGGCTTATACACGAGTCAATACGAGTAAAAAAAATAAAAAATGGACTTCAAAAAACTTATATACTCACCCTCCGGTGGCCCCGCTGCGCAGAACTGCTCCACCGATGTCCGCGCGGGTCCTCTTCTGGCTTCCCGGCTCCTCTTCTTGCTTCAGCGTCCGTCTTCTGTCTTCTTTAACATCGTGCTGGGCACCGCCATGTTTTTCTCCCTGGCGGCGCCTAGTATGACGTCAGCATACACAATTCTTTATTTTCAAAGTTCTAAATTCTCAAAGGGTCGTAGCACCCTAATAAATTCATAACTTACATTTCCCAAATGTCTGCTTTATGTTGGATGGTTATATAAAAGATTCCACATATTTTACTAGAATGTTATAAGGTTTAGAAATTAGACACCATTTTTCACATTTTTTGGAAAAAAAAAAAAAAATCACCAAAACCCGTATTTAGATGGACCTGCTCAACAGAGAGGCCTAAATAATAGCTAGACCCGTAAATTACCCCATTATGGAAACTACACCCCTCAACGTATGAAAAAGCCCTTTTAAGAAATGTGTTAACCCTTTTATAGGGGGTTTTATAGGGGTTAAAACAAAATGGAGGTGCGGTCTACAAATTGTAATATTTTTGGACAATACACTCATTTTGGGTATCTGCAGCGCAATCCAGAGCAGATTTGCATTGTCTAATTGTACAGGCTATCATTTTTTTTCTCTTTTTTTAATGTTGACCTATAGGGGCTTATTTTTTTGCCACTTTTCTTTTGCCATAATTTTGGGGCATCTATAGATAAATGGTGAGATTTAATTAACACTTTGTTGGAGGAAACAAAAATCAATTTTTAGGAAGATTTTTTTTTTTCCCTGCTGCTTAACAAACTACAAATAATAAATTAAAATTTAATTTTAGCGTCACCATCTTTTCATACACATAACTTTTTAGTTTTTCGGCTGACAAATCTGGTTGAAAGTTTATTTTTTGCAACTGTCGTTTTTCTTTGGTCTTATTTTGGAGCATGTGACATTTTTAAAATCTATTTTAGTGCATTTTTTTTAAAGGGTATTAATTTAAAATGATCTTTTTCTCAGAGCGTTATTTGGGGTTGTACGGGCCCAATAACGATTCTGTTTTACTATGCAGATTTTCACGGACGCATAGATAACAAATATGTGGGGGTTTTGTGCATTTTTTTCAATTTTACTAAAACAAAACTAATTTGGAGAAAATCTTAGCTGACGAATCTGGTTAAGGGCTTAATTTTTTGCGAGAAGAGTTGTTCTTTTTGGTAGTCTTATTTTAGAGTGCGTAACCGTTTTACTTCTTTTATCAAAACTTTTTAGCGTTTTTTTTCCCCAGCGTTTGCCGTGCTGGTCCAGTAACTATTCTGTTTTATTCTACAGATTGTTATGGATGCGGCAATACCAAATACAGGCAGACCCCAGGTTATGTACAAGATAGGTTCTGTAGATTTGTTCTTAAGTTGAATTTGTATGCAAGTCGGAAGTGTATATAATTGTAACTCTAGACAAATTCTTTTGGTCTCTGAGACCATTGGATTTTTAAAATGATGAATTGTCTTAAGAACCAGGATTAATAATAAATCTTAAGTGTAGACGCCATAAATAACTGTTACAGTTCATTGTAGCCTAAGGCTAAAGTACAGTAAATTACCAAAGGTCCGTTTGTAAGTAGGGGTCGTCTGTAAGTCGGGTGTTCTTAAGTAGGGGACCACCTGTATGTGTTTTTTTGTTGTATTTGTGTTTTTTTATACTTTATCAAGGGACAAGCTGATGCTAAAGTTCACAGTGTTTCTACCAGTATGTTATCGTCTGTATATGGACAGTGACATCACTGGGGACCTCCACACGTGTATTTTAGGTGGGGGGTCAGGAAAACTGCAATACTTTGCATCTGTCCCCCAAAGCCTGCAATGGCATATTCTGAGCTTAAACGTTGCTCAGGAGGATGGTACAGGATGGAACGGGGCATCTTTCCATCCTGTGTTTTCAACCGTATACATGCGTACAGCGCAGATGGAGGAAAAAAGAATACCTCTGTGTGGCAGTATATGGTAAAAGTATACACTTGGCATATATGGCATGAGCTTTCCTGGCATACATACTGAGTGTACACATAAAGTGTGGTGTGAATGTAGCCTTAGAAATTCCTGTGTAAATAATCCCAAATGTCCTACCTCATCCCGACGCTTCTGTTTCTTCTGAGCCAATGACATCAGTATCATAACACCTGACACTCATACAAGTCAAACACAAAGGCCCAATCATGACCTTGACATATTTTCATGCACAATTATTTGCCCTAAAATATGTACGCACCTGTCTAGGAAGATGTCGGGCAGGGGTGGGTAGGTCTGCATGTCCGGAACACGCTCATGTACAATAACCATGACAAAGGAGGTAAAACCAAAAACTATAAAAACATAAACACAGCTGATGGCCGTCTTCCAGTACTCGGGGTCCAGTCTCTTTGGGGGATGTTTGTGCTTTCCGTTGGAGTACTGGTGTGGCTCCACACTGGAATCGGTTCCATGTCCATCAAAGTCTCTTGTAAGATCTCCATTACATAACCAATCAGGACTTGGTGGGGAACTGACGCTGAGGGGTCCTGGGGCTGGCTCATTACTTAACCCCAACTCTTCCAGGACACTTGCATGCTGCTTCTGGAGCTTACGGATAGAAAGCATAAGGCGTTTGATGTCTCCTAATACTTTTATTTCCAGTGGTGGAGAGCGCAAGTCATATTCTGTTAACGCTAACAGTGCGGTGCCATCTAGACGATGCTTGTTGCACAGAATATCTACGTAGTCGCAAAATCCTTCTTCTCGGAGCCATTTGGCCACATGTTTGGTAGTCCAACGTCGAATGCACAGCTGACTGTTGCTTGCCATCGTTTTAGAAGATAACTGTGAAGAAAGACAAAGGTAGTTCAGCTCAGATTGTAGAAATATTTACTTATACTGTATCTTAAAGGGGTTGTCCGAGTTTTGGAAAAAAACTATATGTGGCCGGGAGGGGGCTGCTTAAAACAATAAAGATGTACTTACCTTCCGGTGCCCTCCGGTATCCAGCGCTGCTGTCGCTCCGGTCCGGGCACCATGTAAACAAACATGGCCGCCGGAGCAGCGCTGCATTCAGCTTCCGGCCGGACCCGACAACCTTCCGGCCCCCATACACAATGCTGTGTATAGGGACGGATAGGCGATGTCCACTGAAGAACATCTACCACCAGGGTGAAGGATTGTAATCCAAGCACACTAACATACTGGTGTGTGTCCCCTCTGGCAGGACTTGCTCTTCTTTATGGTTCTTATGGCCTTGTTTTTAAGGGAAAAAAAGGCTTTAACAATTATGCAAAAGAGCCTCAGGGGCTCCAGCCTCTCAGGTTTGTTGGCATTTTTAATACTTTTTTTTGTGTAAAAGCCAGGGCATAAAAAACATAAAAAAGAGCAGATCCTGCTAGAGGGAGCGCACACCGGTATGTCAGTGTGATTGGATTACAATCCTTGATCCTGGTAGTAGATTTCCTTTAAGTCTACATAAATAATTAATCGTATAAAATCTAATTTAATACATAGACTAAATATATATGACCGATCACTAGAATATACACATATTCAGAAGTTCAAGTACATGTATACATCTTTCAAGTCAACAAGTACTTACCTGTGGAGTCATCACTGCGGATCTGCAACCCTAGAACAAGAAAGTGTCCCAAAAAGTGACAAAGTACAATGAGCGGTCCAATGTCCAATCCATGTATTGGAAAGAACAAAGTAAGTGAAAAATCTATCAACTAAAAATAATTAACAGCGCATTGCTAGCGATAAGGAAGTGAGGCAAAGAGCTAGCACTTATCGCAGAGCTATCAGTGGTGACACAGGCAAGAATCCCAAGTGCACTGTGGCAATGGCTGAAATCGCGGAGGTAAGCAGGGCTGTAAAACGCTGTGAATCGAGCTTATCTATTGACTTCTGCAAGTGCTTGGAAGGGAGTCCTGCAGTGGGCGGCCTCTTGTAGGGCGTAGCAGAGGATGAATCACTGTGACTTTCTCCTGTGAGCTGGAACTTCACGTCTTGAGCAACTGTTCCTACAGCACAGACTGAAATGTGAGCGCTGGAAAGGTGCAGACGTCACTCCAGATAGGGGAACTAACAAATAAACTTGTTCATGTGATAAAGCAGTGAAACTACTGCACCCGCAGAACTTGCTTGGTAAAGTTCGCGTTAAGAAATAAGATGACGATTAGAATACACGTGGAGGTTTGCTTACAGCAGGATTTTCTGGTAGGTTTTGGTTACTAGCTATCAGCTCGGGGGCGCACACAAACACATTCAGGGTTTTCAAGAAAAGTATATAAACTCGGCTTATTTATGTTGTTTATCCCATAGAATTGTCTGAAGATCTACCTCAAACTCTACATTCAGCCCGGCCGAGGGAAAAAAAAAATTCAGTAGACTCCAACGTTCACAAGAACAGAAGGCGGCCACAGGGTTAAGGGGTAAATATGGTCCGGATGCCAACCAAAAGTTATTAGTAGCCATAGGAATAAGATTTCTATGACTGTAGCGACGTCACAGCTATGTTAATATAATTGCATTTGTAGTCACAAACCGCATTTAACCCTTTTAAGGACCAGGCCACTTTCATACTTTTTACGTCTTTCGCTGTACTATCCGGACACTAGTACTTTATTCTTTGGGTCAGTACAATTGACGGAATACCAAATTTATATAGGTTTTATTATGTTTAATAGATTTAAATAAATGAAACCGTTGAATAATGAAATATTATTTCTTAATCTTACCATGTTCTGACACCAATAACTTTTATCATATTTTGCCGTACTAAGCCGTGTGAGGTGTTATTTCTCACCCAATTACAGGTCCAGGAGCCTCGATACATGAGAATGAATCAACACTCCTCGCTGACGTCACTGGGGCGGCAACTAACCAATCCAAGGTGACGGCACCCACGACGTCATAATGGGGCAGATTTACTTACCCAGTCCTGTCACGATCCTGCGGTGCGTTATCCGATGTGATTTACTAAGCCCGTGCGCCCGAGTTCCTGTATTTGTCACTTCTGCCCCGCGGTCCGCCGGAGTTCACCTGCTTCTGCTCGTGAGTGCTTGATCTTGTGACACAATTCTTTTTTAAATTCTGCGGGTTGTCTGGCGGTCACGCCTCCGATGCGCCACAATCCGATCGCGTGCACCAAAAACCCGGGGCAATTCTGCGCACATCGGAAATATTCGCGAAGCCCGACGGAATCGCGGTCCCGCAAACCATTAGTAAATAAGCCCCAATGTGTTGAGGGGTTAAAGAAATATTCTGTGTTTTTTGTTTTTCTCTTCACAGCTGTTTAACCACTTAGCGCTCCGCGCCGTAGCTGTACTGCGCAGCTTCCGACTATTAGCGCTCAGCGCAGTACAGCTACGGCGCGAGCGCATACTATTTTAGAATTGTCACCACGTCTCGCGACGTGGTGACATCGGGACGAGAATTGGGTGACAGAGGCAGGAGGAGTTCCTGTCTCCGTCACCCGACCAATCAAATCGGTCCCGCCCGCCGATCGCCGTGATTGGCCAGTCAAACCTGACTGGCCAATTACAGCGATTTTGGGCTAAAAAACGTGCTTTTAGCCCTTTCCTCTTCCTCCAGCGGCACCATTTTGGTTTGGTATCGCTGGAGAGAGGAGAGAGCGTTACTGTGTGCACCAAAATACACTTTTACACTAAAAATAGTGTTCTGATCCTTATCTGATCCCTATTGTTACCTACAAATTCCCATCCCTATCTGTTTTTTCCTGTGTCCTGTGTGTTCCCTGTGTGATCGCCTTGTGTGATCCCACGTGTCTTCCGTTTTTCCCTGTCTGTCCCTTCTGAACCCAAACGCACTTTTCAGTGCGCTGTGTTAGCGTTGTTCTGCACTGGACGCACTTTTCAGTGCGCCGTGTGAATAGCGCTGCACAGAATCTTTAGCAGTCTTAGCGGTAGTTAGTTTGTCTTAGGGCAAGCTAGGTGCATTTGTAGCGCCTTTTTGCGCGGTGCACATAGGTTTTTTTTCGGTGCCTGGTAATATTTTTTTCCAGAGCGCCGTAGGTGTACCCATACGTAGCTACTTTTTGTGTGTGCCATCTGTGCGGCTGGTCCGTGTGGTTTGGTGTGCATTATCTTTTTTTTTGTGTGCCATCTGTGCGGCTTGTCCGTGTAGTTTAGTGCGCATTATTTTTTTTGTGTGCTATCTGTGCGGCTTGTCCGTGTAGTTTAGTGCGCATTATCTTTTTTTTTGTGTGCTATCTGTGCGGCTTGTCCGTGTAGTTTAGTGCACATTATTTTTTGTGTGTGCCATCTGTGCGGCTTGTCCGTGTAGTTTGGTGTGCATTATATTTTTTTTTTTGTGTGCCTGCTAGACGGTTTATCCGTGTAGTTTGGTGCACATTATCTAATTTTTCTTGTTCTCTATTTTTTTTGTGTGCAATGTCTCAGAAGACGTACACCGTGTTGGAGGCATATAACATGCTTGCCTCTGACACCGAGTCAGCTAGTGGGGATGATGGTCCCTTTTACCTATCATCATCCTCCTGCTCATCTTCCAGTGACCTGGAAGGACCCCCAAGAAGGCGCCGTAGGGTTCCAGGGACTTCTGCAATTGAAGTGCCTGGGACTTCTGCAGGAGAAGTGCCTGGGACTTCTGCAGGAGAACTGCCTGGGACTTCTGCAGGAGAAGTGCCTGGGACTTCTGCAGGAGAAGTTTCTGGGACTTCTGCAGGAGAAGCGTCTGGGGCTTCCACTGACCCCACATGGGTAGCCCCAGATAATTATACCCCTCAGGTCCCTGACTTTTTGGGCCATCCTGGCATTAACTTTGACACGACAGGGCTCAGAGCTGTAGACTTTTTTAAGGTTTTTTTTGATGAGGAGCTGCTAAATATTATTATATTTCAGACAAATCTCTACGCTGCACAACATATTGCCCAAAACCCCACGTCCTTTTATGCACAACCCTACAGGTGGACCCCTGTCACTGCAGTAGAGATGTACAAGTATTGGGGCATAATACTCCTTATGGGGATAGTAAAGAAGCCTTCAATCAGGGACTACTGGAGCACAGATATACTGTACCACACCCCCATGTTCCGCATGGCAATGAGCAGCATGCGCTTTGAAGCCATCCATAAGTTTTTGCACTACACTGACAACACACAGTGCCCACCCAGAGGTGACCCCAGTTATGATCGGTTATTTAAGGTCAGGCCCATATTAGATCATTTTAGTGCCAAGTTTGCCCAGGCATATACTCCCGCCAAACATGTGAGCATAGACGAGTCCCTGGTACAATTCAAATGGAGACTTCAATTCCGCCAGTACCTGCCCAATAAGAGGGCAAGATATGGTGTGAAAATGTATAAGCTGTGCGAAAGTTCATCAGGGTACACATACAAGTTCAGGGTATATGAAGGGAAGGACTCCTCTATAGTGCCCCCAGAATGCCCCCCCTTCCTGGGTGTTACAGGGAAGATAGTGTGGGATTTAGTGCACCCACTGCTGGACCAGGGCTACCACCTCTACCTGGACAATTTCTACACCAGCACCACCCTGTTCAAGTGCCTCACTTCCAGAAATACTGCGGCATGCGGCACTGTACGCAGAAATCAGAGAGGTCTCCCTAAGTCGCTGCTTGGGCAAAAACTTAAAAGGCACGAAAGCAGGGCACTATGCAGCGACTCTGTATTGTGTGTTAAGTACAAGGACAAGAGAGAGGTCCTTGTATTAACCACAATACATGAGCACACCACCACCCCTGTCCCAGTACGAGGTGCCAGTACAGAAACCCCCAAGCCAGACTGTATTTTAGATTATAACAAATACATGGGAGGGGTGGACTTGTCTGACCAGGTGCTTCAGCCGTACAATGCCATGCGGAAGTCGAGGGTGTGGTACAAGAAGCTGGCCGTGCACATCATGCAGATGGCATTGTATAATGCTTATGTGCTGCATCGATATGCCGGCCAGAGGGGAACTTTCCTGGAATTTCAAGAGATGGTAATAAAGTACTTTCTTTTTGGAGACCAGGAAGGGGGGAGTGCTAGCACATCTGGAAGTGAGGCCACATCACGTATTGTACCAGGGCAGCACTTTCCAGGAGTAGTTCCCCAAACAGCCAGCAAGGGAAGGTCACAAAAGAGGTGCAGGGTGTGCTCCAAAAATGGCATTCGGAAGGACACCATTCATCACTGTGAGACATGCCCAGAAAAACCAGGGTTATGTATGAAAGATTGCTTCCGAATTTATCATACATCCCTGGATTTTTAGAGTACCCTGTTGTTACCCTGACGCACAGCTTATACATCATGCCGCACCTTCCCTTCTAAGCCCTGCCATGTGCCCAGCCTCTAGATTACTGTCCCGTATGCTTTACCCGGGAAAACATGCATCATGATTTTTAGGGTGTTTGTCTCCCATGGCAGCAGCTGGGCACAAAATGACATAATAGATATTTTTTACTATGCACTATCCATTTTGCACTTTTTCAGGGGTCCACCTGTGGGGTTAAAATGCTAACTATACCCCTAGATTAATTCATGGAGGGGTGTAGTTTCCAAAATAGGGTCAGTTCTTAGGGGTTTCTACTGTACTGGCCCCTATTGGCATCTACAAATCTTTCATGATGCCAAAAAGAAAAAAAAAAGTACAATGTCTGTGCTCCAACAAGTTATTCCCTTTTGAGCCCTGCCGTGTCACCATCCTACAGATTATTGCCTCCTATGGGGTATTGCCCTAACCGGGGTAACCCGCAGAATGATTTTTGATGTGTTTTTCCCCAGTGGCATGAGTTGGGCAAAATACTTTTGTCACTTCAATGGCATATTTGATAAATTGCAATACAACTGTTTCTCTGCACTACTCACTTTGTATTACATTTGAGCCAGCACCTTAGGGGTTAAAATACTCATACAAGCCTACATACATTCTTTGAGGGGTGCCCTTTCCAAAATGGGTTCACTACTTGGGCTTTCTATTGTACTGGTACCTCGGGGGTACCCCCCATTACCAATCTAGTGAAAACGAAGCTTGAAAACCTAAATTGTGCTTCTTTCTTCCTGACCCCTGCCGTGTGCCCAGTCTGTAAATTATTGGCACATGTGTGGTATTGCTGTACTCGGGACAACCTGCAGAATGATTTTTGGGGTGTTTGTCTAAAGTGGCACGGGTTGGGCACAGTATATGAGGCACTAAAATGACATTTTTGAGATAAAAACGCAATTTTTACTCTGCACCATTTGCTTTGCATTTAATTTTGACCAGCGTGTCGGGGGTTAAAATGCTCATACAAGCCTACAATCTTCTTTGAGGGGTGCCCTTTCCAAAATGGGTTCACTACTTGTGGGTTTCTTTTAACTGGTACCTCGGGGTACTCCCCCATTACCAATCTATGTGAAAACGAGCTTGAAACCTAAATTGTGCTTCTTTCTTCCCTGACCCCTGCCGTGTGCCCAGCGTAAATTAATTGGCACATTGTGGTATTGCTCGTACTCGGACACACCCCAGAATGATTTTTGGGGTTTTGTCTAAAGTGGCGGGTTTGGGCACAGTATATGAGCACTAAATGACTTTTTTGATATAAAAAACGCACAATTGTTTTTTATAGTTTTATTACTCTGCAACAACACATTTACTTTGGCATTTATTTTTGACCAGCTTGTCGGGGCGTTAAAATGCTCACCACAACCACCGATATATTCTTGATGGGTCCTAGTTTCCGTAGGAGCATTTATTGGGGTTTCTATTGCACTGGCACCTCACGGGCCCTGCCACATGACATGCACTCCCAAATCCAAACATGTGAAAACGGAGCTGAAAATCAAATTTCCCTCCTTCCGTTCTCATCCCTTCTGTGGCCCAGTCTGTAACTTAGTTTGGGGCAACATGTTTGGTAATGGCTGTATTGCGGACAACCCGCAGAAGATTTTGGGGGTGTTTGTCTAAAGTGGCATGGGTTGGGCACAGTATATGAGGCACTAAAATGACATTTTTGAGATAAAACGCACTTTTTACTCTGCCACCATTTACTTTGCATTTTTTGGACCAGCGTTGTCGGGGTTTAAAGCTGCGTCACCACAACCACCGATAAATTCTTTGAGGGGTCTAGTTTTCCGTAATGGTATCAGTTATTGGGGGTTTCATATGCCTGGCCTCACGGAGCCACTTCACCATGACATGGCCACTCCAAATCTCCAAACCATGGAAAACGGAGCTGGGAAATCAAAAATTTCATCTCCTTCCGTCTCATCCCTTCTGTGTGCCCAGTCTGTAATTATTGCACATGTGTGGTATTGCGTACTCGGACACCCGCAGAATGATTTTTGGGGTGTTGTCTAAAGTGGCATGGGTGGGGCACAGTATATGAGGCACTAAAATGAATTTTTTGAGATAAAAACGCAATTTTTACTCTGGCACCTTTATTTGCATTTAATTTTGACCAGCGTGCGGGGGTTAAAATGCTCACCACACCACCGATAAATTCTTTGAGGTCTAGTTCCGAAAATGGTGACATTTTGGGGGTTTTCTTGTACTTTTGACGTCGGGCTCTTCAATTACACTGTGGCACCACAAAATATTTGCAGCCAATTGGCCTTCCAAAATTCCCAGTATCGCTAACTCTGTTCGGACATCGCGTGCGGGGAACCAGCAGCAGACATCCACATGTCTGGTATTGCCGTACTCGGAAGAAGCAGGGCAGAAATTAGGAATAATATTTACCTCAATCCTTCTGAATGTATCCGTTTTAGGGCTAAATTGGAAAGATTGAAATCAAAAATTGAAATTTCAAAATTTCCACTCCATTTTCATATGCTTCCGGAAAAATAATTAAAGGGTTAACAGACTTCTTAAATGCTGATTTGAATAGGTTGAGATGTTAGGTTCATAAAATGGTGTTACTTGTGGGGGTATATAGTACATAAGTCTTTATAGGGCACTTCCAAACTGAATTGATCACCAAAAAGTTAGCATTTTTCAAATTTCAAGAAAATCTGAGAAGTTGCTCCTAAAACTTCAAACCTTCTCACATCCATAAAAATAATGGAAACGTAAAACAAATTATGGATATAAAAAGAAGACCAATGGCAAAAGGTTTCTATCAAAAAAAATTTGTGGTATCACTTTTTGTCTAAAAATTATAACATTTGAAACTTTGAAAATAGTCATTTTTTTCAAATTTTTCCTAAATTTTTGAATTTTTACCCCCCAAAAAAGGAACGGATCACCGAAATGACACTACTAACATAAACTACAATGTCTCACGAGAAAACAATCTCAAAATCACAGAGATATCTTAAAGCGTTGAAAAGTTATTACCACAGGAAGAGACACTGGTCAAATTTCCAAAAAAAGTTGCGAGCCTTAACCTGCAAACAGGCTGCGTCCTTAAGGGGTTAAACAATAAGCAGGCCATTGAACAAATACAAGTTACAAAGTGGCTTGGGACTAGATCCATAAACCCTTAGAGAACCTGTTATGCAAATTAACCTACCCAAAATAAATAATCCATAAAAAAAACTATGATTAAAAAAAGCATTGCCCTTATGCCTAAATGGTGCATTTCCATGGCAGTAATGTTAAAAAATCTTTTTGTAAACTTATATGCAACTCACCTGATGCGAGTCCACTGACAAGCGCGTTCAATGCGCCCAGCATATTCACGGATTACTGCATTGCCCCGCCTCCTAGTGCCTGATTGACACTTCCTGATGCCAGGTAATGTAAGATTTATGGGGATGTAAGGGAAACAATTTTCATCTAAAAGGTGTCAGTTAATAGGGCTCTATGGGAACCTGTCACGATCTGTATTTGTAAAAATATGGTGACATGTTTAAATAACCAATAATCAATCTTGAGTCCTTTAAATGCCTATCCACGCAAATAACCTACTGTAAAGAGAACCAATCCAAGATATAGTAGGTCTATCAGCATCTGTTTTGCATTCTGCGATCAGTATCTAGAGCTTAAATTAGAATATAGAACCAAAATGTAGAACCTAAGGGTGAAGACACACGTGGCGTTTTTAGGCAGTTTTTGGGTCGTTTTTAGTTAGTGCGTTTTCACATAGTTAAAACGCCCAAAAAACGGCCCAAAAACGGCCTAAAACCGCCACGTGTCTTCACTCTAAGGAGACGTTGGGAGGATTCCCGATGCACCTTTAAAAATGGCCATGGTTAGGACATATCCCACATCTATCTATTCTGTGTTCCCATAGTTTACAACATAATCTAAGCAGATGGAGGCAAAAAGGATGCATCCGTCTGACAGTATAAGTCTATACGCTGGGAGTTTTCCCTTCTGAATATAGAGCCAAAATGTAGTTTTGGCTCTATATTCTTGTTCAATAAGCTTTTATTGAAATCAACATAAAACAATATTCAAGGCATTATCAATGAGATATTATAAGATAAAGCAGCATACATGTTATGAAGTAGTCAAGTGCAGATATAGCGGATCCAATATTTATCTACAAATAAATGCCCCTTCGCTCGGCATCGACCACATTAATAATTCCAATATAGGATTATGTCCTTATTGCATTGCCTGAAGAAGGTATATAAAAAAAAAGAATCTAAGCCACTACCAAGCGGGTAGTATCAACAGTAACCACATTAAACATATACGTCACAGGAAGACATGGGATAAAACATGCAGGGATACATAGGGATAAGGGAAGTGGGGGACGGGAAGGAACACACAAGGAAAGAGGAAAGGGATTATAAGAAGGGATATAAATAAATAAATAAATAAAAGGGGGAAAATCCAACTCACACCAAATTTCTCATTTCCTGACGTATATGTGTCAGGGTGTAGCACCGTTGCCTGTTATCCAGAGCGCACATTCAGGCGAGCTGCGAAAGTCGATCCACGGGGACCATATCTTAGTGTATTTATCCATCTGTGAATCCGCCAGTCCCTCCATGGCCCTCATCTCCTCCATTCTCATTATATGGTTCAAGGCTTCTGCCCATTGGGCCCTTGATGGACATACACTCGACTTCCAGAGTCTGGGAATAATCTGACGAGTGGCAGAAATGCAATGTCTCAGGAATCCCTTTTTTGTTGCGGAAATAGAACCGGGTATCATAGATAAAAGCCCAATCTCTGGTGATGGTGTAATTGTGTCTGACCATAATTTATTGTAGAGTGTAAAAACCGCTTCCCACAATTCTCTAACCGCAGAGCAAGACCACCAAATATGCAACATAGATCCATGCTCCCCGTTGCATCTCCAACAGGTGTCAGGTACTGCTGGGAACATCTTGTGTAGTTTAGCTGGAGTTCGGTACCACCTGGCCATAATTTTAAAGTTTGTCTCCTGTAGCTGTGACGAGACAGAGAGTTTATGGGTCAAGACAGCCGCCTTATCCCAATCCTCTTCAGTAAATGTTTTACTTAATGCTCTCTCCCAAGCCTGTCTGTATGGGACTGGCTCTTTTTTAGTCCTCTCTCTCAGCAGCCACCCGTATAATGCAGATATCAAATGTCTAGGAGCATCCTTGCCCGTAAGAATTTGCTCTATAAATGTTAGTTCCCTTGTAAGGTTATGTGTGGGGCCCAATGATAATAGGAAACTGCTTAATTGCCTAGTCATAAACCACCTACTACCTCTCATGCCCGCAGGGAACCATCCATCCAAGGAGTGTATGTCACGGCCATCTAGTGCGTGTCGTACTTGTACCACTGTGTTCAACGGAAGTCCAAATAAACTAGAATTAAGGTCTCGAAGGGGGCACCTAGGATCTAAAAAAATTGGTGACAGGGGACCCGGTATGGAGGTCATGTTATACCGTTTCCTTGATTTGTCCCAACTACCCAGGAGTGATTTATATAGGGGTGAGCAAGGAGAAGATGTGTCGCGATTAGCTGCGGGAAGCCCAAGGGATGCCACCAAGGGTGCAGGATTTAGAGAAGTTTCTAGTGACACCCACAGCTTAGAGGACGCGCTCAAAACTGCATCTACCAAGCAAGCTAGCATAGAGGCCTCGTGATATAGACCCATATCAGGCAGACCCGCCCCCCCTAGCTCTTTAGGCCTAGTGAGAAGTCTGGGTGCCATTCGGGGTCTGGAGGAGCCCCATACAAAATCCGAGATTACCCTTTTAAGTCTATTAAAATAAGAAGTAGCTAGTGGTATGGGGATTGTTTGGAAGAAGTATAGCAGTTTCGGCAGTATGTCCATTTTAATTACGCTTATCCTCCCGAACCAAGAGAGCGGCAACCGCTTCCAGGCTAGGAGCTCCTTCTCTAGTGACATTAAGAGGGGTTGGTAATTAACCTGGAATAAGCTAGACAGGTCCGTTGGGATTTTTATCCCTAAGTACGTGATGGCATTTTCAGCCCACCGAAAGGGAAACTTGCTCTTAATATCTTCTATCAGAGTGTTAGGTAGGTTTACATTAAGTAGTTCCGATTTGGTAAGGTTAACTTTAAAATTGGAGAGTTCAGAGAATATTTTGAATTCAGCCATTACTGAAGGGAGTGTTGTTCGTGGTTGTGTAATGAATAGTAATAAATCATCGGCAAAGATGGCCATTTTGTGGTGGAACCCGCCTATATGCAAGCCCTTAATAGATTCATTACCTCTAATGGCATTTGCTAATGATTCCATCACTAGGATATAGAGCAGAGGTGAGAGGGGGCATCCCTGGCGAGTTCCATTATTTATGTTAAACGGTGAAGTAAGATCTCCATTCACCCTTACCATCGCCGTCGGGTTTTGATAAAGGGCCATTATACGTTTTAACATAAGGGGGCCAAGACCTATGTGTCTAAGGGTCTGTTCCATGAAGCTCCAACTTACTCTGTCGAATGCCTTTTCGGCATCGACAGACAAGAGGCACATAGGGATCTTTTGTCTTCGAGCGGTGTGCATCAGAGACATTGTCTTGATTGTATTGTCCCTGGCCTCCCTACATGGGACAAAGCCCACTTGTTCTTTATGTATGAGCCCTGGTATCAGTGATTGCAAGCGCTGTGCCACCATTTTAGAATATATTTTTATGTCTATGTTTATTAAGGAAATGGGTCTAAAGTTGGCACAATGGGTGGTGTCTTTCCCAGGCTTTGGGATCACAGAAATATGTGCCATTAAAGATTGTTTGGGAAAAGTGGCCCCTTTCGCGATCGCATTATATGCAGCCAGGAGGGGGTCTATTATATCTGCTTTTGTCAATTTATAGAAGCGCGGGGAGAAACCATCGGGTCCCGGACTCTTACCCACTTTTAGTTCTTTTATCACCTGGGCGAGTTCTTCAGGTGCGAATTCGCCCTCCAGACCCTGGGCTAACGTCTGTGATATGCGCTTAGGGGCGTATTTTTCCAGATATGCAACGATGGCCTCTTTCTTATCTGTGTCTCTGTGGATTGGCAAGTTGTACAGAGATTCATAGAATCCCCTGAATTCCTCCAATATTCCAGATGGATTGACTATTGTACCCTTGGTGGGAGAGTTGATAGACAAGACCCGTGAGGATAATATCTGGGATTAGGCCCTAGGCAACCACTCCCACATTTGTTGCCATACTCCAAGATCAAATTTAGGGCGATCTCTAGCGCATATGTCTTCTGATCCAATTTGCAACAATTGTTGCCTAAACGAGACAAGTTCTGCTCGTAAGTTCAGTCTATGAGTTTTGTTTGCAGCCTCAGGGAGGCCAGAGTTGCTGCAGATCTTAAGTTCAAAGGCATTCTGCCCTTAAGTCGGGCGCCCTGTATCCATTGAATATTCTCTGCCTCACATTTTAGTCCCCCCTCAATCGTGCGCATTAGTAGATTATTGTGTTGCTTGTTTAAACTTCTCAGCCGGTCTGATCCAAGCCCATACTATAGGCATCATTATACTAGTGGATGATATGAGTCTCCAGAGAAAACCTCCTTCTGAGGATGGTCTATGGCGGCCCAACCCGGGGAGGATTCGGACCAGAAAATGATAGGACAACCCAGAGCATGTAAGGGCCAGACTCTAAGGGAATGAGATAAAGAACCAATAGTACATCAATGAGTATGTGGTGTGGCGTACATAATGGCTTGTAATCCCTCTTGCGCGCGGAGGATAGATCTGCCAAATCTACAAGGTTAATGTTACATCTCCTCGTTAGATCTCGTGGGGCTGCATTGGATGAGGACTTTACGTAGTGAGGGTCCAGGTCGGATCACGTGGTACATTCAGCATCTCGCGCAAGTTGATGTCTGAACCCCAGCAAAAACCTGCCAAGTGTCCTCTCGTCATGCGAATCCGATCATGCTTGTTCTCCTACGTGGGGAAATGAACTTAGCCAAGGTGTATAATAAGCCTGACACAGATGTTGAGACAAAAGGAATCTGCCCTCCTGATCTACCTTAGGTCCACAGACCGGCGGGTGACGGGCGGATGAAACGCCTGGAGACCCCTTGGACTTCTGCTCCGGGATGGTGCACGAGACTACCACACGTATAGAATTGTTACCATGTAGGTACAAGAGCCTTAAAATGAGTTTCGGATAAACATGACTATTTGCACACCGTCTCTGTGGAAACTATTAGCGATAGTTACCCCCTTTTCCCAGGGCTTCTTCAAGAAACCCACGTTTAAAGTAGCAACATGATAGGTTGGACAGTTGTGTGCGTGGGAGAGCTGGAGCTGGGACAGAAAAAACAAACAGAGAATAAGGAAGAATGAAACAGGAGGGGAGCGAAAGGGGGTTAACACCGGGGCTAGCACAGAATTTACAGTCAAACAAGAGTACGGACAGGGTTACAGTACTATGAACTTTGAACAAAATCACAAACTCTGACGTAGCTGTTACACTCTTCCCCAAACTACAGATTGGAATGAACCGAAGACTGGTTCACAGCTATTAGTGAAACTACAGTGCTTTACACTAGACACCAATGGTGTCGCCACCCACTTGGGAATGGCGTAAAGCTTTGACGGTCGTAAAGGGCGTTAGACCCTGACGTAAGTAAACCCGTGCCTCTCAGGCACAAATCATATAGGCAGCAGGCCAAAACTTGTTACAACAAAGTGCGACTCTGGCTATTGAATTAAACTCCTAAAACCATAGACCCAATATCTCTCCTCCTCAAGTGTATAATTAGGGAGACTACAGCCAAATAGATGATTATCCTTTCTAGGAAAACCATCCTAGGCAACTGGCGCCTTCTCATCGTTGGAGTATAACCATTGGGGACACTCTGGTCTCTGGGATCTGCTGTTGTTTGCGGGCGGGGACTTTTTCCATTGTTATCCCGAGGGGAAACGGAGGGAAAATATGGGCAATGGCGATGTGGTAGCCACTTGGGAGGCCAAAGTTCGACGAATCCAGGGTCCTCCCAGCCGGTCGAAGACTGCGGCTTCCCATCTTTTTAGCCAGACATTGAAAGGGTACCCCCATCCTTGTATTAATTTCACGGGGTCCCTCTGGCATCTGGAAGTAAGGGCTTAAAGACTTTTCGTAGAAGGGCAGCTAGCGTGCTGGCTAGTGCGGCAGTCAGAATAGAAAAAACTATCTAGACCATGCTGTATCCTCAGGTTGCTTAAGAGACTAAGCTAGTCGAGCTCTGATCACGCTGCCGATACGCTCTCTTATCGTATAGAAGTGAATACGGCAAATGACGTGCGCATCGTTTAGGATCCAGATGTCGCGGGCCAAGTGTGTGCGTGGATTTCTATCTAATTCTGATCATTTTGAGGAGCATTTGGAGCAAGTTGCCAAAGATTCTGGGCCCCACTGTCTAACTGCGGTGGTAGGATTTCTTCAGGCAGCCGCGTACTCAAATTATTCGTCTTGACGATTTCTATGTCCGAGGGGTCCATAATGTCAGCAATTTGCGATGTAGTTGTACCAATAACCTCTTATGAATGAAGATAACATCACGCAGATCTTCCTGGTTCCTCCAGTTTCTAGGACCCTGTGTCCCACATGCTTAATCTCTGATTTAATGTCCTCCTATCTTTCTATGTGAGGCCTCCATTGTCCCAAAAATCAACAAGATCGCAGTGTCCTTGTAGGCAAAGCCATATATGTGTCTTCCAATCCCACCACATGTGTAGGCATAGGAGGTGAAGTTGGCACCAGGCCATTGTCCCCGCGCGCAGCGCGCCGGGGGGAGATAGGGGGGAGGCAGGCTGTGAAGCAGATGCCCAGCAGGGAGAGGCCCACTAGGGTTGTATAAGTGGGTTTGATAATGGTAACTCAGCTTCGGCTTCCCGTGTGGATATTATGGGCTCCTTCCCAATCATCTAGGTTTAGGTGAGGGGGGACCACAGCATATTCGGACCGTAGGACTGTAGGCCCAGATCTACTCTCCAGAGGACTATTAGGGCTGTGTGCTCCGCGATGGGGCCGCCATGACTGCCACGTGGCGCGCATGCCGCGAGTTGCGATCTCCCCCGCTGCGGCCTCGCTTCCCCGAGCCTACTTGCTGGGATGCCATTGCTGCCTCCTTCTGCGTACTTCTGTCTCTCCCTCCAGGCTGGGTCCCTCTGCGGCAGTAGTAGGTTCGGGCTGCGAGTCTGCCCCTGTTTCTTATGTATGCAGCGCCACTATCTTCAGTCCGCGGCCTGCTGTACTGGCGGGCTGCTTGTTAGCGGAGCCGGCCGGCTCGAAGAAAGGAAGCCATCGCCCGTTTTCTTTCTCGGTGCGGATCTCCCTGTGTTACCTTCCTCCTTTCCAACCCCCATCATGACCAGGTGAGAATATTGCCAGCCTGCTGCCTTGTTTTATTCGGGTCCACGTGAGGCGGACGCACTGCAGAGCGCGTGGCTGTCCCTCCCCGCCTAATTAGCTAGCCACGCCCCCCCTTGTAGCTGGCTCTATATTCTAACTTCAGGGGACTAAAGCAATGTACATGCTAGTAAATCATTTACCTGCAATGTTTTTGTTTTAAAATGTCAACATTTTTACCGTTCTGTATAAAAGAATTATCTCTAAAATTCATCTACAGAAATGTAGCTACTGAAAGATATGCAATATAATCATACAAGGTTGCTACAAGCAAATATTTGTGAGAACGATCTGTTCTTTTGTTCTGCTGGTCAAGTGACTGATAGATGCCGAGCCCTGTGTTCATTGGATAGCGCTAGGGTGGAAAGTGGCCTTTGTACATGTACATACATGATAAACACTTCAGTGTATACTCTCAGTCATCTCAACATTCACTATAGACAAATCTATATAGAATATTGATTGATGTACAAGAAATACTGCAGTGTCAAATCATGAAAATAATTTTCAGGGTTTTTTCCCCCATCAGTTTAGGGCCATGCAGGGGATTTGTAAAATCTGTATACTATAAAGCTAGATAAGGGGTTTTACAGGTGTCTAGACTCTGCACCATACATTATGCAAATTTGTGCTTCTTGATTCTTATGGTGGTGGCACATGTGGCGTTTTGAACTCGTTTTTAGTCATCCGATTTTTTAAAACGCGTCAGTTTTTGTCCGGTTTTCTATCTTTATTAAAAACCGGACAAAAACGGATGCGTGTTCAAAAACGCATGCTTTTTTTGACGGACTGAAAATGCATGACTAAAAACGGGTTCAAAATGCCACGTGTGCCTCCACCCTTAGGCCTAAAGTGATTGCCATTGATTTTGCCAAATTATTGTTAGTGGCCTCTGGTGAGATTAACACTTCTCCGGTTCACTGTGGAACCTATGACCCACACAGGGGCTCAGCAGTAACATCACGGCAACAGTGTGCACTCACTACACACATTTCTCACAGATTAAAAATGCCCCTGACATCTGCAACATACTGCCCATGGATGTATTTGCAGCACACGTACACAACTCATATGGGACTCAATGATTGGTGCTCTTACAGATGGAGATCTGGGGAGATGTTGAGGGGAAATCTCTGAGTGATTATTTTATTTAATCATGTTCCCCGTTTTAACACACTTTAAAAATGTATTTTTTTTTTTTAAATATAAAAAACGGTGAATATGGTGACAAACCATGATACATGTGCTGGTGCCATCAGGCCACGTTCAAACTAGGGTTGCATGATGCATTGAAATCACAGTACGTATACAGAACGGTTCAATATCAGGTTTCTGTTCACGCGATACTGAATGACTTCCACAGACTCTACAGACATCGGGCAGGGAAACCTTTTAAGAAATGTGTGGGGTTAACGGCAGAGCAGTGACCACGTCATCAGGGAGATGTCACCATCTGTCCATATATGGTCTCCGCATCTCCCAGGGCTTCCCCAGACATAAGGGGGGATATTTATCAGGACCTCTGCGCACTGCCAATGGTGCAGAGGCCCTGAAATAATCGCAAATGCTAGCTTATTGCTAGCTTTTGCGATTATTTTCCCCAATCCGCCACTTTCACGCAAGTGGGGTGTGAAAGGGCGTGAAGGGGGGGGCGCGGTCGGACGGACGGGAGTGGGCCGGCATGGGGCGTTACTGTCCCCTGCGCACTCGCTGCTGCTGGCGACTTTTCATACGTGAAAAGTCGCCAGCTGTGTTTTTTTCTATGCCAGGCCCTGCCTGGCGTAGGATAAACGCTGCGCTGCTGGCAGCCTGATACATCAAGAGGCGGAAGCCTCTTCATGTATCGGGCTGCGAATTTGCAGCGACGGACCCCTCGTTTTCACGATCTGTGGGGGTCTCAGCACTGAAATCCCCACTGATCTGCAAGTTAGGCCCTATCTTGTTGACAGGGCCTAACGTTTCTTCGTGGGAAAACCCCCTACAAGTAGTATTTTAGGATTAAAATATAAATTTAAATATATTGAATAATAAATCTGACTTTCTGGTGCTCCCAGCGGTTTAGTTTCGTGCACCCACACGAGGGTCTCGCTATTGCGTCTGATAACTGGCTGCAGGGGGTCACTTATTAGATATGTGGTCATTACTTACAATTATCAATGTTTCCCTTAATAATAATTTAAGGTTTCCTAGACTTTAATCCTTTTTACTAGATTTCTGGAATTATAGGAGCAGCCTGTCATTACACAGCACATAACCATGACAGTGTAAATGCACAGGAAAGACTCTTGTCCCCTCCGGTATATAACACAGCACAAGCTGCGACCTGAAGACCTGGGCACTCGGATACAGTCTCTCACCTGTAAGGAGCTAAGCTACTGCCAGGGACCCCGCTCCCCTGATATGTCCACCGGCAGGGTCCCTCTTCTCGGTCACCCGGTGCTTTTACTCGAAATCAGGCTTCGTAAACGGGTGTAGGCCGCTGGCGTGTCCATAGAAACGGCAGTAACAAGAGACGGGCCGAGGATAGAGCGTCTCCCAGCGGCGTCACTCTGTACACGTCACAGCTACTGCTACTGCTCTGCTGCAGCGCCACCACCCGGCCGCCAGGCGCAACAGCTTCTGTTCAAATAGATGAGAATGAGCATAAAAGTGAATAACTGCACAATAACAAGTCCCCTAAAGTATACATGAGAAACACTAATACTATAAGACTAGCAATCAAAGACGATTATACCATGTATAAAAACATATTTGCCAACGTTAGAGACAAGGCTATTCCTACTTGTATGATGATCCTATAAGCAAGGTCATACAAACCTGGTAGGTGCAGACCCCACCTGTCCACAACGCACCAGGACAATGGAGGTTTATTTACCTGGTGGTCAGACTGTTAAGGAGAGTTTCTCCAAAATTGCTGGCGCGGCCACTTTTACACTGACTTGAAGGATAAGCGCCTATAATTTGGGAATATCCTATAGATATGCGATAAATACAGATAAATGTTGGTCAACAACTGCTAATCCGCAGCGATTTACAGAACAACATAGCAGAGGGAAGTTATACAAACCATGGCGTAAAATACTTCATGCTGCTGGTATAGAATCCATTATTTCTGTATATTAATGCAGATTTGACAAAATTTACATCTACATTTCACAGTTTCATGTATATCCATTAGTTATAGTGTAGAACATAGCACAGCAGCCAATATCACTAATTCTACTATAAATAACATGTGCGGGAAGATTCCCCTCTCTACAAGCAATCCTATGGGGTAATGAATTTAGCTCCCAAATTTTTCAGTGGCCTAAGAAAGAAAAAAGGATGTGTCACATGTAGCACAACACATAAATTCATAAAAAACGTAAACCACACCTTTTGCCCCACCCCTTACTCCATCCAAACACAGTATAATTCCCCCCTTCATGCCCCCCATTGTGGCCACCTCATATTGTGCCCACAGCTTCCCTGGATATTGTAGCACAGTGATACTGCAGAGAGCTCCTTGTATCCAGGGCTAGATTATGGGGCAGTATCAAGTACCTTATTTATGATGGCCCCCCAGCTCGGCAGCCAATGTGGGGCCCACTCAACAATATGTCTACAATATACCTTGTATAGTCGAGTATAAGCCGATACACACAATTTTACCTCAAAAAATGGAAAAACACATTTACTTACGTATAAGTCTTAGGTGGGAAATGTCCGTCAGCCTCTACTCAATAATAAATGTCCAGCAGAAGCCTCCCTTCACTAATAAAATGTCCAGCAGAAGACTCCCCTCAATAATAAAATGTCCAGCAGAACCCCCTCAATAATTACATGCTCTGCAGGCATGCCCCCCTCAATAATTAGCTGCTGTGCACCCATGGCCCCCTCAATAATGAATTGCCCAGCAGCCATGACCCCTAATAATAAAATGCCTTTCAGCCATGGCACCATTAATAATGAAATTCCCTGTAGCCATGGGCTCCTTAAAATAATAAACTTACCTGTAGAGCTCCCTGCAGCTCCTCTTCTCCTTGTGGCTCCTCCCGGCAGTCTGTTTTGGATGACAGGCACATTGCCACCCGCTGTACCAACATCATCACCCTTTTCATTTCTTTCTTTAAAACTGTGACACTCCATTAGTTTCAACATAAACTTCAATCCAACCCCTCCGTATCACTACCATTATTCTACAATCCTGCCATTCCTCCAGGGCCCTAACATGGGAACTTCAGATGTTGAGCAGCAAAGGGCTCCCCCAACCCTGAGAGGGCTTTAGTACAGTTACCCTAAAGATTCATCTGTAACTCCATGGCTCTACCATGACAAATTTCTCCACTTACTACACTTAGACCGATCTTGTGTTAAAGCCTTTATCTCCTTCTTCCGCCCCTTTGTGCCCTTTCCCCACCCCTCTCCCCTTATACTTTATTGTTCAAATGATACAGTAGCTGCCTATGTATCCAATGAGACTGTATTAAACTTGCCCCTGCACGGGGCATATGTTTCGCCGGTTCTATTGTAAGGCGTCTTTTTGCTTTTTGATCAATAAAGTTTTGTTGAAACTAAAACTACCACAAGACCACAAACAATTGCGTTACAATTTCATATTGATACCTCAAACTGCAACCCACTCTAAAGAGCAGTATTACCAATAATTTTACTAATATAAACTCCATTTATTAATGATCTTTAACGTCATACGGTTATTAAACATGCACCACCATGGAAAGAACTAATGATACCTCTCTACAAGGCCCAAGTAATAGCACTACATTGGGACTATTACCATTACATAACGACTGAATAATACTGTCATACTGAATGCGGACCTATATATATGCAGACCAGTATTTACCTTCATATAGTGACCACAGAGCAGGAGGTTCCGTTCTGTTGCAGTGTAATTCAATCATTTACAGTGGACGTCCACATGTTGTCTCTTTCCTTCAGTCTAATCTGTCAAGAGACTTTTTTCAGCTACAACACACCTGCAGGTAAATAACAGACATTGGGGCAGATTTATCAAGCTGTCTGAAAGTCAGAATATTTCTAGTTGCCCATGGCAACCAATCACAGCTCAGCTTTCATTTTACCAGTGCTCATGAATATTTTAAAGGGGAGCTGTGATTGGTTGCCATGGGGAACTGGAAATATTCTGACTTTCAGACAGCTTGATAAATCTGCTTCATTGTTGACATCATCCCATATACTCCTCACAACCGACCCCCAAATATATCATAAATACATGCCCCTCACAGCACAACTGACCACCATATATCATATATACCCCTCACACCACAACAAGGCCCATTGTGCCCCCCATATAAATACCACTCGCACCATGACTGACTTCACTGAAGTGAATAAATATATATTTTACCCACTAAATTATAGGATAGCCCCCTATTATTTTATTATTAAATTACAGAAAGTTTCCCTCTAATTGTACTTTATACATTTTCCCTCAGAATTACACATTTTAGCCCACTTTTTATATAGAGCCTAGCACCTCCCATTCTTATATAATACAGCATCCCCAGTCAGTAATCCATGTATTATAAACCCACCTCAGTCACTAATCCAAATAATATACAGTCCCCCTCCTTAGTAACCCATGTAATTCATTAGGCCACCCCCACCATAGTAATACCACACAAGATGTAAGTGAAGCAGCAGCACAATGACTCACAATGGGGCACATTTACTTACCCGGTCCCGTCGCTATCCCCGATCCAGACTGTCCAACGAGGATGAAGTCCGTTGCGATTCACTAAGATCATGTGCCCGATATCCTGCATGTGTGGCTTCCCCGCTCAGGTCCCCGGAGTTCACCTTCTTCTTCCTGGTGCATGTAAGTGCATTGTCTGTGTATAATCCGCTGTGCGGGGAGTCACTAAGATCGTGCCCCCGATATCCTGCATGTGTCGCTTCCCTGCTCAGGTCCCCGGAGTTCACCTTCTTCTTCCCGGTGCATGTAAGTGCATTGTCCGTGTATAATGTGCTGTGCGGGGAGTCACTAAGATTGTGCGCCTGATATCCTGCATGTGTTGCTTCCCCGCTCAGGTCCCCGGAGTTCACCTTCTTCTCCCTGGTGCATGTAAGTGCATTGTCCGTGTATAATGCGCTGTGCGGGGAGTCACTAAGATCGTGCGTCCAATATCCTGCATGTGTCGCTTCCCTGCTCAGGTCCCCGGAGTTCACCTTCTTCTTCCCGGTGCATGTAAGTGCATTGTCCGTGTATAATGTGCTGTGCGGGGAGTCACTAAGATCGTGCGCCCGATATCCTGCATGTGTCGCTTCCCCGCTCAGGTCCCCGGAGTTCACCTTCTTCTTCCCAGTGCATGTAAGTGCATTGTCCGTGTATAATGTGCTGTGCGGGGAGTCACTAAGATCGTGCGCCCGATATCCTGCATGTGTCGCTTCCCCGCTCAGGTCCCCGGAGTTCACCTTCTTCTTCCCGGTGCATGTAAGTGCATTGTCCGTGTATAATGCCCTGTGCCGCAATTCACTAAGATCGTGCGCCCGATATCCTGCATGTGTCGCTTCCCCGCTCAGGTCCCCGGAGTACACCTTCTTCTTCCTGGTGCATGTAAGTGCATTGTCTGTGTATAATGCGCTGTGCGGGGAGTCACTAAGATCATGCGCCCGATATCCTGCATGTGTTGCTTCCCCCGCTCAGGTCCCCGGAGTTCACCTTCTTGGTGCGTGTAAGTGCATTGTCCGTGTATAATGCCCTGTGCCGCAATTCACTAAGATCGTGCGCCCATGTGTCGCTTCCCCCGCTCAGGTCCCTGAGTTCACCTTCTTCCAGGTGTATGTGAGTGCTTTGTCTTGCGACACAATTTGAATTTTAAATCCTGCGCTTAGTCCGACAGCCACGCCCCCGATTTGTGTCGCATGAAAGTTGGCGCGATTTCGCCAATATCCGATCACGTTCGCCGAAAACCCATGTTAAATGTGCCGCAAATCGGAAATAATCGGGAAACCCGAAGGAAATGCGGTTCATTGTGTACCAATGACTCAGAGATGCATCACTGATGCTGGAAATCTTACTTCTAGGGAGCAGATTAAAGGTGAATTCCCACAAAGACAAGTTAAATGTACATCTAATGGATCCCATCATCTCTGATCTGTCTATATGAAAGTGTATATAAACCTTGTACCCTGATAATCTAACCATGCTGTCAACACACAGCACGCAGAGATCATAATGGGGCACATTTACTGAGGGTCCGCGGACTGCATTTCCTCCGGGTTTCCCGACTATTTTCCGATGCATTTAACAGGGGTTTTTGGTGCACGCCATCGGATTTTGGCACAATCGCGCCAGCTTTCATGCGACACAAATCGGGGGGCGGGGCCATTGGACAACTCGACTGATTCGGACTAAGCGCGGGATTTAAAATTCACAAGACATGAACTCACATACATCGGGAAGAAGAAGGTGAACTACGGGGACCTGAGCCGGGAAGCGACACATGCAGGATATCGGGCGCACGATCTTAGTGAATCGCGCCAGACTTCATCTTCTTCGGACAATACGGATCTGGGATCGTGACAGGACCGGGTAAGTAAATGTGCCCCAATGTGTCTGCTTAAAGAGAGGATTCCAATTTGAAAGTTTTTTTCATGGGAAAAACTCTTTAATGAGAAATGTCTGAAAGCAAAACTCCAAAGAATTCCAATGTGAACTAAGCTATAAGATTGATATTCCATGGAATTCCAATGCATGCCATGCCAGAAGATTGACACACTATGGAATCCCAATGTGAACAAAGCTATAAGATTGACACTCTGATCCCTAGGCCACACCCAATTTTTATACATAAATTCCCAGTCAATCTTTTCCTTTTTACCAATATGGAAAAAAAAGTAATGTGTATAAACCATATACATGTACTCATCACTATAGATACACACACACATTGGGCTCTCTGGTGCCGGTGTATGATAAAGGCCGTGCCCCCTGCGTCCCGATGGATACATGACAAGGCTTGGGCTGACGGGGCCTGATGGAGAATACTGCACCAGGTCCGACCTGTACTTTTAATAAGTCTCAAGAAAAACTTTTAAAACAAATGCAGCGTTTTGGTGCTGGATCAATCTTCCGTTTTCCTAATTTGTAATAGACACAGCTTTTAGCAGTGTCTAAAATTGATGATGTGTAGAGGTCCCCAATTTAACCATCAGAAAAAAAAACCTCATACATCTCTTATTTGTTTGGTAAAAACAGTGTCATGGCTTTTTGGCTAAATTGTTCGGTAAAAAAACCCGCAAAAATTCAGAAGGATCGGGAGTCCCCGCTTTCACAGTCAAAAATAATCAAGATCAAGCGAGCTTTTGTCCTTCTGCTCTACCAACCGAAAGAGGATGAACATTAAATGTGTGGTTAAGTGATGACAGACTTACGCTTTTTGCAAATACAGTATAGAAAAGGTTAATATTTCAATGTATTTCTAGTTTCCTTAAACATATTATTTTGCCATCTAAGTGCATTGAATTTATTTGTTTTAGTTTTCCTATTGAATACAAAAACCCACTTTGCTGGTCTTTGTGCCGCCTTTACCGTAGAGGAAACCAGACTTGTCACCTGTCACATTTTATCACAGTTGAAGTGTCACTTTCTTCTCTCTCGCTCTGTCATTTCCTGCTTCTGATGTTATGGCGGCGAACACAGAGAAATCTAGTTCACTCTCCGAGGCAGATGAAGCTTCCGCAGACGCTTGTCCTACAGTGTCACAGCTACGAAGCCTCTTGGACAACAGACAAACATCGTCAACTAATCGTGTGGATGAAGTGTGGCCAAACCTCTACTTAGGAGATCTGTAAGTAATCACTTCTTAGTGAATAACCTATGAACATTGTTAAGCTACTCACAAATCATATCTTGACAAGGTACCTGCTACAGACAATGCTGAGGAGTCCGCAGATAGATCTCCATAGACTGCACATGTCTATTTTTCTTCTTTTGGGCTTCTTAAAAGTATCTTAAAGGAAACCTACCATTTGATTTGATGCAGTGTGAAGCAAACATACCTGGAGAATGCTGTAGCTACACTGATGCAGGATATCTTGGTTAATCCCTGAGCTGTGTGGTTTTGCTGATAATACAGATATAACATTATGATAATGAAGCTCTTCTTTGGCTGCTTCAGCGCTTCTTGTAGCAGGAGAGTTTTTCTCTGCAGGAGATGATGAAGCAATCACTCTTCTCCCTGCCAGACAGAATAATCAATTGCTGCACCCCAGCTGCTGTGCATTAGTCATGCTTGACTAACCTCCATTTGTAATTACAAGCTCAGTGTTGATCAAGACAGCCATGCATCATAATGTATCAGATCAAATGATAAACCAGGGACACTTACTCATAGATCCAGGAACTATGACTGTGGTCAATTTGTTATCCATGGCCTCTTTGTATAATAAACTTTTAAAATTATGCTTATGAGTCTGGTGGGTGTTTCCAGAGCCTGGAATGGGGACCTGAGGGCTGTCCTACAGCCTGGCAGCTCTCCAGCAGGTGGTGTGTGCAAGAAATATGGAGGGAGAGGCTGATGTACATGATCTCCCTGGGGCAACCCCTTAGTGTCTGTAAGATAAGTCCCTGGGTAATGGATGGGGAGCCCGTGGTGGTAACAGCCGTATCCAGGGATCAGACGGAGGCCATGTTGTGCAAAATAACTCATGGTTCTTTATTGTATAACAGAGGCAAACAGGTCTAAATGGTCTCACAGCAGATTCTGGTAATGGAGTGGTCATGGAGAGGAGTCCTCAGGAATGGTTCACCAGCCTGGTAGTAGATGCAGCTGGGATAGAGCTGTGTCCAGTTGTGGAAGCTGCAGCTCTGAGTCTCCTGACTCTTGTCCTTGGATTAGCTGAATGTCAGCCCTGATGGTGGACTGATACTGTCTCTCTCTTCACTCTGTATCTGTGACAGGATGTGCTCTCTCTGACAAGCACTAGGCATAAGAATCTTGCAGATGGTCTGCAGGCCTGTAGTCTAAGAGGGCTAGCCCCTCCCTGCCCAGGGCTTTTATTATCCTAGTCAGGTGGTGACTAACTCTCCAATCGTACTCCAATGTACAAGGTGTATTTTGCCTATGGCCGGAAACAAAAGTGGCATTTTTGTTGTGGTTCTATTGCGATTTCAAACACATTGAAAACGCATGCGTTTGGTTGCATTTTGGGGGAAACAGGGTAGATATAGATATAATCCCCAAATACCTGCTTGAGATGCCAACATGAGAAAGGCACGTACCTCCACATATGGTGGGAATGCAGCAGAATTCGCTACTTATGGGACTCTATCACTATAGCTATCACTAGTTTATGCCCGGGGCCACCTCCACTTTCCCCTACAGTTCTATTCCTGAATTTAATACCTACCTGTCACACAACTACACTCAATAGAACTCTGTGGCTGCTACTCAAGCCGTTATTTCAGCCCTTTGGAAATCACCTACCCCACCAACCCCGGCCCAATGGGAGAATAAAGTCTCACAACTCTGCAGAATGGAAGAGATCTGTGCTTTCCAAAACAGAAATCACCCAAAATACCAGAAAACCTGGACTCCCTGGTTACACCAACTCTCCTAACAACCAAACATGTCCACCTCCACTTATACTTCTGCAACACCCTCGCCGATGCAATGGCGAAGGAGTGCTTGCGAATACGTCCCACAGCATGTCATCCCATCACACAGGGGACATTGCAGTGGTAGATCCTGCCTGGCAAGGCAGGAGTTAAGTGTTTTGTATGATTCAAGATCTGTCATCCAATCACTTAATTCTGTCTAATGTAAGCTGAGATGTAATTGGAGGAGCAGCCACCACCTGACCAGGGGAGTTACAAAACCCGTGGCCAGGAATGTTCTAGAGAGCAGTCTCTCCCAGGAGGGAGAAGAGACCAGTCCTGGTCAGACCTGAGGGTCTGCAGGACACCAGAAGAGTTTAGATTTAGCCTAGCTCAGATCAGAAGAAGCAGACTGGGTTACCCCAGTACAGACTCTATTCAGCCAGCATACCATACCAGAGCAGGAAGAGCCTAGCCCCTGCCTCTGAAGAGTGGAGCTAATAGATTAGAGTTAGTGAGGAAAGGGGTATCATCCTACCTTCAAGGGTGATACCTGAAGCAACCCAGGACAAGCTGAAGCTTCCTATTAGGACACAGCTACCTCCCAGCCTGCCCTCTGCATCCAGGCTGGCGATCTACCTCCTGTGGCTCCCTCCAAAAGCATCTCAGCGCTCCATCACTCTGTTAAAGGCACGTTGCTGAAGTTCCTGTCGGTTCCAATAAAGAACTGTAAGTTGTTTTTGTTCAACCTCTGCCTCCGTCTGGTCCCTGCTACTACGGCTGTCATCATCACGGGCACCCTGTCCACCACACAGAGACTCATACTCTAGACGCCAAAGGGTTGCCCGAGGGAGATCCGCTATAGCAGCCTCTCCTTCATATTTCTTGCACACAACACCTGCTGGAGACCTGCCAGGCTGTAGGACAGCCCTCCGGTTCCCCATACCAAGCACCGTGACACAAGCGTGCTTAGGCCGCAACCGCCAGCCACTCAGGTACTGCGGGCCCCGGCTGTCTCCAGGCCCCGAGAAAAGGCTAGGCCCCGGTGGGGGATGTTGCACTTCCCTCTTTGAGGATAACGTGCCCTAGGTGTGCACACATTCAACCTTCTAATTTTACCAAAATGGCCAGACCAATCAAACCTGCTGTGTAGGACAACCACACGAAGCTTAACAAGCAAGACTATCCATGTGTACCTGTTATTATATTTAGCCATACTTAACCCGTAAGACCTACTCCCATATTAATATCGAAGTTAATATTTTTCTCATCATCTCATTGTTGATGTTTTATATATAAAATTCCTAACTGTTTGATTCATTAACATTCTCTCTGCAATATGTTATGTTATATTATGTAATATTTGTAAGAAATGTTTACAGTTCCCAGTGCAACTCGGACTATGAACTGTTCAAAAGCAAATGTTTTATGTATTTTATATTTGATGTATATATATATATATATATATATATATATAAACAATAAAACAATTTAAAACATCCAAAATGCAGATCTGCACTGTCACATTTTACAGGCTATAACATGTTTATTTCTTTGTAATTTGGACAAATGGGGAATTATTTTTTTGTGGACGAGATCCACTTGTCAGGTACATCTTTTTTTTTTTTGGGGGGGGTTAATAGCTAATAATCAGATTGGTGGTGGATAAAAAAACATGAATACTTATTTATGGTTTTAATCTTTTTTTTTTTTTTTTGCTGGAAGTATACCATAAAAATAATGTGTTCTCTTTATTCTATGGGTCAGCACGATTATGGCAACACCCCATTTATATGACTTTTTTTATGCAGGATATAGAACTCATTTTGTGATAATTTTGCTTTTGTTTTGCATTACCATGTAACATTGGGCAGAACATTTATATTTTTTGTTTACACAGCTGTTTTATAGCTTATTTTTTGCAGGACAAGCTGTACTTTTTCTTGGTATCATGTCGGGGTAAATGTTACTTTTTGATCACTTTTTATGCGCTTTTTACTAGGTCAGATGTGAACATTTCATTATTTTTCTTTTTTTTATGCCGTCCACCATACTGGTACAGTGACAATTTTATTGTACGGTTTATTACGGATGCTGTGATACCCAATATGTTGTGGTTTTTAGGTGATTTTCACTTTTTTATGTTTTATTTGATTATTGCATGGGATGGGACTAATTTTTGAAATTTTTTTTTTTAAACTTTTTTTCACTGTTTTATTTTCTCCCAGGGTGGGACATGAACAAGTGATCATTTGATCACTCTTCATTGTAATATACTACAATACTAATGCATTGCAGCATATTACATAGTCAGCCTATGCATTCTGCACAGGATGACAGCTGCACTGTTTGTGCAAAATGCACAATCCTTACAGGCTGCTACTGAAGGCAGCCCTGGGGTCCTTATAAGACCTCAGGGTTGCCATGGCAACGATCGTCTTGATCTTCGTGGCGATGCACTATAGACGCCATGGTCACTATGACCGCACCCTCTATGGGGTTAAACAGGCGGGATTGCAATAGACACCTCAATGTGTCAAAAAACATCTCAAAATCACTTGGCAGTAACATTTCAGATTTGGAAATCAAGCTTAGTTCTAATTCTAGAAATGAGCTGTGTCCTTTAAAGCCTGATCATTTTTGTTTTTCATCCATAGGAACACTGCCAATAACAGATATGAGCTGTGGAAGCTGGGCATCACACATGTGCTGAATGCGGCTCATGGGAGAAGATACTCGGAGGACAACCCTGACTTCTATGGAACCAGCATCACATATCATGGTGTGCCAGCTAATGATGTGCCAGAGTTTGATCTGAGCAAGTATTTTTATACAGCGTCAGCATTTATTCACAAAGCCCTGACCACACCTGGAGGTAAAATTACAAAAAGAGAAAATATTACACTGCACCTACAAAAGTATAAATAATTCAAAACTTTTCTACATGGAACTTCTATTGTATCTGGACAGACACTAACTACAATCTCACCTGTTGTGTAGTCCAACAGAGTTCTGTCTTATCCCAGTCACCTTATGTAGTGTCAAAAGACATTAAAGGGGTATTCCTCCCACCAAGACAAGTTACACAGGATAGCAAAATAACACATTCTCTAATTCACTGTTATTAACAAAAATACAGCAAAACACGCCCCATCTCTATCAGTCCTGGTTGCCCCTAGGCCCTGGATCTTCTGAATTTAGGGTCGGCAGACATCTTGTTTTTCTGTCTGACACTGCAATGAGGTTCGTTCTGCTCTCTGCCTCCACCCTTGCATTCCAGGACAAGCTCACCCACACACACTGACTTCCTGCCAGCATGTGAGGAGAGTAAAGCTACTGACAGATAAGATCTTTATCCAGGGGAGGGGGAGGGAGGTATACAGCAGAACTGTGTGTGTTATAGGTGAGTTAGCAGAGCTGAGAATGTCATTGTGTGTTATATCTATCTCATGGATCTCATCATCTCTCATCTCATATCTGTCCCATCTCTCTTTCTTTGTGTCAGATACTAGTAGAATGTTCAGAAGCTAAATGAAAGTGTATATAAAACCTGTACCCTAATAATCTAACCACATTGTCAGCTCACAGTATCTCACACAGCACTAGAGGAATCACGAAGAGTCTGCTTAGGGTCCCTGTCCAGCACAGAGGCTGCAATAGGGACAATACTATGGAGGCTCCACCGGGAACATTACTATGTGGGCTGCAAAAAGGGACAATACTATGGGGGGCTGCAAAGGGGACCTTACTATGGATTTTGCAATGGGGACATTACCATGGGGGCTGCGCTGGGGACGTTACCATGGGGGCTGCGCTGGGGACATTACCATGGGGGCTGCGCTAGGGACGTTACCATGGGGGCTGCGCTGGGGACATTACTTTGGGGCCTGTGCTAGGGACATTACTATGAAGGCTGTAATGGGGAAATTTCATTAAGGGGTAGAGGATACATTCCCCACCCCAGGGTTGTACTAAAGTCCATAAGATTCCCAGTTTATTTTGTAGTAAAATTAGATGCTTATGCGTATACTTCAGTAGGACTGCAGGCAGGGCCGGCGCTATGGGTAGGCTAAGTGGGCAAGAATCTCTTCTTTCAAAGGAATCTTGAATTTTGTTTCTAGGTGCCATGGATCCAAAGATATTTAGGTTTAAAGTGAGAATATCAGGTGCCATTTTTATATATAAAAATAACTCCCAAAGGCAGTTTAACACTTAAAATCTCCATTTTCCTGACATTTAGAAACACAAATTTAGATTCATATAAAAGAGGAGAGTCTCTTCTTTCATAGGAAAAAGAAGTGAGGTTCCATAGATACAGCCCCTGAAGTGTCCCCCCCCCCCTCCAGATTCTTAGCCATCAGGCTACAGGGAGAATCTGCTGCACCTCACAGATAATGGAAATATTCACTTTATATGTTACTACATTCTGATAAGGAATAATATCAACTAATCTTCATGTTTTTAACGCTCTCTATGCAGAACTATCTAACAACACACTTTCTCTTTTATTGCCTTTAATTTTATTTTTTTTTTGTGAAAATTGACTGATAGGATCAACATTCGATCCTCTTCCCATAATTTTGCTATTATATATTAACACCGTGACCCAGAACATGTCCATAAAGCTAAAACACACACATTATTTACACCTATGTTATAACGTTCTCATTTAAATTCTTATGAAGCGCGGAGGGTCCTGTTTTTGTGCGGCTAATACAATGGTGCACATCTAATAGTGACTTTTATTATCTTATTAGCTTGGTTTATGGATATATTGTTATTTATTTGGGTTACCGTTGTGTAAGGAAGCATGCAATGATATATCTGTGCAATTTTCAGCAAATATTGTTTGGTGTCCCCTGTGGATTTTGTTGTGGGGTATGTATGATCTCCTCACATCTTACTGTTTTAGGAAAGTATATACGTGATGCGATGCTGTTGCCGCTGATGACGTCATCAGCGGCAACAGCGCTGCATCATAGTGTGTGACGGCCGGCAGATCGCATGGACGTGACTCTGCCTGCTAGAGTAGATAGAAGATAGAAGAGTGAAGAAGCCGACCGGAGCCACGAGGAACTTCGGGGACACCGGAGGGTGAGTATTAAGTTTATTATTTTTATCTGTATATTACACGGGGGCAGGCTGTATTCTACATGGGGAAAGGCTGTATGCAACACGGGGGCAGGCTGTATGCTACACGGGGGCAGGCTGTATGCTACACGGGGCTGGCTGTATACTACACCCTCGGCTTATACTCGAGTCAATAGGTTTTTACAGTTTTCTGTGGTAAAATTAGGGTCTCGGCTTATACTCGGGTCAGCTTATACTCGTGTATATACGGTATGTGAACGTATCGATATGGGGCATTTGTGAACTCTACACATGTCCATCTATTACATTTAGGACATGTGAAGGTAAATATTTTCTGTTTGGAGCACATTTTTTGCTATCAAAGTCACATTTTAAGTATTTTTTATAACATGTTTGAATCAAAATTGCTCGAAAGCGCCTGTGTCTATAAACTCTAATGCAATTTTGAAAATGGGGCAAGTGTCTGCTTTCAGAAAATCTGTGGTTTGTGGGGCTTACTTTAATTCTTTTTGCTGTAATTTAGATTTTATTTTTAAACGTCAAAATTGTAAAAATTGCTGTGGTCAATAACGCGACAAAATATCCAGAAATGCCAGGCGGTGAAAGGGTTAATACCACTTGGTTGAATTCCCGGGTGAAGATGCTTATCATCCATCTCCTGTCTATATATCTATCTGTCTAGTTATCCATCTCATATATAATCTGAACATTTATCACCTATCTGCTATACAATTCTCCTATATTACAGTTTATTTTACCATGCTCAAGGGAGCCTCTTGCTGACTGTGACTGGTCATAAAATAGTTTTATTTTGGGGCCCCACTTTTAGTTTTGCCCAGGGCCCCACTTTGTCTAGAACCGGCCCTGACTGCAGGAAATGGCATATTATATTGGTTAGGGTAAGATATTGGGCATTTTTTTCCAGTGACCATAGTAAAGGGGCTACCTGACCCAGTCACTGGAAAACATTTTTGGTGCAGCTGGTTCCCAGATACAAAGTGAGATCCGAGGACTCTTAGTAAATAAACAACAATGTCATTAATCACAAAATGGAGCTTAAATAGTTTTCTTTTATGGTAAATTTTATGGGCATTCTAAGGTAGGCGGAGTTATCTCCAAGATGGCCGCCATGTGTGTCTTTACATGGTTCTTCCACTGTTCTGAGTTTGTCGGGTAGGATTTTTTGGACTATAAAGCGCACCGGATTATAAGGTGCACCATCAATAAATGCCTGCTTAAATGTCTAGGCTCATATATAAGGAGCACCGGATTATAAGGCGCACCTGATTATAAGGATGAATGACCAGCAGGTGGCAGACCTGTGCACAGTAAAAAATTCCAGAAGGTCGGGATCCCCGCTTCACGCCAAAAAATCAAGATCAAGGACTTTTGTCTTCTGCTCGATAAAACCGAAGAGGAGAACATTAAATTGTGTTAAGGTGATGAGCCAGACTCTACGCTTTTTGTGCAAATACAGTATAAAAAGGTGTTAATATTTCAAGTATTTCAGTTCGCTTAAAATTTATTTTGGCCATCTAAGTGCCTTGAATTTTATTTGTTTTTATTTTCCTATTTGAATTTACAAACACACCCACTTGTCGGGTCTTGTGTGCCGCCTTTACCAGTAGGGGAAAACCAGACTGTCACTGTCACCATTTTATCACATGAAGTACATGTGAAAGTTTCCCTGCTCCCGCCCGATGGTCCCATGTTTTGCCTGTCATTTCCTGTTCTGATGTTATGGCGGCGAACACAGGAAAAAAAATTATTTCACATCTCCGAGGCAGATGAAGCTTCCGCAAGGCTTTGTCCTACAAGTTGTAAGCTACGAAGCTCTTGGACCAACAAAACAATCGTCAACTATCCGTGTGAGATTGAAGTGGGCCAAACCTCTACTTAGGAGATCTGTAATGTAATCATTCTTTAGTGAATAACCTATGAACCTTGTAAAGCTACTCACAAATCATATCTTGACAAGTGGTACCTGCTACAACAATGGCGGGGAGTCCGCAGATAGATCCCATAGACCTGCAATGTCATTTTCTCTTTGGGCTTCTTAAAAGTATCTAAAGGAAACCTACCATTGATTTATCGCAGTGTGTAAGCAAACATACCTGGAGTAATCTGTACGCTCCACTGAGGCAGGTATATCTTGGTTAATCCTGAGCTGTGTGGTTTTGCTGATAATCAGAATACCATTATGATTAATGAAGCTCTTCTTTGGGCTTGCTTCAGCGCTTCTTGGTAGCAGGAGAGTGTTTTTCTCTGCAGGAGATGATGAAGCAATCACTCTTTCGCCTGCCCACGACATGAATAATCTTGCGCACCCCCAGCTGCTGTGCATTAGTCATGCTGGACTAACTCTCATTTTGTAATTACAAGCTCAGTGTTGATTCAAGACAGCCATGACTCATGAATGTATCAATCAAATGTAACCAGGCGACCTATCATAGATCCAGGAACTAGACGTGGTCAATTTGTTATCCATGGCCTCTCTTGTGTATAATAACTTTTAAAATTATGCTTATGAGTCTGTGGGTTGTTTCCAGAGCTGGAATGGGGGACCTAGTGCTGTCCTACAGCCTGCCGCTCTCACGCCGTGGTGTGTGCAAGAAAGTATGAGGAAGGCTGATGTATGATCTCCCTGGGGCAACCCACTTAGTGTGCTGTAAGATAGTCCATGGGTTAATGGGATGGGGAGCCCGTGGTGGTAACAGCCCTATCCAGGATCAGACGGAGGCCCATGTTGTGCAATAACCATGAAGTGTTCTTTATTGTATAACCATAGGCAAACAGGATCTAAATGGTGCCTCACAGCGATTCTGTATGGAGTGTCATGGAGAGGAAGTCCTCAGGATGGTTCACCGCTGTGAGATTGCAGCTGGGATGAGCTGGTTCCAGTTGCGTGGAAGCTGCAGCTCCCCGAGTCTCCTGACTCTTGTCCTTGGATTTAGCTGAATGCTAGCCCTTAGGTGGACTGATACTGCCTCTTCTTCACTCTGATCTGTGGACAGGAGTGCTCTCTCGAACAAGCACTAGGATAAGAATCTTCAGATGGTCTCAGCATGCTGAGTTCTAAGAGGGCTACCCTCCCTGCTCCAGGGACTGTTATTGATACTAGTCGGTGGTGATAATCTCCAAATCGTACTCCAATGAACAAGGTTGTATTTTGCCTAGGCCGAAACAAAAAGTGCATTTTTTGTTGTGGTTCTATGCATTTTCCAAACACATTGAAAACGCTGCGTTTGGTGTTGGATTTTGGCGGGGGGGAACAGGTGATATAGATATAATCCCAAATACCGTGCTTGAGATCCACAGATGATAAAGGGCACGTTAAACCTCCACATATGGCGGAATGCCGAATTCGCACTTATGGACTCTATCACTTAGCTCTCACTAGTTTTATGCCCGGGGCCCACCTCCACTTCCCCTACAGTGTTCTTATTCCTGAATTTTAATACCTACCTGTCAACACTACACTCATAACCTGTGGTGCTACTCAAGCCGTTATTTCAGCCCTTTGGAATCACTACCCACCAACCCCCCGGGCCCATGGGAGAATAAAGTTCTCACACTCTGCACGAAATGGAAGGGAATTCTGTGCTTTTCACGAAAGAGAATCAACCCCAAAAATTACCAGAAAAACTAGACCTCCCCTGGTACACAACACACTCCCTAACACACCAAACAAGTCCACCTCCAACTTTAATACTTCTGCAAACACCCCTCGCGATGCAAATGGCGAATGGATCTGCGAATACGTCCCACAGGCATGTCATCACCATCCCACAGGGGACTTGCAGTGTTAGATTTCTGCCTGGCCTGAAGGCACGAGTTAAGTGTTTTGTATGATTCAAAGATCTGCTCCATCACTGATTCTGTCATAATGTAGGGATATAATGCGGAGCAGGCCACCACTGGACCAGGGGAGTTCAAAAAACCCTGGCCACGGAATGTTCTAGAGAGCAGTCCTTCTTCCAGGATGTGAAGAAGAGAAAAACCAGTCCCCTGTCCGACCTGAAGGTCTGCAGGACACCAGAAGAGTTTTAGTTAGCCTAGCTAAGACAAAGAAAGCAGGACTGGGTTACCCAGTACCCAGACCTATTCAACCAGCCATACCATAACCAGAGCGGAGGAGCCTAGCACCCTGCCTCTGAAGAGTAGGAGCTATAGATTAGGTTAGTGAGAAGGGGTATCATCCTACCTTCACAGGGTTGAACGCTAAGTCAACCCCAGGCACAGCTGAAGCTTCCGATTAGGACACAGCAACTCTCCAGCCTGCCCTCTGCATCCATGCTGCAGCGTCTACTCCTTGGCTCCCTCCAAAAGCTAGCTCAGCGCCCATAGCACTCTGTTAAAGGTCAAACTTTGCTAGGGAATGTCCCTGCTGTTCCATAAACGACTGAAGTTGGTTTTTTGTTCAACGCCTCTGCTCTCCGTCTGGTCCTCGTCTACTCAGGCTGTCATAATCACGGGCACCCTGTCCCCACACAGAGCTCATACTACAGACGCCAAAAGGGCTTGCCCGAGGGAGATCGTCTAATAGACCTCGCCTTCATATTTCTTGACACACAACACCTGCTGGGGAGACCTGCCAGGCTGTAGGACAGCCCTCCGGTTCCCCATACCATGAACAAGACCGTGAACAAAAGAGCGTACTTAGGCCGAACCCGAAAGCCCTCAGGTGTATGCGGGTTCCCCGGCGTCTCCAGGCCCCGGGAAGAAAAGGCTAGGCCCCGCGTGGGTGGATGTGGCACTTCCCTCTTTGATGATCACGTGCCCTAGTGTGCAACACAATTCACCTTCTAATTTTTACCAAATGGCCAGACCATCAAACCTGCTGTTATAGGACATAACCACACGAAGCGCTAACAAGCAAGACTATCATGTATCTGTACCTGTATTTATTATATTAGCCATACTTAATCCCTAAGACCTACTCCCATATTGATATCGAAGTTAATATTTTTCTCATCATCTCATGTGTTGATGTTTTATATTAAAATTCCTAACTGTTTATAATTAACTTACCATTCTCATCTGGCAATATGTCTTTAGTTTATTATTCAATATTTGTAAGAAAAGAATGTTTACAGTTTCCCATTGCAAACTTCGGCTTGATGAACTGTTCAAAGCAAATGTTTATGTATTTTATATTGGATGTAGATCTATATATAATATCCTATATATTATAATAAAACAATAAACAATTTCAAACATCAAAATGACAGATCTGCACTGTCACATTTTACAGGCTTATAACATGTTTATTTCTTGGTAATTTGACAAAATGGGGAATTTTTTTTTGTGGACCCGAAAGGATCCACTTTCCAGGTACAATACTTTTTTTTTTTTGGGGGGGTGTCAATAGCTAATAATCTCAGTGTTGGTGTGGATAAAAAAACATAATATACTTTTATGGTTTTAATCTTTTTTTTTTTTTTTGCTGGAAGTATACCTAGAAACATAATGTGTTCTCTTTATTCTATGGGTCAGCACGATTATGGCAACACCCCCATTTTATGACGTTTTTTTAGCAGTATAGAAACTCATTTTGTGATAATTTGTCTTTTGTTTTGCAATTACCATGTACATGGGCAGAACATTTATATTTTTTGTTTACACCGCTGTTTTATGTTATTTTTTGCAGGACAGCGCTTCCCCCCTTCATTGGTATCATGCGGGGTAAATGTTAACTTTTGAATCACTTTTTATCCGCTTTTTACTCAGGTCAGATGTGAACATTTCATTATTTTTCTTTTTTTATATGTGCCGGCCCACCATACTGGTACAGTGACATTATATGTTTAACGGGGTTTTAGTACGGATGATGTGTGCTGATACCAAAATATGTGTGGGTGTGGTGGATTTTCAATTTTGGGCAGGCTAGCCGACTCGCGGGAACCCCCGCTTCCGGAGGCGAACACGGCGCGAGGAGGAAAGCAGGGGCGGTATAAAGGCAGGGGGCGGACCAACCCCCACACCCACCCGATTCCCCACCCCGAGACTGATCCCCCCTACTCCAATTCTCCCGCCCTTCCCTCTACTTACTCTCCCTCATCCCACTTCCTCTCCACACCCACCCCGAATCGTCGCCTCGTCATCTCCATTATTTTCCACGCCACCCTACACGCCCATACCTCTAGCCCCCCCCAACCCAGAGACACGAAGAATGTAAGATAAATTCATACACCTGGCCTTCGATCTAACGGACGACCCAAGAAAAGATCCCCTTGTTTAACTGTTTTATTGTCTCCCAGCGGTGGGACATGAAACATAGTTTGATACTTTGATCACTCTTCATTGTAAATATACTACATATAATGCATTGCAGCATAATACTAGTCAGCTATGCTTCTGACAGGGATGACAGCTGCCCTGTTTGTGCAAAATTCACAATCCTTCAGGCTCCTACTGAAGGCAGCCCTGCGGGTCCTTATACGTACTCAGGGTCCCATGGCACGATAGTCTTATCTCGGGAGATGCACAATAGCGCCATGGTCACTATGACCGCACCCTATATGGTCAGGGGGTTGGTTTTTGTATAAAGAACAGGCGGGATTGAAAGAGAAAGGAAGGGAGGAAATGAAAAATGTGCAGGGAGAGCAGAGAATCCAGAAAAAAACAGCGAGCCGATCCCCAAAATAAATGGCACCCCCTTTTTTTTTGCCGGTGAGCTTTGTTTTTTTTCTGCCCCCCGCCCCCACCGTCACCTGGCCCCCGGGTGGCCCCCCCCCCCTCCTTTCTATTTTTGCCTGTTTTAGGGTACTCCCCCGGGTCCCGGGGGTGAGCGTAGCGACTGCGGACTGCCCCCCAGGAGAAGAAAGAGTACCAGGAAAGACCCGAGAGAGTAAAGCCGCCACGTCCCGGGACAGCGCCACATACAGTGCAGAAGGGGAGGACGAGGGAGGGAAAAAGGGGAGGACGGGTAGGGCAGGGCAGCGAGAGAAGAGACGGAACAAACTGGAAACGAGGAACAGAGGAAAGAGAGGGGAGGCCGAGTGAAGAGGGAAAGAAGGGAAAAAGATACGTAAAAGGGAAAGAGAATCCCAGCGCGACATCCGAGCAGTGAACTGTCGATAGTGTCCGTAAGGGCCGATTTAAAGAAGGGGTCTGGTATATATGACACAGGAGGAAAGAGGTGAAAGGGTAATGCCGTCGAGGTCAGTAGAGTAACATTCAGATTTGGAAATCAAGCTTAGTTCTAATCTAGAATGAGCGTGTAAGCATGTGCACTTGTTAAAGCCTGATCTCATTTGTTGTGTTTCATTCAATAGCAGGAGACGGGCGAAGCGTGCGAGACCCCACCTGCGCGCAACTCGCATGGAAGCGCCCAAGGCGGGGCCGCGCGGCGCCCGAAACCGACGGAGGTGCGCCCGAGCCGCCCGGGCTCCGGCGCCCCTGGTACGCTGGACATGGAGAGGGGCGAGACCCGCGGGCAGGAGGAGGGGGGATACGAGCGCGGGCAGCCCGAGAGCACTGGCGCGAAAGACAGCTCAACATGTGCTGAATGACGGCGAGAGCAGGATCATACGGTGAGAGGAAGATACCAATGAAAGAGATAACCGGGATAACATTGGCAGACGGAGACTGAAGAAGAGGACAAACCCTGATTCTATGGAGACAGATCAATATCATGGTGGAGAGTACCCACACAGGCTACATCCGGATAACCGGAGCGGCTCTGGGAAGTTACGGGCCTAAAACCAGTGATCGCGAGGTTGATAAGCAAAACACACGAGGAGCCTCTAGTAAGTGTAAGAAAATAACGACAAAGGAAGCAACATCGGCGGCAAGAAACCCAACAACAACGAACAAGAGAACGCCACCTAAAGGAAGGGAGGGCGGGCGGCAGAGTAGACGAAAAGCCCAAACTGCTCGAGGGTAACTCTACGCCGCGCCCCTTGCTGAAAGGACAGAGTTGATAGGAGCAAAGTATGGGGATAAAGAGCGCAAGAACTTACTGGTAAAAAAAGACATGAAAAAAAATGGAGGTAAAATTACCAAAAGAGAAAATATTACATGCACCTACAACAGATTAAAAATCAAAACTTTTCTACCATGGAAACTTCTTATTGTATGGACAGACACTACTCTACAATCTCAATCTGTTGGTAAGCTCACAACAGAGTTTGTCTTATACCAGCACTATGTGCTGTCTCAAAAGACATTTAAGGGGTTGTATTCCTCCACCACCAAGACAGTGTAGTTACACAGCGATAGCAAAAATAACACATTCTCTAATTCCTGTTATATTAACAAAAATACAGCAAAACACGCCCCATTCTATCAGTCCTGTTTGCACCTAGGCCCTGGATCTCTCTGAATTTAGGGGCGGCACAGACATCTTGTTTTTCTGTTCTGACACGCAATGAGGTTTCGTTATGTCTTGCCTCACCCTTGCATTCCAGGACAAGCTCACCCACACACCACTGGAGCTTCCTGCCAGCATGGGAGGGAGAGTAAAGCTATGACTGACAGAATAAGATTTTATCCAGGGGAGGGGGGAGGAGGTATACAGCAGAACTGTGGGTGTTATAGGTGAGTTAGCAGAGCTGAGAATGTCATTGTGTGTTATATCTATCTCATGGATCTATCATCTATCTTTAATATCTGTCCCATCTCTTTTCTTTGTGTCAGATACTAGTAGAATGTTCAGAAGCTAAAAGAAAGTGGATAAAAACTGTACCACTATAATAACCACATTGTCAGATCACCAGTATCTCACACAGCACTAGAGGAATCAAGAAGAGTCTGTTAGGGTCCCTGTCCAGCAAAAGGGCTTGCAATAGGGACATACATGGAGGCTCACGGGAAATTACAGTGAGGCTGCAAAAAGGGACAATACTATGGAGGGGACTGCAAGGGGAACCGGTTGAAACCTGGATTCTTAAAAAATGGGGAGATTGGTGGGAGGTACAAAGGGGGAGGAGCAGTGGGGACATATGAACAGGGGGGATGCGCTAGGGGACGACCATGGGGATGGCTGAGCTGGGGGGGGGGGACATTACTTTGGGGCTGCTGCTAGGGACGATTTTATGAAGCTGGTAATGGGGAAAATTTCATTCTAAGGTGTAGAGGGATACATTCCCCACACCAGGGTTGTACTAAAGTCCATAAGATTCCCAGTTTATTTTGTAGTAAAAGTAGAGCGTATGCGGTATAATTAAGTAGCATAGGACGGCAGGAGGGCCGGGCGCTAGGGTTGTGCGAAGTGGGCAAGAATCTCTTCTTTCAAAGGAATCTTGAATTTGTTTCTAGGTGCCATGGATCCAAAGATATTTAGGTTTAAAGGAGAGATATCAGGTGCATTTTTATATATAAAAATAACTCCCAAAGGCAGGTTTACACTTAAAATCTCCATTTTCCTGAACATTAGAAACACAAATTTAGATTCATATAAAAGAGGAGAGTCTCTTCTTTCTAGGAAAAAAGAAGTGAGGTTCTATGGTCACAGAGCCATAGATACAGCCCCTGAAGGTTCCCCCCCCCCCCCTCAGATTCTTAGCCATCAGGCTACAGGGAGAATCTGTCACGCCACCTAAAGGGAAAATGAAATATTCAATTTATTATGTTACTACATTTGATAAGGAATAATTCAACTAATCTTCATTGTTTTTAACGCTCTATGCAGAAGATATCTAACAACAACTTCTCTTTATTGCCTTTAAATTTTATTTTTTTTGTTGTGAAAATTGACTGATAGGATCAACATTCGATCCTCTTCCCATTAATTGTGCGCATTATATTTAACACCGTGACCCAGAACATGTCCATAAAGCTATAAAACACACATATTATTCACTATGTATAACGTTCTCATTTAAATTCTATGACACGTTTCATGTTCCGTTCTTATCCGGGGGGTCCTGTTTGTGGGCTATAATACAATGGTTGCACATCTAATAGTGACTTTTATATTATTATTAGCTTGGTTTATGGATATATGTTATTTATTTGGGTTACACGTTTGTGTAAGGAAGCATGCAAGATATATCTGTGCAATTTTCAGCAAATATGTTTGGTGTCCCCTGTGGATTTTGGTTGTGGGGGATGTATGATTCTCCTCTCACATCTTTAATGTTTTAGGAAAAGTATATATGTGATGCGATGCTGTTGCGAATGATGACGTCATCAGAGGAACAGCGCATCATAGTTGTGTGTGAGGCCGCAGATCGCATGGACGTGGCTCTGCCTGCATAGAGTAGATTAGAAGATAGAAGGAGTGAAGAAGCCGACCGGAGCCACGAGGAACATCGGGGACACCGGAGGGTTGAGTATTAAGTTTATTATTTTATCTGTATATACACGGGGGCAGGCTGTATTCTACATGGGAAAAGGCTGTATTCTACCACGGGGGGCAGGCTGTATTCTACACGGGGAAAGGCTGTATGCTACACGGGGGCAGGCTGTATTCTACATGGGGAAAGGCTGTATTCTAAACAGGGGCAGGCTGTATGTACACGGGGGAAGGCGTATGGCTACACAGGGGGCAGGCTGTATTCTACATGGGGAAAGGTCGTTCTACATGGGGCTGGCTGTATTGCTAGTCACAGGGGCAGGCTGTTTAACGGGGAAAGGTGTTGATACACGGGGAAGCTGTATGCTACACGGGGGCAGGCTGTATCTATAATGGGGGCAAGGCTGTATTGCTAATACACGGGGCAGGCTGTATTCACATGGGGAAAGGCTGTATGCCTTACAAGGGGGTAAGGCGGGAGGTACAAGGGGCAGGCTGTATGCTAACGGGGGAGGCGATGATACATGGGGGTAAGGCTGTATGCTACACGTGGCAGGCTGTATGCTACACCCTCGGCTTTACTCGAGTCAATAGGTTTTACAGTTTTCTGTGGTAAATTAGGTCTCGGCTTATACTAGGGTCGGCTTATACTCGTGTATATACGGTATGTGAACGTATCGATATGGGGATTTGTGAACTCTACACACTGTCCATCTATACATTTAGGCATGTAGGTAAATATGTCTTTTGGAGCACATTTTTTTGCTATCAAAGTCACATTTTTAAGTATTTTTTTATAACATGTTGAATCAAATATGCTCGAAAGCGCCTGTGTCTATAAACTCTTAATGCAATTTTGAAAATGGGGCAAGGTCTGCTTCAGAAAATCTGTGGTGTGGGGCTTACTTAATCTTTTTGCTGTAATTTAGATTTTATTTTAAACGTCAAATTGTAAAAATTGCTGTGGTCAATAACGCCGACAAAAATATCCAGAAAGCCAGGCGGTGAAAGGGGTAATACCACTGGTTGAAATTCCCGGGTGAAGAGTGTTATCATCCATCTCCTGTGTCTATATATCTACTGTCTAGTTATCCATCTCATATATAATCGAACAGTTTATCACCTATCTGCTATACAATTCTCCTATATTACAGTTTAGTTTTACATGCTCAAGGGAGCCTCTTGCTGACTTGTGACTGGTCATAAAATATTTTATTTTGGGCCCACTTTTAGTTTTGCCCAGGGCCCCACTTTGTCTAGAACCAGCCGCTGACTACAGGAATGGCATATTATATTGGTTAGGGTAAGATATTGGGCATTTTTTTCCAGTGACCATAGTAAAGGGGTACCTGGACCCAGTCACTGGAAAACATTTTGGTGCAGGCTGGTTCCCAGATACAAAGTGGATCCGAGGACTTAGTAAATAAACCCCAATGTCATTTAATCACAAAATGGAGCTTAAATAGTTTTCTTTATGGTAAAATTTTATGGGCATCTAATGGTAGGCGGAGTTTATCTCCAAGATGGCCGCCACCAGTGTTTGTGTCTACATGGTTCTTCCATGTTCTGAGTTTGTGGGTTAGGATTTTTTGGACTATAAAGCGCACCGGATTTAAGGGCACACATCAATAAATGCCTGCTTAAATGTCTAGGCTCATATATAAGGACGGATTATAAGGAGCACCTGATTAGGATGAATGACAGAGGTGCAGACTGTGCACCAGTACAGGCAGTGTTGTCTATAAGTACGGATCATATATAAGGCGCACCGGACTTACAGGAGCCTTGATTATAGTAAGGATGAATGACCAGCGGGGGCAGACCTGTGCACAGTACAAGGCAGCTGTTTTGTAAGTACGGTTCATATATAGGCACACCGGATTATAAGGATGAACGACCAGCAGTGGCGAACCTGTGCCAGTACAAGGCAGCTGTTGTCTGTTAGTACGGGTTCATAATAAGGCGCTCCGGATTATAAGGCGCCCTTGATTATAAGGATGAATGACCAGCAGGTGGCAGACCTGTGCACAGTACAAGGCAGCTGTTGTCTGTAAGTACAGTTCATATATAAGGCGCACTGGACTATAAGGCGCACCTTTGATCCCTTTGATTTTTTGTGCGCTTATAGTCCGAAAAATACGGTATAATCGTATCACACACCTGAAGTTCTCCATAGCTTGAACCTCTCTATCTCTAATTATTGTTAGCGCTGTCAAGGGGACAGAGCGTCTCCATATCACATCGTCTGGACCTGTCTGGTCTGGTCCCTATAGAAGGTACTCCTGTCTGGTCCCTATAGAAGGTATTATAGGTTGACATACAGTAACATCACGTGACAATCTCCTGCCCCCTCCGGACTGGGTGAACGCAGAACAAAACCTTACCAACATGTGAGAGCTGGTGCCAGAAGCAGGACGTAATAATGCAGCAGGGGTCAGAAAGGTGCCACGCCCTGTGCAGTACTATTATGTCCAGCGCTGCCTACGTACATAGGTGCAGAAAAAGTGGCGCTTTACATTTGTAGCCCAGAGCTTATTGGTGTCAAAGCTGTAAACCTGATCCAGAGAATTTGTCTCTTAAAGCTGTTGTCCACTTTCAGCAAATAATTGATATAGTCTGTGTAATAAAAAGTTATACAGTTTTCCAATATATTTTCTGTATCAATTCCTGATTTTCTAGATCTCTGCTTGCTGTCCTGCTATAGAAAGCTTCTATGTTTACTTCCAGAGGATAGAAATCAGTTTATGGTCTTGTTATGGACGCGCGGGTGCACGAGCCGTTAGTATCAGAGAGAGTAATCAGAGCCGTGTGATACTAGCGGCTCGTGCACTGGCATATCCATCACAAGATCATGGACAGACTCAGTGTCGGACTGGGTTTCCTTAGGCCCACCAGAGAAAATCAATCTGGGGGCCCACTCTTCATTATCACCCCAGGAAATATACTCTAGCAGCCTCCAAATTGTGTTGTTTTCTGATGGACCTCTGGGGTTCAGTATCAGGTTGAGATAGGGCCCACCGGAGGATCCTCTGCTCCTCTGGTGGGCCAGTCCGACACTGGACAGACTTCTATCTACTGCAAGTAAATATAGAAGCTTTCTATAGCAGGACTGCAAGCAGAGATCTAGAAAACTGTGCAGAATTAATACAGAAAGTATATTTGAAAATTGAATAACTTTTCCTTAGGCAAACCATATAAATTATTTGCTGAAAGTGCACAACAGCCAGTTTACCGTTTGTACCAATGTGAATTACACTTTAAATAAGTAAATGTATTTTTTTTTCCCTAGCCAAAGTTCTCGTACACTGTGTTGTTGGTATCAGTAGATCTGCATCGCTTGTCTTGGCTTACCTAATGATCCATCATCAGCTATCTGTGGTTCAAGCCATTTGCACAGTACAGAAGAATCGTAGGATATCCCCCAACGCAGGTTTTCTTCGGCAGCTGTTAAGCCTGGATGAAGAACTACGTCAAACTAGACAAAACCACAGCAGACCAGAGATGAGGAATCATGGAGAGGAGCGGAGAAGTGAACAGAAAGAAACATAACTTACATGCAATTTCCATTATTTTTATTAGGTTTAGCACTGATATTTAAATTGATGTTATTTAAGTTTTCACAAAAAATGTGTTGTGTATTTTTAAGATTTGCTTCAACTTTTTATCTTAATTGTGTGAAAATTTACTGACAGTAAAGTAGAAATTCGAAATAGCCAAACCAAGGCCAGTGCCAGTACCCAGAATAGGTAGAGGCAATGCAGAGCAGGTTCCCCATTGTAAAGTTTAGCACAGATTTGTGGGGGAAGGTCCTCAACCTGTTCTTGTACTTTGCCCCTTATGGAATTTGAATCCCAGACCTACACCAGGGGATGCAGAAGCGTTAAAAGGGATTTCTGGCAAAATGTTTGAAAAAATGATAGTTTTCTGCCTAATAAAAACTTTTTTTACTTCTTAAATGTGTTTCCAGTCTCTTCGTTTTTGACACAAAGTCCATCTCTGATGTGACAGGTGGCTCCCCCTACATTCTGTACATAAGTGAATATACTCACCAGAGTCCCAACAACCAGCTGCCTCACACTCAGTAGAAGGCCTCCTGCATCTTCCTGCAGTCCACATGAATCTTATGGACTGCCAGAGATGATGTTGGGTGGGGAGAGACCATTGGAAGCCTGCGATAGGTAACCTTTTCTTAAAGTTTGCCATCGGCCTAGCTCACCCACTCCACTGGCCACCGGGCCGGCCAACATAAAAAATAATTTGAGTGGGCAACACACACCGGTATACTAGTATGAAAACAGTCGTTGGTGTATAGGTGAGTCCTACATTCATCTACAATGTGACCTTAGGTTGTTGTGTTTAGTTTTAGTGACCATATTTTTCTTCTTTCTTCTTTTTCCTTGGTAGGTGTGTTTGCACTTTTAATTTATTCCTCTGATGAGTCCCTTCAGACTATCTGAATTAAAGAAAAGCCAAGCACCACTCAAAACACATTTTCATTAGCATTTTATTGTTTTTTTTAATTGAATAAAAGAAGATAACGGTATCTAGCACATATCCACGGTCAGCGCTTATGTATAAGGGTGGTTTATTCACCAACAGTGAGAAACATTTTAGCCCCTCTATGGAGCCATTTTCAAGTGAACTTGAAGAGCACTTGAAAATGGCTCCATGGAGGGGCTGAAGGATTGTATGTTTCTCACTATTGGTGAAAAAAATGTCATACCGCATTGGAGAACTGCTTACTTAGAGTCTTCAATTGTGGCTTACATGCACCTTGGAGCCAGGTTCCTTTGAGGCGTGCAGGCTACCTCTGAACAAAGATCTGTTGGCACAGTGATTCACTTTCTCTGCTATTGCCCATATAGGGAATTTTGTATATTTATTCATTTTCCCAATAAAATTGGCATGTGAATGTGCAACACCCCTGCCAATGCCCCTTGTTGGTGGGATCACATGGTCTTTTCTGCAGATGAAAGTTCCAGACAAGCCCAGGGAGGCAGGGTGTTCCAGACCAGGAAGCAGAGGTGTCTCAGGCCTGCTACCTGACACCTTAGCCAGTCCCAAGAGACTAGGCCTGAGGACAAAGATCCAACATCCGGAGCAACCATGTTCCTGTGGACCTGCAGTCCGGCTAGTTATCTCCTTCCAGCTGATGTTATGCTGATGTTTGAAGCTGTTGCCTGCTGTTTGAAGGCTTCAATAAAGAACTGTAAGTTACTCTGCACCTACGTGCCTCCGTGTGATCCCTGGATGTTCACCATCACGGGCTCCGCATCCTCCATCATTAGGGGTACCCATCCGTGTTGCCCCAGCGAGAAACCTATTCTATCAGCCTCTCCCTCCACTTTCTAGCAGACACCACCTGCCAGGGACCTGCCAGGCACTGGACAAAGCCTCTTCTTCCGTATACCAAGCACCGTGATCATAGCGTGCCCAAGCCGCAACAGCCAGCCACTCTGGTATTCCGGGCCTCGGCTTCATCCAGGCCACAAGAAAGGCCCCGGTGGGGGATGTTGCAAATGTATCAGTGCTATTGGTGTAAACAACTGTGATGAGTTTTATCAGTCTATGCTTGTCTGTGCCTTTTTTTGGCTTGGTCACATATACATGTTACTGGGCATTTCTTTTGTATTTACATTTTAACTATTAGCAGTAATAGTTACGTTTTCTTACTCCATTTTCTCACCATTTGGACTTATTGGGGGTCATTTACTAAATGCCCGAATTGCGTTTTGATGTCGGGTTACCCGAATTTTTCCATTTTGCGCTGATTTTCCACGAATTGCCCTGGGTTTTTGGCGCACGCGATCGGATTGTGGCGCATTGGCGCCAGCATGCATGCGACGGAAATCAGGGGCGTGACCGTCGGAAAATCCGTCGGATTCAGAGAAACCGCCATATTTTTTTTAAAAAAATGTGTCGCTTGACACGCACTTACCTGCACCCGTCCTGGCTTGGTGAACTTCAGTGCACTCTGACGGAATTCAGCGTAGCGACACCTAGTGGACATCGGGCGAACAACCTTAGTGAATCGCCGGAAGACCCAAATCCTCCACAGAGAACACGCCGCTGGATCGCAAATGGACCGGGTGAGTAAATCTGCCCCATTATTGTTAACTGTAGGTGTAACAGAAAATACTGAACTCGTGTCAACTTGCCCAACAAGTTTTCTAGTGTATCCTCTATTAAACTCACTTTCAAGATGGCATCAATTAATATTGTAGTTGAAACATATTAAAAAGTTGCTGCTTTTTTCATTAAACCTAATTTGCCCAAAATGTCTTAATTAAATGTACACCAGGAATAGAAAAAAGGATAAACAATATTTGTGTGTATTTATATTCATTTTGGCAGGTTTAAAATGTAGTTGTCCTAAACACAACCCACTGAACGGCAGATTGTTACATTTGTACAATGTATTCATTGTAGTGACAACATTCCCCTGACATTCTGGGGACAATTCGTCTGTGTCTAAACCTCCCCAACCCCCTGTGACATGTAAAGCGATATTAAAGCACTGCTTGATGTGTCACTCAGCTGTTACTGGACATCAAGTGTCATTACTGAGACGCGCTCTGATATATGTAATAACCGCCTCTACCAGGAATCTCTCTACACTGTTGCTGCTTTTCTAGGCCTCCCAAAATGAGGAAGTTATGCAGGGACCCCCCTCCTGTGCAAGAATTGGAAGCGCTTCTAGAAAATTACAAAGGGCGTACCCATCATGTGGATGAAGTCATCCCAAACCTTTACCTAGGTGATATGTAAGTTGCATTTTTATAGTAATAAATACAATGACCTTTCAGGGGTCATATTAAACAAATTCTGAATAATTGTTAATGGCAATGAGCCCAAATCATAAAATGTCTGAAGAGTGCAAGTATATGCTTTATATTCAAGGCTTTGTCCACTTGCTGAAACATTGAAGAATTTCTGCATGAGTATTATTTCTGCAGCAAAAAAAAAAAAACTGCAGCAAATGGGATGTTATTGTTTTAGAGTTTGCTACTGAAATTTGTTGCCGCTTTAATATTTTTCTCTAAGGTGAACATTCATATCACACCGTTAGTGGCTTGCCCTACAGGGGATGTATTTGCAGCAGCTTAGCCCATGAGAACAATAGGTTATCTGTTGACATATTGGGGCACATTTACTTACAGGGTCACCGGAGTTCACAGAAAGTGCATTGTCCGTCTATAATTCAGCGTGCGGCGATTCACTAAGATCGTGCCCCTGAAATCACGAATCTGTCGCTTCCCTGCTCAGGCTCAACAGGGTTCACCATCTTTTTAGTTGTGCATTTTAAACATAGGGCTTGCGACACAAGTTAAATACTGCGCTTAGTCTGAATCAGTCGGACCATCCAATGGCACGTCCCCTAATTTGTGTTGCATGGAAGCCAGTGCCGCAAAAAAGGGTCGCTTGCGCCACAATCCAACGGCACACGTTACTAAATACCTGTGCAAGCCGTTTTAGCCCCGAAAAAGGTGCACAGTCCGATGGAAGGTCGCAGGGCGACCGTAAGCAAATGAGCACCCATAGAGTATGAGCATTTTGGATGAGATTTTACCATGTCCCATTCACATGCTTTAGGGGTCGTCAGTAAGTCAGGGTCCGCCTGTAAGCACAAGACACTAGTACAATGTTGTAAACCTGTACAGGCACTCAGTGTTTCCACAACTTGACTCTACTTTCCTGATTTTAATCTGCAATAGTGTGATTGCCAGGGATAAAAAGAGGCTGAAGAAGATGGGCATCACCCACATCCTGAATGCAGCGCATGCTTCATGGGAATGCACAGATGACGGCATTGACTATGGCCCTGACATCCAATATTACGGCATTACAGCAGAAGATTGTCCAGAATTTAACATGAGTGTGTATTTTCGTAAAGGGGCAAAGTTTATTCACCAAGCCCTTGATACACCAGGGGGTAAGTATCTGAAGTTACTAGAAGTCACTAACAACATCCTGTGTCTAATATACTAATTGCTTGCAAATGAAAAGATCATAAATCTTTGAATATCTACAAGTGCATGACCGCGGTGTTTAAGGCGGTTCCCATCTGGACCACATGGCAGCACCCAGCAATAACCTACTGAGCTTTCCAAAACACATGAGATTTGTCAATTGATTTTTATTCAGTAAAATTGGACAAATAAAAGTAAACTATACAAATGAGGTATCGCCGTAATTGCAATGACCCATAGAATACAAATAACATATTATTGTCATGGTATGGTGAACGGCACCCAAAATGCTAGAAGCCCTAAACAAGAATCAATGGGGCAGATTTACTTACCGGTCCCTGCGCAATTCCCGAGGTGCGTACCCCAACTCTAATGCACAGCTGCCGCAATTCACTAAGATTGTGCGCCCGATATCCTGCATGTGTCACTTCCCCGCTCAGGTCCCCGGAGTTCACCTTCTTCTTCCTGAAAATAGCATCCAAAGTCGAAAATGACACATTTTGGCCATTTTACAAATTATTTAAAAATTCTATAAATAGTGAACTAAAGGTCATGCAGTTCTAAAAATAGAAGCATTGAAAACGTCATTAATAGCCACATAAAATGACCACCCACAGCTCCGTAGACCAAAGTATGAAAAAGTTATTAGCAGCATAAAATGGCAAAATCTAAAAAAAAAAAAAAAATAACCTACAGCAGTTTTTTTCACAAAATATTACAAAAAAATAAATATAAAGATCATAAATAAGTTTTGATAACTTTTCTTTACAGGAAAAATCCTTGTACATTGTGTTCTGGGGAAGAGCCGCTCTGCAACATTGGTTTTGGCATATCTAATGATTTACCAAGGCTTCCTATTAGTAGATGCTATTCGACATGTCTCTGAGCGTCGTTGTATTGCTCCAAACCGTGGATTCCTACAGCAGCTGCAACAGCTTGAGACGGAACTGCACTTCACATTTTGGAGATGTTCTATGCTTTAATATGAATCCAAATGGAAAGAAAGGCAAAAATCTGTCATTTACTGTTGAAGATTGAATTATAGAACAGTATTCATTTATGAAACATTGTGAAAAAATACTAATTCTGGTTTATGTAGAATACTTTGTAGCTTTATAAATTATATATATATATATCATATTAATACCAGCACGTTTACCTATGTTCTTCATATATTTCTTTTATGTCCTGCCCATAATTGTGATGTGCCAAGGCTTTGCCATTTACATTCAATGTCCTTCGGAGCTAACAAACCAGATACTAGAACATAGTGGGGCACATTTACTAAGGGTCCGCGGACCGCATCTTCGACGGGTTTTGTGTCTTTTTCTGTTTTAACTGGGTTTTTTGGCGCACACGATGTGCGACTTTCATGCGACACAAATCGGGGGCGGTGCCGTCAGACAACTCGACTGATTCGGACTAAGCGCGGGATTTAACATTCGAAATTGTGTTGCAAGCCATGCACTTACCTGCACCGGGAAGAAGAAGGTGAACTCCGGGGACGTGAGCGGGGAAGCGACACATTTAGGAAACTGGACGCACGATCTTATTGAATCACGGCAGCTCCGAATCCTTATCGGACAACTCACCTCGGGGATCGCGACGGGACGGGTAAGTAAATGTGCCCCAATATTTCCTGTTCTGATATTCTTCATATTTGTTGAAAGTGTTTACCAATTATCTATGTAATTGTTAACTTTATAAAGGGAAATACAAAACGGATTGAAAATAAATATGATATACTGTGTAAAAGTATATGTTATGACTGATTAGTAAAATATTTATCCACATTTATTCTGGAATGGGAGGATTTCAGACACCTTTACAACAGTTTCACATGTTGCAGTCTCATTTTTGCAGGTGTCCCAATCATCTTAATGTGGCTTGCAGAAATCCAGGAGCTTTCTGCAGGAGCCAAATTTAGATGAATGGAGTGGATTTTGGCATTGTGATTTTTACATTATATGTAAATATGCCTCATATACTTACACACACAGGCTCTCAAGTTTTCTATGGGTTTTCCCACTACTGACATTTAATTACAACCCACAAGATCGGGATGCACATTTCATCACTGTGGATCTGTTGATGTCCTATGTGAGTACATTGGTGGGGCAGAACTGCTGCTATGTTAACATGTATGGGATTTCATGGATGCTATCTCCACTAGTCCCATAAAATTGAAATGAGAGGTGCATGAGAGTGTCACCACAAAGGACAGACGAAGAATGGTGCTCTCATGATCTCTGGGACATTTCAGTAATCAATCCCCCAGAAAACAAACATTTATCCTCTATACAATGGATATCAGAGAAATTTCACCAGTGATTGAGCTTTCCATACAGAATAATCTCGTAACATTTAGCCCTGAATATGTATGGTCAAAAAGGGGACATAGCGCAGCAGGGGGACTTGTATATTGGGGCACATTTACTTAGGGCTGTGCGACAATTTTCTGTCAGACTTTTCACATTCTTTTAGGTGCAAACTGCTTGCACAGACTGAACTACATTTAAAGGAAACCTACCACTTGAAGTGGCAGGTTTCAGAAGAAAATACCGAGCACCAGCTCAGGGTGAGCTCAGGGTGCGCTGGTGCCGGAGCTTATTTTTGTTAGTGTTTTAAACCGCGGTATCGCGGTTTAAAACACTTTTTAAACTTTATAGCCGGCGCAGGGAGGTACACGCTCGGCGCTTACGCATGCTCCTTAATCCCAGTGCGACCGTGCGCGCGGCTACAAAGGAAGTGAAGGAGAGCCGCGCGCATGGTAAGCGCCGAGCGTGTACCTCCCTGCGCCGGCTATAAAGTTTAAAAAGTGTTTTAAACCGCGATACCGCGGTTTAAAACACTAACAAAAATAAGCTCCGGCACCAGCGCACCCTGAGCTCACCCTGAGCTGGTGCTCGGTATTTCTATCTGAAACCTGCCACTTCAAGTGGTAGGTTTCCTTTAAGGCACACATAAACCCGTCCGAGCTTAAGCCGTGGAAAAAAGTAAGGACTCTTGGGGCGAGGAGTAAAGTACGGAACATCCTCTAACCAAGTCACATAACAATGCGAAAAATACCGGCCGAGGGGACATGTTCCTGTTGCCAACCCTTTAATGCCTGTCTAATGACATGGATTTTGTGGCGTCCACCAAGCCAAACAACTGCAAAAAGAATGCTCCCCCTGCTAGGCGTCGTTGCGCCTCAGGTCCAGACAGACCCGCCTTCCTCAGTCTCAACAAGTAATCCTCACTGAAGGCTCACGCCAAACATCCCTGTCCCCAGCTACAGACAACCAAGCCCCCCACGCCTTACCATACTGCTGCCACGTTGCAGGAGCAACAGAAAAGCACACCATCGCTATCACCTGTGGATCAGGTTACACATATGAGGAGGGCACCGACGGCGTCCAATGCCGCCCCTGGGCACCGCTGCCGGAAAACCTGAAAATCAAGTCGAGATAATGGGTCAAAAAGGATGTTACCAATGCCCGACTTGTGTTGCGCCTTCCATTCCAGACATCTAAGGACCAGCACCAGCACTTGGGGGGGGGGGGGGGGGGGGGGGGAAGAGGAAGTCCATTTGTTAACAGAGTAAACTACCCCCAAATTATCTGACCAAAAACAAACACGCCGATTTGAAAATGAAGAACCCCACAACTCGACTGCCACCACCACAGGGAAGAGCTCCAATAAAGTCCAGACCAGCCCGGAAGCCGACCATTCAGGCGCAGGGTCAGCTTCTTAACTGAGAAAAAACCCTCCACTAAGGACAAGAGCCTCTCAAGCTTATCCCTAGGCAACTGAAACAGCATTAACTCAGAATCAAGCTTGATGCCCAGAAAGGACAAGACCGCGCAAGGGCCCTCCATCTTCTCAGACGACAGTAGGACCCCAAAATGCGCCATGAAAAATTGAAAGGTCTTCAGAAGGTGGGAACACTGAAGATCTGGCCTGACCCACAAACAAAAAATTGTCCAAATAGTAACAGCGACACGAGGCTGACCCATCGCTTCCTTATCAGGATACCAGCCGAGCCAGGGGGACATCTTCACTGGGATCTTTGTGTTAGGCTGCAAGGCCCTTCCCCCCATGCCTGGTGACCAGACGAGGACACTTGACAGACGAGTGGTTCCCGCCGCAGGAGGAGCATGCGTGCTTGTATTTGCACAGCTCGTAGAACCTGCAATGGCCCTCATTAAAGATCGACAAGGCCCCAGGGCGCCTAACAGCCGCCGGACCATAGCTGGCACTGCCGTCCTGACCGAGGCCCCTGAATGAAAGTGCAGCCAAACATTGGCCGCCTTCACTCCCCGCCTACGGAAATCTTCATCGTACCGCCACCAGGCGGGACCCCCATGCGATTTATAAGAGGAATAAATCACATCCTGGTAGATAAACAGTTCAGAGCAGCGCTCCGGGTGCTTTTCCTCCATCACACAACCCAAAACCAAAAAGGCTGGAAGCCAATTATTAATGGTCTTGGCGACCCTCAGCTTACGGTCCTGAGTCCAAACCGTAACAACTACCCGTTCCTTATCGACTGTATGCTGGTCAACTGAAATGGGAAGCCAGATACCCACATATGAGGAGAAGCACCTGGCTTCAGGAGAAACCCCAGGCTTTATGCTTCAGGAGACGCCCCAGGCTTTATGCTTCAGGAGAAACCCCAGGCTATTTTTAACTTTTTCTTTCTTTTCTCTTGTTTTGGGGCAAACTCTCTATATTTTCTTGGATAAAATCATGTTGGTTATCCTAAAAAGTTTTTTTTATCTTTCTACTTATAATCATGTTTGTAATAATTTTGATAATAAAGAATTTCCTCTCTGGTCTGAAAACTCTGCAGCCATCTAGTGGTGTTTTTAACTCAGCGCATTCCTGGGACAATAATATTTGAGTGACTGCGAATATTTTGTCTATGAAAGGATTATTTATGAATGAAAAAAGGCTGCAGGAAAAGCCCAAGGCTTCAGGCTCCAAACTTCAGGAGAATCCCCGGGATATGATGGGGTGGGACAGTACACAACTTTTCCTCCACAGAGAAACTTTTTCCCCGGCTTCAGGCTCCAGGTGTATTGATCCAGGAGAAGCTTCAGGCTCCAGGTGTATTGATCCAGGAGAAGCTTCAGGCTCCAGGTGTATTGATCCAGGAGAAGCTTCAGGCTCCAGGTGTATTGATCCAGGAGAAGCTCCAGGCTCCAGGAGAAGCCCCTGGCTATTTTTAACTTTTTCTTTCTTTTCTCTTGTTTTGTGTCAAACTCTTTATATTTTCTTGGATAAAATCATGTTGGTTATCCTTCTTATAAGGAGGTCTCTGCTTGGGGAGGGGGGAGGGGGGGGGTGAATGCAACTGTCCGGGGCTGGGGGGTCTCTGCCTATTGGGGGGGGGGGGGGGGGGAGCACTGTCCTGGGCTGGGGGGTCTTGCTGTGGGGAGGGTGGGGTCATCTGTGGGGCTGGGGGTCCTTGTGGGGGGGGGGAATCATCTTGGTGGGGGTCTCTGATGTAGGGGGGGATCGTCCTGGGTGGGGGGGGGGGGAGGGGTCTCGATGTGGGGAGCATTGATCTGGGCTGGAGGGTCTCTGCTGTGGGCGGGGGCATGGGCATGTCCTGGGCTGGGGGTCTCTGCTTGTGGAGCGGGGGCATCTGTCCTTGGCTGGGAGTCTCTGTGGGGGTGGGGGCTTCTGTCCTGGGCCTCTACTATCTACCCAAGGATTCTCACACAAATACACACCTGGAGAGCCCCAGGGAGAACTGCTTCCTGCAGTCCACTTGTTGGACCCTTGCCGAGTGTAGATGAGGCCTGTTTGCACTTATACTAAGTGACCATGACCCGGTGGAGCGTCAGGCCGTGCTAAAACCAGCTCATCAAGTACCAGGGGAATCCAGCTGCCCCCAAGCCCTAAAGGTCAGGCCCGGTGATGGATGTAGCTCATGAGTCGTGTGACCAGTGGCGTACCGACCGCGGTCGCAGCGGTCGCTATTGAGACCAGGCCCATCAGACAGAGGGTCATTGTGTGGGGGAGAATATGTAATAATTCATTGTGTGGGGGAGAATATGTAATAATTCATTGTGGGGGGGCAGAATATTTAATAATTCATTGTGGGGGAGTAGAATATGTAATAATTCATGGAGGGGGGGGTAGAATATGTAATAATTCATGGTGGGGGGGGGGGATATGTAATAATTCATTGTGGGGGGAGAGATATTAAATAATCATTATGGGGGGGGGGAGAATATGTAATAATTCATTGTGGGGGGAGCAGACATATGTAATAATTCATGTGTGTGGGGGGGAGTGGGGTGGGCGAGGCAGAAATAGGAAATAATTATTGTGGGGGACGAATAAGAAATAATCATTTTGGGGGGGGCACCAGAACATGTCAATTCATTTGGTGGGGGAGAGGAGAATATTAATAATAATTGTGGGGGGGCAGCAATATGTAATAATCACTGAAATGTCGGTTAGCAGAAAGGGTTTTGAGGTTTTTTTTAGGTATAATTGGGGGGGGGCATTAGGAATTTTGTCCCGGGGCCCAGTGGACTCTGGTTACACCACTGTGTGACTGCAGCTAACCTGAAATGATTACGCTCCGTGTGACCCTGGCCTAGTTCAGCTTTTTAAGATTGGAGATAAATTATCAATATTGGATCAGTAGAGATCCGACACTTGGGTCCTACACAAAGAGTTCAGTTCACTGAACTGGCAATTAATGGAAGCAAAGCTGCAGTAAGACATCTCAACCAGAGCTAAGCTTTTCGTATTGATGCTACGGTAGTACCTGAAGAAGCCAGAATCAGCTGACCGGGGGGGGGGGGGGGGGGTCCATAGTGGTTTTTGAGCTACTAGAATAAATCTTTTGTATGACATATTCTTCTGTATAAGGATAAGTGGAGTGTCACGAACCCCACACACCGGAAGCCAAACACGGGGTGCATTTACTCTATGGAGTCCACTGTCCTAGAATGTAGCCTTTAAACTCCACCCACTTCCAAAAATGGCGTCCTGACGCAAAATTTATTCCATGCACTCAGCACCCAGATCCAGTCGCTGCCACCACCCACGAGTTACTTATACAAAGAAGGCCGTAGGCACCTCAACCACAATGCCCCCTGATGATTCACACATACAATTGCTACATATATTATATTCAAATGATGGATTCACAAAGAACATGCGGTCGTTACAATTACTACATATACTTTATTCAAGTGACTTCTGGTAACGTAATTCCCTTCGGAAACTCAGATACCTTAAGACTACAAGCAGAGGCTTATTAAAGTTAACACTTTCATTTACATAAAAAATGCAGTGCACTCAAAAACTAACTTGTCAGATAACAATAAAAGAAAATAAATAAAAAACAATACACATGCATTACATACAAACAAGAGAAAAAGAAACTATATTACCCTTAGTATCAGATGCACATTGGCCGGAGGACATGACATAACTTTGGGCCAGTCTAGTGAATAGAGTCCTCAGAACTGAACAAGGCCAGGGGCGTTACTTGAGGGGGTGCAGAGGGTGCGGTTGCAACCGGGCCCAAGAGGCTTTGGGGGCCCATAAGGTGTCACTTTCCCATATGAAAAGATTAGTACTATAAACCATACATTATAGTCGGGGGCCCGGCACAAACTTTGCACTGGGGCCCATCAGCTTCTAGTTACCCCACTGAACAAGGCCATGTGGCTGCTTCACTAATTTAAAGCCAGAAGGTTTTTGACCCTCACCCCTGGCTGTGATGTCACTGTGAGGGGGAGTTTTTCTATCCCTCTCCTATAAGAGAGGTATTCTCTGGGTCTGGGGTTTTGATTGGAAGATGTCACAATTGTGCCATTGCTCCCAATCACAAGGGGACCTTGCCACCATTCACCCCATAACAAACTTAGGGATGCCTAGGCTTAACATTTGGGGTGTTCTGCCATTGGCTGGGTTCCCCTGCAGCTAGGATTTTGATCCTGTAACTCTCTCCTGTAAATGGGGACCGGTAATTACAAATTATGCCCCAGTTATGGACAGCTATGATATCTCCTTTGTCTCAAAGTTTTTTTGGCGGCAAAGCCACACACATGTCCCTTATTCCTTTGATCTCTTTGTCCCCAGAGATGAGCCAGCAAAGGTGTGAATTTCTGCACGTGCTCTTTGGTCACAGAGAAGTATCCGGTGGGGTTCGCTCCAGCTAGTCCAACTGTTACAGTACTTAAAGGAAACCTACCACTTTGCAATAGGGCTTCTAAGCAGCAAATACCGTGCACCAGCTCAGGGTGAGCTGGTGCCGGCGCTTATCTTCATTATTTCCATAAAGCGCTGTAATGCTTTTTAACACTTTTTGAATCTTTATATTCTAAGCAGCTTCGGCGCACGTGATACACGCTCAACACACCATGCACGTGACCGTGCATGCGCCTGAATAGGAAGTGGTCGCGTGCATGGTGCGCCGAGCGCATACCACCCTGCGCCGAAGCTGCTTTGTATATAAAGATTACTAAAGTGTTTAAACCTGTCATACATTAAAAGGGGTTGTACGTTCAGGGACATTGCCCTGCACCTTTTGGATAAACAAAAGTCACTCCCTTCACTGATTTCATGTTATTAGCGATTCTAGGGAGTATTAGAGATAATGTAATATAAAGTTATAAGGTCACTAGGTGTTTATAGACACTCATCTCCAGAGAAACCACAAGTTCACAGTCCCCAGCGCTTGTCGCGCATGCGTGGTAGGCTGTCTGCGATCCGCCGGCACTTGCAGTCTTCACCCTCCTGTGTGCGCGCATGTGCTGCAAACAGAGTAATTCTCCATACAGCCTACTTCCTTGTATGGACAGTGCCCGTCTCCGGCTCCTCTATGAGACAAGCCAATCGCTGCTGTGCTGTGCATTCTGTGCACAAGCACACCCTGGCTGGTGGGAGCAAAGCATCATGGGACTTGTAATGCATAGTGAGGCGGCCATCTTGCTTCCTTGGTTCCTGCATGCAGCAATAAAGAGGTAATATTTTTGTAAAAATAACAATTAACATAACATATAAGTGGAAGTTAATGGGCCCTGTCAAGATCCCCGAGGTGCGTTGTCCGACGAGGATAATGTCCGTCGTGATTCACTAAGATTGTGCGCCCGGTATCCTGCATGTGTCGCTTCCCCGCTCAGGTCCCTGTAGTTCACCTTCTTCTTCCTGGTGCATGTAAGTGCATTGTCCGTGTATAATGCGCTGTGCGGGGAGTCAATAAGATCGTGTCCCGATATCCTGCATGTGTCGCTTCCCCGCTCAGGTCCCTGGAGTTCACCTTCTTCTTCCTGGTATGCAGTCAGTAATAAATGTGGTGCAGTCAGTAATAAATGTGATGCACGTTCCGTCCCTTTAGGTGACATTTTTTCTGTCTTGTCGGACACAGAGCAGCTGCGACAGGCAGACACTTTATTAATGTGGTCTCTGAGTTGTGTATTATAAATGTTCTGCAACAGCTTAAGTGTAAATAGGGAGGTTCTGCAGCAGCTGGCAGTTCTATTGGGAGGTTCTGTAGCAGCTGGGGCTTGTATTGGAGGTTCTGCAGCAGCTGGCGCTTGTATTGGGAGGTTCTGCAGGAGCTGGCCTGTATTTTGGGGGTTCTGCAGCAGCTGGCTCGTGTATTGGGAGGTTCTGCCGCAGCTGGTGCTTGTATTGGGAGGTTCTGCAGCAGCTGGTGCTTGTATTGGGAGGTTCTGCAGCAGCTGGCCTGTATATTGGAGGTTCTGCAGCAGCTAGTGCTTGTATTCGGAGGTTCTGCCGCAGCTGGTGCTTGTATTTGGAGGTTCTGCAGTGGCTGACACATGTAATGGGGGGTTGTGCAGTGGCTGACACATGTATTGGGAGGTTCTGCAGCAGGTGGCGCATGAAGTGGAAGGTTCTGCTGCTCCTGTTCCTGCTTCTTAGTGACTTTAGTAAATGATGCAAGAAGTCCAGAGATTTAACCCTTCCTCTGCTTTCTTGTGGCTAATGGCTCTTCAGGCTAGCAGTGTAGGGGTTAAACCTCCGGACTAGTCGGTGCTGAGGACACACGGCCCATACGCTGGTACTGAGCAGGAGCGGCCATACTGATGGTTCTCACCACTATCAAGGGTTTCCATTATCTTCTCCCATTATGGAGAATATCAGGGACCGGCAGTAAATAGAAGCCCCTCCCCCAGCGCCAGAACTGATACCGTTACTTATAACAGAGGAACATGCGCAGCCGCCGGCGTTATTATACAGGAGAAGGAAACCTCCTGCAGGGCTTCATCCACTGCTGCTCTATGTTATTCTCCTCCATAATAGGAAAAGATAATGGAGACCCCCATGTAACACTGAGGACCTATGGTTGGAGGGGGCCCCAGCCGAAACTTTGCTATGGGGCCCCCTCATTCCTAGTTACCCACTGTTACTACACCATATGTAGAGAGAGGAAAGATAACCCGGCTCCTTGTAAGTCAAAAATTGAGGAGAATTTATTTACTCCAGAATAAACAGCATAGCAACCCCACAGCGCTCACCTCTCCAGCCGGAGCACCCGCTTTACCTCCTTCCCACCAGCGCTCCAGCGGTCACAGCATCTCATCTCTGTTTCTCCTTATACCTTGCATTCTGTGCCTGATGAAGGTGTGAATTTATAAAACCGAAACATAATAATTTCTGTTGGCTACTGTTTATTCTGGATTAAATAAATTCTCCTCAATTTTTGACCTATAAGCAGTGCCGAGTGATCTTTACTCGCGATATGCAGCAAAGACTTACCGGCTATGGAGGGGGCTCAGCCCGTGAGCCCTCTCCATGCATCCGACGCACGCCGTACTGTCACGCCGCGCGACAGGAAGGGGTTAAAAACACAATACAAATTAAAATTCAGGAGCAAAAGAGTAACAATGCAATTACATGACAAGAATCTCCAAAACCAAGCATAAGCAAGTCACATGTGTGATACAGTCAAGATGATTGTGTAGAACATGATGGTCTCATATTCAGGTAGTGGAGGGTGAGATACGGAGTCTGAAAGACAAAAGTTCAAATTGATGACTACACACAGACACTCACATATATATTATCTATAGTATATTAATACATTAAAGGGGTTGTCCGGGTGTTAAAAATTACTGAGGGCGGGGCTGGTTAAACATAATAAACTTGTACTTACCTTGTGCGGCGCTGCTGATGTCCCGCGCCGCGGTCCGTCTGCTCTGTGCGCCGGTTTGTATACAGGGGTGCACATGGAGCTTCCGGCCAGACGGAAGCTCCCATCCGACGCCATCTCCCAGCCCTTACAATGCTGAGAGACAGGGACGGATGGGAGGAGCCGGCCACAGCGTGGACCGGTAGCTCCCTGTGCGCGGCTTCTGTGTCCCTGTAAACAAACAGGGGCACGGATCGAAGGGACCGCGGCATGGGACATTGGCGGCGCCGGATGAGGTAAGTACAAGTTTATTATGTTTAACTAGCCCACCCCAGCCGGATAACCCCCTTTAAATATATTTGCCATGGCTGTCTGCCATATTTATATATTAAGAGCCACCAGCACCTGCCATTACTAAAAACCCCAAAATATTTGCACCCAAATTCTAATTTTACGTTATCTTTATCTAGCCACACAAGAAAATGCCGGCTGACACAGCGAATCGGAAGAAGGCGAATGCCTATGCAGCGGTGGCCGTGGACCCAGATACTGGATATAGCACTCCTGGCGCATTTGAGCTGGAAAGGATATTTTGGCACGGAGCACCCAAATTCTCCCATGTTAATGAAGTATTTCCCAACTTGTATATTGGAGATGAGTGAGTATAGTTAGAGTAGATTATAACTTAAAGTGTGTGTTCAGCTGATAACATGTGTCCGCACTCCACTGTATATGGAAAAATTGTAAAATGCGTGTGAGCAGAGATGATTGGAGAACTTGCTGAAAATGGCGAGGGTCTGACTAAAGCTACACGAGCCCAGGAATCACTGAGGCTGTAGGGATTTGTGGTGCCAGAAAACTGAATGTAGGTCATGAATCAGCTGCCTGACAGTTATTGCTGTGGATGATGATGGGGGTTTTAAGTTTTATGTAAATTGTGGTGAAATACATTTTTCCCCTCTGGTTTTTGCCGTGGCTTTGCTGCGGATTAATTATCTTAAAGGAAACCTACCACTATGGATCTACCTATGAAGGTAGATGGGTGGTAGGTGGATCTATTGAACGTGAGGATAGACCATTTAAGCATTAATCCTCACATCCCCGCAATCTTTTAATAATTTTAATTTCCCTAATATGCAGATTTGCAGAGGCTACTGGTCCGTGGAGTAGGCGGAGCTGAGGCTACATGGCGCAGCTACTCCAAGCCCCAATAGCCTCTATAATCCTCCTACCAGAAATCTTTGGCGCGCAGAACAGCAGGTCCCCGTCTGAGCGGTCACTGCTCCAAAGGTGCGAGGAGCTGCACGCCAAAGATGTCTGGTAGGAGGATCAAAGAGGCTACTGAGGCGTGGAGTAGCTGCGCCGTGTAGCCTCATCTCCGGCTACTCCACCCCCCAGTAGTCTCTTTAACACTCCTACCAGATGTCCTTGGTGCACAGCTCCTCGTAGCTGCACGCCCTCATCCTCAAAGCCTGCAGTTCTGCGTATGCGCAAAGGACAGGCTTTGCGGACGAGGGCGTGCAGCTACAAAGACATCTGGTAGGAGGATCAAAGAGGCTACTGGGGCGTGGAGTATCTGCACCGTGTAGCCTCAGCTGCGCTACTCCACGCCCCAGTAGCCTCTTTAGTAAATCTGCATATTAGGGAATTAAAAGTTATTAAAAGATTGCGAGACGTGAGGATTTGCCCTTAACGTCCTATAGATGCACCTACCACCCAATCTACATTTATAGGTAGATCTGTGGTGGTAGGTTTCCTTTAACAGAAATTCTGCAGTGATATCTGTGTCCCTAGCCTAAAGGGAAATGCATCATGTAAGCAGCATGTTATACAGCAGGAGTAACTGAGCGGATTTATGTTTCCTTAGGGTGATGTGAAGGATGGCCGTACTGTACTTTGTGATGGATATTTCTTTTATTTCTTTTTTTTTCCAATAGAAAAACAGCATTGGACCGCGATGGGTTGGAGAAAAATGGCTTCACTCACATTCTCAATGCGGCACACGGGCGCTGGAACGTAGACACGGGGGCAGAGTATTACAGCGACATGGACGTGGAGTATTATGGAGTGGAGGCAGCAGATCTACCTACCTTTGACCTAAGTCCATTTTTTTATCCTGCAGCTGAGTTCATCCGGAAAGCGCTAAACAAGTCAGATAGTAAGTGTGCGCGCTTCACCTGTTTCAGCGTCATCCTCTCTCTCCGTGGAATCTGGCTGAGGCAGCGCCAATCGTGTTTCTGTTAGTGTGAACATGGGTTCAAACTTGCTGGCTGTTTGGATTGATTATCCCCACTCCCATCAGTCTAATGCAGCTTGGTTCTGGTCCAACATTAATTAACCCGCTGTTACTGACAGGTTCCCTCTCTAATAATTTTACTCCCTTGTTCTCTGCTTTGTCCAGATCTCAGAGTTCTGAGTTGTCAATGTTTGGGGTTTCCGATATCACGTAAGAGTTCTGCCCTCTCTTTTAGGGTGTTGGCTGTAGAAGATTCTTAATTAGCTCTAGAATTTTCTTGTAAATTTTGATCTCTGTGTCCTGGTATTTAGAATTTTGGGTTGTGTTTTAACTACTATCTGCTCTTATGATATTTATTTTTTTTAACTACGTTTGTCCTCTTGGTTCCTCCCCGAATCTTCTAACTTCTCTTATTTGTTTGCAAACTCTAAGACAGGACAAAACTATACTTATAATGGTTCAGAGTCTCGCCGATACAGACTCAACTTCGGCCTACGGTCAGACCATGACTAAGCTCTAAGGAGCGAAACGCGTAGGTTATTTGCTGGATACCATGTTATGGGAGTGTGCACCTTTCCTTCAAGCATGTTTTTACTGGAATTGAAATAAACTGAAAATTTTAGCATCTTCAATCCTCCGAAGCGCTGGTGTCTTTTTCTTTGGATCGTGTTTGTGCTCGAAGTTCGTGGAGCTATCGTGACCCGTGCGCTGGAGGTAAATTGGACGGAAGGTGAGCTGGAGCAGTGGCTCCAATCCGGAGACTAAGCAGGAGATGCTGATGTGAATAGTATGTGGAGGCCGAGCTCTCTTTCCGGTTTGGTGCTGAAGCTGTGAATCCCCTCCTACTATGTGACATATTTAATTGGTTATGGCTCAAGCACGTCACAGGGGCTTGGCGCCGCCCACCCAATGATGTACCATCATCTCATTGGTTCTGGCTCATCAAGAGGGCGCACATTGAAACTGACAGATGACATAGGCGAACCTGAGTGAAGTTTCTCTCCCCCCCCCCCCCCACCTTGTTCAAATCAAACAAAATTAGTGTCAAACGTTTGTGCTGGTTTGTGCAGCAGAAATTTTCGTTTGTGCTGCTAACGTTTTTAAGATATTAATGAAAGTTTCCAGACGTCATCAGAGGTCAACCAGCCCCCCTCCATACATTGCCCAAACCAAACCAAATTGGTGCCAAACAATTCTGCTACGTTTGTGTTGGTTTGTGCTGCTCACATTTTTGTTTGTGCTGCTTTTGTTTTGAATAAATGAACAAAAAATCAAAGGTCAAAAGTTCAAGCAGCCCCCCCAGATTACCGAATCAAACATAACTGGTGTCAAATGTTAGTGCTACGTTTGTGCAGCAAAAATTTTCGTTTGTGCCACTATCATTTTTAAGGTATGTTCAGGTGTTTAAGGTGTTTAGGATGAACTGGTAAAAAACAAAGCTAGTGACACTTCCCTGGTTTGATCACCAGGGGGAGCCAGCAAACACATTGTACTTTGGAAGAAATTAACTCTGATGACCTCTGGAAAAAAGTATAAATATATTAAAAATGATAGCGGCACAAACGAAAATTTTTGCTGCACAAACGTAGCACTGTAGTTTGACACCAGTTTTGTTCAATTTGGTTAATTTGGGGGGGCTGCTTGAACTTTTGACCTTTCATTTTTTGTTCATATATTCAAAACAAAAGCAGCACAAACAAAAATTTGAGCAGCACAAACCAGCACAAACGTAGCAAAATTGTTCGGCACCAGTTTTGTTTGGTTTGGGCAATGTGGGGGGGCTGGTTGACCTCTGATGACCTCTGGAAACTTTCATTAATATCTTAAAAACGATAGCGGCACAAACAAAAATTTTTGCTGCACAAACATTTGACACCAATTTTGTTTGATTTGAACAAGGTGGGAAGGGGGGGCAACTTCACTCAGGTCATAGGTGAAGTATAGGGAATTTCAGCACCCATCATCCTTTTCCGAGGGTTTGTAAGAGATACCTTGCACACATCTCCACACTCCCTTCAGTGGACTTTCCAAGGGAGGCAAGGCCACTTTGCTAGTAGTACTGTCGGGTGACTGACACATCAAATATCAAGATGACACCAGCCAGCAGCTGATGATAGCGAACACTTGCACAAACCCAAAAGAGTATTTTACTGCATCTCCCACACGTCAGTACACAGATAAAAAGCTTGATTATTGGCAGGTTGTTAGAGAGGTTAAAGAGATCCGGAATGATACATAAAGAAACCATCAGTAATTAAAAGCATCCAAAGGTTAAAGCTTCATTTAATCCATTTGGTGCACACGTATCCAAGTTAAAAAATCCACCTCATTTCTCTCTGCAGCGATGGTCTTTTCCAGTCCCCACCTCTAGGGTTTTTGGGGATAATGTCTATACCATGGAATCTTAGACATTTAGTATCACCAATAGGACCTGTGTTCACATGTCTTGCTACTGGTTTGTCCCTTTCTTTCACAACGTCCCTTATATGTTCACCGACGTCTTACTTCTCTCTCCGTTTTTCCTATAGATTCCATCCCACATTAACATTCTGCCCAATATATCACCCCAATTACAGGCTTGATTTTATATCCACGGCCTGTCAGGTTTGAAGTAAAGGTTTATGTGGATTTTGTAGAGGGGCAGGCCACGCATCCACTAGGAACCGCTTGGTTTTGTGGACCCCAGCCAAGTTATAGTTTGTCTTTGGTCCTCAGTGTAGTGGCTGCACTTAGTGACCTACATTTTCTATAGGTCATCTATGGGTAGTCACCTAGGACCTCCTAGGGGTCAAGCATTAGAGTGTCTCAGTGTTTTTGAACAAGTTCCCTTAGTTGTCCAGAACCATTGGTATAAGTGGTGATCAGTCTGACCCTCCTGTCTACGGGAGGTTTTGGTTTATCTTGTAAGAGTTCACATCTATTTCTGGACTCTGCAAATCTAAATGCTAGAGGCTTCTCTCAGGATCTTTTTAGGGGAGCCCTTGCCTAGAAATCGATCATGTAGATCATGTGCCTGCTTTAAAAAGATATTTTTGTCGGAACAATTACTCAAGTTCTGGCCCTTGGGGATGATTTTTCTCAAGGGAGTGGGATGGCGACTCTCCCATCTAGGAAGGGAATTACTTGCTGTGACGAAACACATCTGTCTTTAGCGTTTCATTTGGTTCTCTATATATTAGGACAGTGGTGGCGAACCTATGGCACGGGTGCCAGAGGTGGCACTCAGAGCCCTCTCTATGGGCACCCGTGCCATCACCCCAGGGCAGGGTTCGCCAGACAGGACTCAAGGCCTCTTGCAGTTCCAGGCAGCCCAGGACCCTAGAAGGAAGCTACAATGATAATCCAAACTTCTTCTCCTCCTTTCTACTGTATTAGGGTCCTGTGAAAGTAATAAGTTACTGCTTAAATTGTCGCATCGGCACTTTGCAAAAAATATATGGGTTTTCTGTGTCTAAAAGGTTTGCCATCACTGTATTAGGACATCAAGGAAGGGAAGTTTGTCGTGATGTGTCTCAAAGGGGAATCTAAGACCCAGTTGAGGATCGAAACAAATCTTCTGAATGTTCCCTGTATACGCCTCCAGATGACAAATATGTTGTCTATAAACCTAAGCCAAACTTCCACATTTTGATGGGTATCACGGAAAACCACCGTTTCTTCCCACCGGGCCAGGAGCAAGTTGGCACAGGTTAGCGCACGGGCCAACCCATCGCTGTGCCCCCGAGCCGGTGGTAGTATTTTCCATCAAACAGAAAAAAGTTTTGTGTTAGAACCGTAAAGACTTCTCTATGAATTCATTGTAGGGATTAAAGGGGTCGTCCACTTTCAGTAAATAATTAATATCATTTGTGTAATGAAAAATTTTCCAATATACTTTCTGTATCAACTCCTCATGGTTTTCTAGATCTCTGCTTGCTGTACTTCTATAGAAAGCTTCATTGTTTACTTCAAGTGGTAAGAATCTGTCCATGCCGATGTGATGGAGGTGCAGGAGCAGTTATTATCACTGAGAGTAATAGGAGGTGTGTGATAATCATGCACCTGTGTGACATCACCATGCACAGAGTCTATACATTGTAAAGTAAATAGAGAAGCTTTCTATAGAAGCAAAGCAAGCAGAGATCTAGAAAACGGCAAAGAATTGATACATAAAGTATATTGTAAATAATATCCATTATTTGCTGAAAGTGGTTTAATCCTTTAAATTGTATGCAAATGTGAGAAAACAGGAGACTGCCAAAGTACCAAAGTCATGAAGAATTGACGACTACAAGGCCACTCCATGATGACGTCACGGGCGACGATCCGAGCCAAGATGGAAGCGCCCATGAGCCACCGACTTGTTAATGGCGGTGGCAGTTTTGCATCAAAGAGTTAACATCCGTGATCAGTGCTAGCGACGGGTGTTTGCTTCATTGTACAGTATTGTAGCCGTTTCCTTCGGGTGCCGAGAGCAGTGACGTCGCCAAGCTCTCGGCACCTATCGCCGGCCGGCTGTGTGAGAGTTAGTATCTGCGCATGCGCGATAGGTGCCCAGAGCTTGGTGACGTCACGGCTCTCGGCACCTGAAGGAGGACGGCTACAATGAAGGAGGCGGGAATAATTAAAGATCGGAAGGCATCTCCCTTCCGAAGATGACGTAGGGGTAGCACCGGAGGAATATTTTCATATGTAAGTAAAACATTTTTTTATCTAAACTAACGATCGCCGAGCCTAACTAAAGTATGTGCCGGCATCAGTATTAAATAGCCTACCAGGTGGTCTGCTCGCATGATTTTATCATGCCAGCAGTGGTAGGTTTCCTTTAAGACGTGGACAGGCGAAAAGTGGCACTTGGTTAAGCAGGTTACATAAATGACATGGGTAAGTATAGATTTGTATTAAAGATTTAAAGGGGTCGTCCACTTTCAGTAAATAATTGATATGTGTAATGAAAAGTTATACAATTTTCCAATATACTTTCTGTATCAATTCCTCACGGTTTTCTAGATCTCTGCTTGCTGTCCTGCTATAGAAAGCTTCTATGTTTACTTCCAGTGGATAAAGATCTGTCCCTGGTCATGTGATGTCACATAGGTGCAGGAGAGTAATGAGCGCTGTGTAATACTAACAGCTTGTGCACCTGTGTGACATCACATCTATGGACAGATTTCAATCCACTCGAAGTAAACTTAGAAGCTTTCTACAGCAGGACAGCAAGCAGAGATCTAGAAAACTATAAGGAAATGATACAGAAAGTATATTAGAAAATTGTATAACTTTCCATTACACAAACAATAATAAATATTTGCTGGAAGTAGACAACCCCTTTAAAGGTTTTAAAGACGCTGGATTCCTCCATATTTTATCTCGCTGTTCAGTGATGACCTCCAGGTTTACACATGCATTAGGCTCCCGCCGGCACGGAGGTTATACCTAGCGAACAACGTGTGGGTGACCGTTTAGGAACGTTTCCTTTTCTTATTTGCTTCATCATAATATTTAGAATATTCTACACTGTAACAATTTTCTGATATGTAGACATTTACATTTCAATGTTCTATTCAGAAATTGTATCAATTCTAAACAAAGTGTTTTGTGCTTTTGTACGTAGGTAAGATTCTCGTTCATTGTGCCATGGGCCGGAGCCGTTCGGCCTCTCTCGTCCTCGCGTACCTGATGATCTATGAGAAAATGACAATAGTTGATGCTGTTGCCCAAGTTCTGAAGCATCGCTGCATCCTTCCTAATCGCGGTTTCCTGAAGCAGCTGCGGCAACTGGACATAGAACTGGCGATAGAGAGGAGAGCGGCGCGGGACGCAGAAAACGGTTTTGACAAGAGCAAATGATACAAATTACGAAATACATCATTTAAAAATATATTCTTTCCTCTCTAATTTCATACTGCAAAAATTTGTTTCGGGAAAGACAGAGATGAAGCTGGTGGCCCTCAATCTATAGTGATTTGGTCATAGTATTGTCTATTTGCTAAGTATTTATGGAGGTTCTTAGGATTTTGGCCTGTTTTAAATTGCACCTTCTGCCACCAGCCTTCCCCCTTAAAGGGGTATTCCAAGAATACAAACATCTGAAACAAAAACCCATGCGGCTATAAAAGAAATAAATATAACAAAACTCAATGTCATAAGTCACAAAATGGAGCTGAAATAGTTTGATTTTATGATTCACAAAATATTATAGGCTTTCTAAAGTAGGTAGAGTCATCACCAAGATGGCCGGCACTGGAAACTACAAGTCCCATGATCCTTCAGTTCTCAGTAACTCCTCCTCCCTTTTATGCTCTGCTCCCAGTGATGATGTAACAGACTGTCCTGCTCTGTTACCATAGTAATGATGTGTAACTGCCATCACCACACAGCGGCCATACTGGATGCACTGCAACCAACTGACTACAGACAAACCTAGTGGTGATCACATGACCTGCCCAGGCAGCTTCAGGACATGTGATGTGGACAAGTGACCAGCGGCATCTTCTGTCCTGTGTCTTCTCCGTGCGGAGGAAATTAACGGACTGATAAAGGGCCGGGAGCATTGTAATTCTTCATCACAGTCTATGTCAGCAGCATTTTAAATAACAACTAATTACACATCAGCTTCTATTTTACTGACCCATTTGTATATAAATTATGCTGATTCCTGGAACACCCCTTTAAGTTGGATCCTTGGGAAAGGTTTCTCTTCATCATGATTGTAAAATCTGGCCAGTCTTTAGCAATGACTTGTGGAGGTATCTGATAAAAGTTACTTTATATTCTCTTTACCAAATCCAATCATTATGAGAGGACGTTTACTGATAGTCTTACAGAAAAGATGTCTGCTACTTCCGCTCGACCTTAAGGAGCGATTAACAAGGAGCACCCAGACATTTTCTGAAAAATAATACTAAAAAAGTTTAGAGTTTACAAAAATGGAAGTATTTTTACCTGATTTGTACAATTATTTATACTGTGGGTGTCGTGTGCAGCTCCTTTACATTTTGATGTTTAAAACATTTATATAATAAATGACTATTTAATGTTCATTCTTGATCGCATTATTCTGTACGTATAGATGGTAAATGGTCACCATCACTTAACATTGATACCACTGGGATTTTTAGCATCAGGAAAGTTTTTTTTTTTTATCTGCAATTTATCCCTTTCCATTGGGTAGTGAAGTCCATGGAAATCTCCCACCTCTAAAACTTCCACAAGCTACAAGTGGGCTCATAGTTTACGTTTTTCAATGTAATGGTGGTTGTGGAAGTTTCTTTTTTAACACATTCACTTAAAGAAGACCTTTCACCACCTCACTCATGTGGAGATTAAAATACCATTCTGTAGGGGCTTCTACACAGATTCAGAAGCATTTTGAATTTTCTTTCCAGTCCCCGCGCATCGCAGAGATATCAGTCGCAGTATCTGACCATTATAGAGAGAGAGGAGGATCTGGAGCAGAAGAGAAGGTGTACGTTAGGATAATCTTCTGACGCTGTCCAATCAGTGGTAGCCGGATGTCAGAGAAGTGAGTGCGGATGCGCGCGGCCTGAGCGCAGGATTTAATATTCAAATTGTGTCGCAACAAATGCACTTTCATGCACCAGGAAGAAGAAGGTGAACTCCGGGGACCTGAGCGGGGAAGTGACACATGCAGGATATCAGACGCACGATCTTAGTGACTTCCCACACAGCGCATTATACACGGACAATGCACTTACATGCACCAGGAAGAGAAGGTGAACTCGGGGACCTGAGCGTGGAGGAGGAAGCGACACATGCAGGATATCAGGTGCAGGGTCTAGTGACTTCCCACACGCGCATTATACACGGACAATGCACTTACATGACCAGGAAGAGAAGGTGAACTCCAGGGACCTGAGCGGGGAGGGGAAGCGACACATGCAGGATATCGGGGCCCGATCTTAGGGACTCCCCGCACACCACTTATACACGGACAATGCACTTACATGCACCAGGAAGAAGAAGGTGAACTCCGGGGACCTGAGCGGGGAAGCGACACATGCAGGATATCAGGTGCAGGGTCTTAGTGACTTCCCACACAGCGCATTATACACGGACAATGCACTTACATGCACCAGGAAGTAGAAGGTGAACTCCAGGGACCTGAGCGGGGAAGCGACACATGCAGGATATCGGGGCCCGATCTTAGTGACTCCCCGCACACCACATTATACACGGACAATGCACTTACATGCACCAAGAAGAAGAAGGTGAACTCCAGGGACCTGAGCGGGGAAGCGACACATGCAGGATATCAGACGCACGATCTTAGTGACTCCCCGCACAGCACATTATACACGGACAATGCACTTACGTGCACCAGGAAGAAGAAGGTGAACTCCAGGGACCTGAGCGGGGAAGCGACACATGCAGGATATCAGACGCACGATCTTAGTGACTCCCCGCACAGCGCATTATACACGGACAATGCACTTACGTGCACCAGGAAGAAGAAGGTGAACTCCTGGGACCTGAGCGGGGAAGCGACACATGCAGGATATCGGGCGCATGATCTTAATGAATCGGGGCACAGGGCATTGTCGTTGGACAATGCACTTCCGGTGAACTGTTTCGGCCGGATAAGTAAATGTGCCCCAGTGATAGGGCACCAACCACCAGTGACCATTTAGTGGTAGGTACTGGTTCTTCTTAGCACGGTGGTAGTAGGAGTAATGTGCAATAGCCTAATGTAGGATAGGGGAAGTAGTGATGTGCTATGCCCTTAGTGGGAAGAGACTTACATAGAAGACAAACACTTCTTGCTGTGCTGACCGTAATGGACCTTTGTAGGACTGTCACAGGTCCTGGAAGGTCAATAATAATAATAATAATACATGTGTTACCACAGGGACTAGATCAGGGTTGCACTTAGTCACTGTATCAGCTCTAGATAGAGATGAAAGCTCATCAGTGGGCCCGGAGCTACTGCCCCCTTTACCACCCTGGTAACTAGGCCTCTGCAGAAGATGCTTGATTCTTCTATCCTAGAGAACATCTGTAGAATATCCTAAATCAAGGAATTCTTATAAATGAAATCTACAAATTTGGCTGTGTAGGGATTTTAGCAATATGACAAAAAGTGAGCATAAGCCGGCACGTAAAGGGAAATTGTAGCTTTAAATGGACACCAGCATATTAAGAAACTTTGCATAAATCAATCAAGAATCAAGAAGAAACGTTGTACAGCAGTCCCCTTGTTACATACAAGATAGGGTCTGTAGGTTTGTTCTTAAGTTGAATTTGTATGTAAGTCGGAACTGTATATTTTATCATTGTAGCTCCAGCCAGAACTTTTTTGGTCTCTGTGACAATTGGATTTTAAAAATGTTGGGTTGTCATAAGAATCAGGAGTAACACTAAATCTTCATTACAGACGCCTGTGATATCTGTTACAGCTGATTATTGTAGCCTAGGACTAAAGCACAATAAATTACCAATATCCAGTGGTCTGTTTGTAACTAGGGGTCGTATGTAAGTCGAGTGTTCTTAAGTAGGGGAGCACCTGTACTGTATATACTGACCTTCCACACTGGAACTCTTTCCAACCAGGCAAAAGGTACAACTACAAAGACGTTCCTGCCGGCACTCGCAGGCGGAGGCATTGTCTACTCTTTTATAGCCAAATTACTGCTGGGAAGCCTCTCTTCTTCTTCTTCATATATTAATTTGAGAATCTGTTGGGGTAGAAATGTCTTCCTGGCCGAGGCGGTGGCAGTGACAGATCACGCCTTGGTCTTCTCTACACCACGAGACTCATTTTCTTTCTATATGGAGACTATGGGTCTTCACCCCGGTCTGTTTATACCTCACTATCCATGGCCGACCCCTACCATGCGGCCCTTTTGGATGCCTATGGATTATTTCAGTTTATGGCGTTATTTTTATTCTATTTTGTGCATTGGTAGATCTATTGCTTACTGGATGAGAATCAGTTCAGAGTCTATCCTGGAGGAACAGGCCACCCCCCGGGTTCTCCAGTGTTGTGCATTTGTTAGCCTTTTTTTCCTTTGTAATAATGCTACTAATTTTTCTTAACATTAAGGGCTTCAACTCAAAAGTGAAATGGCAACCAGTGTCACAGGAAATTGGCCGCCGATATTGCTTTCCTTTAGGAAACTCACTATACTTCCTCTGGCCCCTTCAGGTTTGCGAGATACTGGTCCCCACAAGAATATTTAGGATCAGCTCCAACTAAAACATAGTAAGTGTCGGTATCTTGATTTCTAAAGTTGCCCCTTCAAGTAAATGATGTAGTGTCAGATCGCGCTGGAAGGTGCTTGATCCTACAAGCTTCCCGACAAGGTCTCCCATTAACTGTGGCCAACTATCAGCCTCAAGCATGGGTTTGGACGGCCTTGCGTACAGCTACCTAAAGACATTTAGTGATATTTTAGTATATGCGTCACATATACTTCTATAGGCTCACAGCGCGCACACGTGCAGCACCGTTCCGCTCTGTAGCCTGTAGAACGATAGGACATGTCCGATCTTTCTACGGAATGCGGTGCAGTGTATTCCTATGGAGAGGGGCAGCGCTCATCCCCCGCTCCTTTCCCCAGCTGTTCAATACTTTTCTAGCTGGGGACCCCAATCCTGAATTTATAATGGTCATACCAAAGTCAAGGATGGATCCCCTTGATTGTCCTTATTGGACGTAGACCTTCTCAATTAAGATCTTAAAACTTTCCCCAAATTATTGGCAGAGATGGTAGGATCCCGGCTCTCACAATTGTTTCATAAACGACGTAGGCAAGAAGAAGCGCTTCTAAATAGCACGAAACAACTCGTCCCAAAGATCCGCTCCCGCAGTGTACCCCCTCTCCCCTGTACTGTCCAAACAGCTTTTTAAAGAAATGGAATAAAGGAACGAGTTTATATCATCTTCAGGGCGAGTTCCTACTTCTTTTTCTCTTACAACTTTGTAATTGTTTCCTAAAGACCAAGTTGGTTTTGTTAAATATAGGCAAGCGGAGGACAATATGGGAGGGGCACCAGACCTTTTGGATGTAGTACATCGATGTGGTGAGACAACGCAAGTTTAGACACTGAAACATCATTCAATCTTCTGAACCGGACGTTGATGACAGCCACTATCCAGCGGTTTGGGTTTTTAGGTCCCTTTGTCTAGGCTATTCAGGGATTGTATTCTTATGCCAGGGCATTGGTACGGCTCCCCCATGCCCACTCTTCCTTCTCCCCCAATTTTAAATGGCATATACCAGCATTGTTCCTTCTCCCCTCTGTTGCATGTACCTAGTATTGAGACATTATACAGAATATATTAGATCATGCCAAAATATTAAGGGTATTTAGGTCTGCAACACGTCTTTCAAGAGAAATCCCCCTATATATCTCTTCTGGGTTGTGTAGGCGCGATTACAAAGTCCATGTAACTTAGCTTCTGTATCCATTTGAGACCCCATGTCAGTCTAACTCCAGTCTACGTGTCTTGAATTTGTTTGGATTGGACGGAGGCACAGGAACCCTAGGTCAGTGATGACAGCAAGTGCCTCCCGGGAAGGCCTTGCATTCTCCGACTTAAAGATGTACTACTTCTCCGCCCATTTCAGACATGGCATCATGGTACAAATATAGTTTATAACAGATGGACGGAACTTGAAATATTATGTTTAGTAGCCTTTCACCCTGCGACTTTGATATGGGGCCCCTTCTCCCCTGCCTACTTTACTTCTGGGGCATAGGAGCTTCACTAGAGACATTCGGTTGAGATGAAGGGTTCAATTTTAACTTGTCTCTTCATTCACCCCTTACACCGACTCTCTTTACCCCGCATCTCCCCAATAGTATTACAGGATCTGGGTTCATGTTTAGTCCAATGTTTATTAATAAAAGAAAAAACCCAGAGCATTAATAAGAAATAGGAGCAATAATTGAGTCGTGCAGGACTGAACTACAGCCTCGGGGGTTAAAGAGGACCTGTCACCTGTAAAAGTGCGGCACAAGGAGCGGTTTACTTAAGTAAGAAACTCCTAGTGCTACAACAGAAGCAGGAGTGTTACACTGGTAGCGTTATAGGAACCCTCCGATAACCCGAGCAGACACTGCCCCGATCTCCACTAAAACACCGGACTGCTCTCAAAGCGTATTCATGAGGGGGTAGGATTAGGGTAGTCACCGCATGATTGGTGGCAGTTACCGCTGGCCTATGGAGTGGGTGGGGCAGTCCGAGGTGCTGCCTCTTCCCCAGACCGCCCTGCCCACTCCATAGGCCAGCGGTGACTGCCACCAATCCTCATGAATACACCGGACCACCGTACATCGTGGCAGCGTCTGCTAGCATTACTGGAAGTTTCCGATAACGCTAGCGGTGTAACACTGTTGCGTCTGTTGTAGCACTAGGAGCTGCTTACTTTACTAACATCTCCTAGAGCCGTTTTTACAGGTGACCGGTCCTCTTGGTTTCAGGCAGGTATTTTCCAGGTAAGAGATCTGCAAGACCCGTATATGGAGGATACTCCTCTAATTCTCAGTTTTATTGGAGAAAAATACTCGTTCAACATTTTACCCTGTCTTGGGTTCGGAACCAGCCCCTAGCCCCACTCACTCTGAAATGCTTTGTGCTCATCTACTAAAAGGTTTCATATCTTCTATATAGTGCATTCTGAATGATGCCCTTAATGACTCGCTGGGAGTCCTGCCTAGCTTGTCAGTTTACCCCTGAGCAATAGCAGATCATTTTGGGCAGGGCTAGGAAGTATACAATTTGTACCCACTGCAACGAAAACCAGATCAGGATATTGATGTGGTGGTACCACATGCCGGAATTGCTGTTCAAAAGGCCTGCTGGCAATGGGGCTTGGGAAAGGGCTCCCGTTATCCCCAGTTTTGGGGTTGCCCTCCTCTTCCTGCCCTAATGGGGAGGAGTTTAGAAGGCTTGCTGGGTCGCTGCTAGAAGATAATATCCCCCTCGAGTCATCTGTCCTAGGCAACAGATTAAGTACATAAACAATAAGGGAAACTGGCGCCGGCACGTTTTAATGGCTGCCAAGTGTCTCACTGTCCTACAATTGACCTATCGCCCTTTATTACCGGATTAGAGATGTGAAGACAACAGAGCACCTTAACAGCAACCATAAGGAACCAGAGGGACAAGTTTGATTCTGTATGGACACGCTGGGCCTCACAAAGCGCTGGACTTTCTGTTTGCAATTGGGGCCATTCTCAAAACACACGTGGAATTTATTTTAAAGGAACAAACGAACCTTTAGGTGACATAAAAACGTGTATTCGTCATTAAATTTGTATTGCGACTAGGAAAAATTTTTTTAATTAAAAAGGAAAACAAAAATGTTGACCGCACAAATACAAAGTCGCCTCATAATTTATTTCCATTGAAAAATGTACAACTTTGTGTCTGCGTCGATTCAAGAGACTTAGAATCAAACACATTCTGACTATGGAAGCTGCACTTGTCCAAAACGTAAAAAATAGGGACAAATCGTACAAGACAGAAAAATATGCAAATTTTTTTTTGGTGCTGGGGAGGTTGCGACAAATATATATTTATATATAATATTACATGCCATCCGGTCGTCTGGGGAAGGTCTTCCAGGTTCGGAATTTTTTACGTTCCATTTTCCACTTTTATTAAAAAAAAATAATAATAATAAACTCCAATACATTACAAAGATAGAAATATCTACAGATGGAAGGAAACCCTTGGATTGCAAAAAAGCGTCAATTCTAGAAAATAGCAAATGTGTTTAACCATTTGTCCCCTGGATAATTCCTTGGCAAACATTTGGAGAATAAATGCCGTTTCTAGTGTCCTGCAGGATATTTTGGATTTTGATGTGGTTATTTTTCTCTCTTTTTTCCCCCCTCGCAGAGACCTCACTCCTAAAGCAAAGGTGTTAAAATAGACTCAAGTATAAGCCCCTTAAGGACCTTAAAAGGAGAACATTTTAATGTTTTGTACAGTCATTAACAAAAATATATTTATTTTTTTTCCTCTTTAACCTTCAAACAAGATCTGAAAGAAAATTATAAAATGGCTTTTACAGCTCGGCACAGGACGTGTAACACGACATGTAACAAGCTCATGCACCAAGAGGAGAAGCAGCATGCGCAGCAAAGCTTACACCCAGCGCACAAATAAAACTAAATACAGATGGAGAACAGGCCCCCCCCCCCCCCCCGGTTCTGTTGTGGTAACAAAATTCACAGGATCAGGATCGAGGGCAACTCTGATCAAATGACACATCACAGGCTCCAACAGTTTAGAGTGCATCCCCTGAAGGCAAGACGGGAAACCAGAAACAGAACTGAAAAAAAGCGAATATTTAGAACGTGTGAAAATGGAAAAAAAAAAAAATTAAATAAAAAAAAAAATGTCCAGATGTGATAGAACGACATTTTCATAAATCACTTAATTTCACTCACTACAGGAGTCACCGTAATATGTGGCCAAGCAGGAAATAATCTGAAAATAATAGTAAATAAAAATATGCTCACCTCAAGACATGTACGTTTTTTCTTAAGACTGCTGCAGCCAATCAATCCGGAAAGTAAATTAATTGGAATTTTTTTGAATTTTCATATTACCCTCTATCTGCTGGTTATGCTATTACACTATATTATTTTTGTCTGGAAATCCAATCCCTTAAATTATTTTTTTTTTTTTTTATCTGACGGGATATTGGAATTTGATTACCATATTTTTCGGACTATAAGGCGCACCGGACTGTAAAAGGTGCACCATCAATAAATGCCTGCTAAAACGTCTAGGTTCATATATAAGGCGCACCGGATTATAAGGATGAATGACCAGCAGGTGGCAGACCTGTGCACAGTACAAGGCAGCTGTTGTCTGTAAGTGCGGTTCATATATAACGCGCACCGGATTATAAGGCGCACCGGATTATAAGGATGAATGACCAGCAGGTGGCAGACCTGTGCACAGTACAAGGCAGCTGTTGTCTGTAAGTACAGTTCATATATAAGGAGCACCTGATTACAAGGATGAATGACCAGCAGGTGGCAGACCTGTGCACAGTACAAGGCAGCTGTTGTCTGTAAGCATGGATCATATATAAGGCGCACTGGAATATAAGGCGCACCTGATTATAAGGATGAATGACCAGCAGGTGGCAGACCTGTGCACAGTACAAGGCAGCTGTTGTCTGTAAGTACGTTCATATAATCAGGTGGCACCGGATTATAGGCGCACCTTGATTAAGGATGAATGACCAGCAGGGTGCAGACCTGTGCACAGTACAAGGCACTGTGTGTCTGTAAGTACGGTTCATATTAAGGGCACTGGATATAAGGCGCACCTGATTATAAGGATGAATGACCAGCTGTGGCAGACGTGCACGTACAGGCACTGTTGTCGTGTAAGTGGATCATATATAGGCGCACTGGATTATATAGATGAATGACAGCAGGGGGCATACCGTGCACAGGTACAAGCAGCTTGTTGTCTGTAAGTACGGTTCATATATAAGGTGCACTGGACTATATGGCGCACCTTTGATTTCTGAGAAAATCAAAGGATTTTTTGTGCACCTTCTAGTCCAAATAATACAGTATTGTCAAGAGGAGAAAATTGACATTAAATAGCATTGTACTCCCTCCTGGTTGCGGCCTGCATAAGCATTACACAGGCAGAGGCTTGAGTATTCTATGGATTTGATGCCACCACTGCGCCTCTTTATGCCAAAGTAAATAAATACAATTTACAGACCTTTTCGACCCGATTTGATAAAAAGACTCATGTTAGAATTTTCCTAAGCAAAGCATGTATGGCCCAGTCCAAAAAAGGGGCTGCCCATTACTTGTGAAATTGGAAGAAGACGACTACTGGGTGAAATAGGTGGTTTGGGGGGGCATTCTGTAAATCTAAGGCTCCCCAGCAAGTACTGGGATCTATTACAGAACTTTATTGTGAGCAAAGCTGTGATATTACATTGTAGTGATTAATGGGGTGGATAGTGACGGCCGAGCCGATACAATCACTAACCTCAGCAGTAATTAATCCAGCGATTGGCTGAAGCAGTGACATCATCATGGCGGCGAACATTTCTTTATTATTCTAGAACATTTATCCCACTTGGGCCAATTTTTTACCAAATGCAGAAATAGGTTTGAAGCCCTAAACTTAAAAAAAAAAAAATCAAACTTTACATAAATCAATAGCATAACTGGACAGAAGAAATTTTACAAACTATCAAAAGGAAAGTTGGACTTAGGCTGGATTCACACGACCGTTGCCCGCTGTACCGTACCACGCGCGGGGGGAGGGGGAGAGCGCTGCTCACCCCCGGCCCTCTCCATAGGGATACACGGCGCTGTATGCCGTCAAAAAAATAGGACATGTCCTATTTTTTCACGGGGTATGGAGCGGTACGGTGCTGCACCGTACCGCTCCCGTAGGGTGCCATACGCCCGTTGCAGTCTATGGGGGACGTATATCGGCTGTATATACGTCCCCCTTGCAGCAGTGTGAATGCAGCCTAAGAAGGAGCAACTAAACAAAAATCTGCATTGGGAAAAATGCTGAATCCAAGTCGTATTTCGGTGGTGTCGATGACATGATTGTACATTTGATACTGATTACTAGAGATAATCTACCCAAATTCACAATCGTGTCATCGAAAAGCACTCGAAAAGGACTTGGGTTCAGCATTTTCCAGATTTCCTTTAAATGTAGTATCAATACTAAGCTGATTCTTTCAGACAGTTGATATCATGGAAAAAAATTTTGTGTGCAATCTTTAAACAAGTCAGAATGGGTCTGTGTGCTGCATGTCACACCCTCAACAATCACCTGTTCATTAAAATAAAACCTGTTTACATGCTGCTGGGGGCTTTAAGCTTCAATGTACAGCAGGCTCAGCAACCACTCAATGCCTCCCATCTCTTGCCTTAAAGAGCTGTAGACCTTGGATCGACCTCCCATGCAGTAGCTGGTATCCATGTGACACATGTATTGCAGTGATGTGCATATCGGTCGCTTTTTAAAAGCGCTCGTGAGGTACGGTAATTGACCTGCGCCAATCTCGTTTGGTCAACCACATCTAGTTGTGGCTCATAATAACGGATGCAAATAATTTAAGACTAAACAGAGAAGCAAATTGGTCCTTTACACTCAGGACAAGTATCAAAATTTACCAATTCTTGCTATAAAACTAGAAAATACATTTTTTCTTAAAATCTGGAATTTCCAAATCATCGTGTGACCCCCAAGTGATACAGCAGCCAGGAATAGCATTGGTTCTCATCCATCATCTGGTCATTTATGCCGTGTGTTGAAAGGGAAGGTAAAACAATAAAAAAGGTGGCAATTTATTATTATTATTATTTTTTTTTTTTTAAATGACTCCATTCTGGCAATTAATTCTCTTGTACGAACATTTCATTCAAACGATATTCAGAAAGCTGCAAAAATACGTATTAAGAAGGTCACTTCGAGAGCGGCGTTAAGGATCCGTGCCACGAGAACACAAAAGGGATGAAAAATAAAAAAAAATAGTAAGCATTTAATAAAAGTATATTACCAAAAAAATAAAAATAAAAATGGTGGTCTCCTCTAGAGAAATGCGTGAAATTAGTGACAAAATAAATTAAGGTCAACGTATATAAATATTATAGTATTACACACGAAATGTGAGTCTTAACTGGAAAAGGAGCATAATGAAATGGAACAAACGAGTGAGTGTGTCCTCCTCTGAGCGCTGTAGGTCCGTTTTCTATCCCATTGTGAAGATCCCATTTTGCAGCTGCTGCAGAACAGAGGGTGCGGGGAAGCTGGTATCTGCAAGGGCGACTCACCGCCTCATGTACGAGCCATTGAGCGGCTGTTTAGGCATTGGCGTGTTCATATACCCATGATGCCCGGGGCTGGAGTACATCATGTTGCTGTGAGGGCTGCTCTGCATTGGCTGCTGTGCATAAGGCTGGCTACCCATCATGCTCATCTGCATCGGGTACTGATGGCTCTGGTTCATATAGCCATGGTTTGTGTGGTAACCACTGTTCATCATTGACTGAGGCATCCGATAACCACCCATGGCGTTTAAAGAATTTACTGGATTCACATTGTAAGCAGGAGCCGGCACCAGGTTGACCCCCATATTCATTCCACGCTGCATGGCGAGAGACCGGGAGGGAGGCTGCATGTTCACCGTCTGCGGAGAAGGTGCATGACCATATAGTTGTGAAGGATGGGGCCCAGAAGAAGCTCCTGGAGGCAATGCAGATACTTTAGTCCGCATAGACATATGAGTTTTGCCTCCCATCTGTGTCTGCAACCTTTGACTGTGGGAAAGCCCCATCTGCCCACTGGTCATGGTCCTCTGAAGAAGAGGTGGGGGTAAATTCATTGGTGGTGGCGTGAGGTTTGCAGGAGGGGTCATCGTTGCTTGGGACTGTGCCGTAATCGGATGCGGCGCCTGAGTCAGCTGCACCATGTTGCTTAGTGAAGAAGAAATAGAGGCAGCATTTGCATAGGATGTTACAGCCTGTGCGTGGCTATAAGGCAGGGAGTGATCCATTAAGGTGTTTGTCAGTTGTTGAAGTTTGGCAAGGCTGAAGGTAGCAGAGGGTTGAGGATAATGTCCAGAACCAAAATCTCCTTGTCCTATTCTATCATACAGCCTTCCAAGTCCACCGCCACCATTTTCAGGGATATCCGGCAAAGCAAAACCCGTGCCTGCCATCCCACAAGGGGCAAGCTGCTGCGTTTGGCCACCACTTGGGGGTCTCTCCACTGCACAGGCTTGTGGGGATTTCACATTGCAAGGCGGCTTAGGAGGTGGAGACCCAATCATGCTGCAACTATTGTTCATGGCAGACATTTGCTGTGTAATGGCACAACTGCTCTTCGTCAGGTTAGCAGATGTCATACCTCCACTGAATGAGCAGCTATTCTGAGACGTTAAGGTGCCGGCTCCAATGCCAGAGTCATAGCTGCTTGGGTTATCATAGTTCTCTGTAGTACTCTCAATACTACCCAAGTCACTAAAACCACTATCCACAACTTGCTGTGAATGATCGGAAACGGATGAAATATCCATCATAGGACTAGTTTCCATGTTCGGCAATGAAGGGACAGAAATGGAGGTTTGGTTTGGGCTGATTTGAGCGTAATTATTTTCCAGAGAGGGGGCACTGGGGCTGCTTGCAGACTTGACGGAATGGCTAGGATGAGAGGTAACAGAGGACACTGGGCTGCCGTGGTCAGACTGAGGGCAGTCTTCTATAGCAACAGCTGAGGGACTCTGGCTATACCTTTCAAGGTTATGACATGCTTCCTGTGTTTCTGTACAGCTTCTATAGGCCTCCTCTTGCTCTTCACTTTGATGGGTTAGAGACTGTACAGCTTGGGCAGTTTCGGCGTCTATGTCCAACACATCAGCATCATCAGTCAGAGTCTCCGACGCCAACACTTCCTGGGTTCGTTCACTTGGAACAAGCGCTAGCTCCTCGGTTTTGGTCAGATGTTCAGTTGTCGGTTGCTTCTTTTCCATTATTTCATCAGTTACATTGTTCATATTATCATCAGGCAGAGATGCATTATTTTCTATATCTTGTTCTAATAAACTATTCTGATCACCTCCAGTCCCCTGGGAAGGCTGTTCAGGTATCCTATTCTCTAACGAATCAAGATGACCCTCATCTTCATCGTCAGCATCGTGGTCTTCATTGTGAGACTGGTGTTCTTCATCATCTTCGTCGTCATCATCTGGAGCTGGATGAGGCTCACTGATTTGCTCCGTCTCTGGGGTTTTTATTATTTCTAAAGCTTCATGTGACTTTTCTATCTCTTCACGCGCCTCTTCCTCCTCTTCTTCTTTTATGCGGAGTTCATTCTTTTCTACAGCCTCGGGCTTTGCTGCGTCCATTTCATCCTTTTTATATTCTTCCAGTTTTAGAGCTTCATGGACTTGCTTTTCTTCCTCCTCTTCTGCCTTTTCCAGATTAGTGCTACACGGACTTGGAACTGGCAGATCTATTGCAGCGGTGTCGGTCCCTTCAGTCCGATTATGATCTTCAGCAGCCTGTACCGTGATGTCCTGTTGTAGATCCTTTTTCTTTACCTCTTCTTCAAATTTTGTTTCTTCAATCTGTGCCTGATCATCTGGTTCCATTGGAGTTTCTGGAGGAGTATACAAATTGAGTTTAAATCCAGATTTCCTATCTATACTTCGCCTTTTCTTGGAAGGACCTCTCTTCAACCCTTTAGGCCAGCCCTGCTTCCTTGGAGTTGGATCTACGGTCTTCTCTGGAGTGTTCTGGTTATTGACCATCTCTGGAGAAGCTGGAGAACACAAATAGAAATTAATATAAGTTGGTTCTGTGAAAACACAATAACAATTTTAAAATCAGTTTACAGGGATTTATAGGGATTAACAGTCTACATGACACAATTTTGTAACATACCCACCCCTTGGCCAAAGATGCTGAGCTCTCCCCCTCCCCAAGTCTCCTGAACATCCCCTCTGGACACCATTTGAGTATATCTGGTGAGGTTTCATTCCTTGCCACCTCTTGCCATTGCATCTTGCCAATCACTAGGCCGTCACAGACATAGGAGAGGGGGAAATCGATAATTACTCAGCGTTAATTGTATTTCCTGGAGAGTAAACCCATGGTCCAAGAAACACAATTACCATGGAGTACTGCCGATTTCCCCCTTTCACCACGTCAGCACCATTATGGCAGAGAGTAACAGAGAAGAATTAGGGAAGGACCACCGATGAGCTTACCCTGCGACCATTGAACAAGTCATGCGGACCTGCCACATCTAATATAATGCTAAATAATGTGTGTGGTAAGGACCGTTTCCTCCTCTTTGGAGGATTTTATAGAGGTGATGCCAGGCAGCAACCTGCTCTGGTGGAATGAGCCTTCAATCCCTCTGGTACTGCATAAGCCGTCGCGATGGCCATCTTAATCCACCTGGAAATAGAATCTGAAGAGGCCTTCCTAACCCTGTACTTTCCTCCATATAGTATGGGGTAGCTGTCCTATATAGATAGGCTATGAAGGTCCTTTAACATCTAAACTTGTGTGAAATTCTGTGCAAAACCAGTCTAAGACAGGGAGAAAGAAAGAAGGTAATCTGATCTCTTTCGGATCTATGGAATTATGTAGCTACTTTTGGAAGAAAACCTGGATCTGTGAGTAGCACTATCCTGTCATCCAGGATCTTAACGCAAGGAGCTTTACAAGATAAGGCCGATATTTCACGCGTTTGGTTTTGGAGTGCCACATCGTGTTAGCAAAGTATAAAATGACCACATTTTAAGAAAGGGCACCCCTCAAAGAATTTATCTAGGGTTTGTACATTTGAGCCAGATGCTTGCTCAAATGTAACACATAGAGAAAGGTAAGAATAACAAATTACATTGCAATTTCTCCATTGTCGTTGTAGTGTCAAATGTATTTTGCCCAACTCCTGCCACTGGAAACAAACACCCCAAAAATAATGTTTCAGGTTCTCTTGGGTATGGCAATACCCCGTATGTGGCAATAATCTACAGGATGGGCATAAGGCAGGGCTCAGAAAAAAAATAACTGGCATTTGGAGCACAGACATTGTACATATATTTTTTGGGGGCATAATAAAAGAACTTGTAGATACCCTGAGGGACCAGTACAGCAGAAACCCCTGAGAACTGACCCTATTTGAAAGCTACACCCCTCCATGAATATAGGGGTGTAGTGAGCATTTAACCCTACAGGTGGACCCTTAGGATAATCCACAATAAAAAATATCCATTATGTCATGCCAGCTTATACCACTGGAGACAAACACCCCAAAAATCATGATGAGAGTTCTCCCGGTATGGCAATACCCCATATGTGCCAATAATCTACAGGCTGGGCACACGGCAGGGAAGGTGTGGGATGATGTATAAGGTGTGGAGAGTACATCAGAGAAATGGAAAAAAAAATGATATATCCAGGGACATGTGATAAATCCCAAAACAAGTCTTCATACATAATCCAGGCTTATCGGGGCACGTGTCACACTGGTAGATGGTTTGCCTCCTTATACCCTGCAACTTTTTTGATTCCTTCCCTTACTGTCAGTTTGGGGAACTTCTCCTGGAAAGTCCTGCCCTGGTACAATACGTGATGTGGCCTCACTTCCAGAAGTATTAGCACTCCCCCCTTCCTGGTCTACAAAATAAAATGCTTGACTAACACCTCTTGAAAATCCAGGAAAGTTCCCCTCTGGCCGGCACATCGATGCAGCACATAAGCATTATACAATGCCGTCTGCATGATGTGCACAGCAGCTTCTTGTACCACACCCTCGACTTCCACATGGCGTTATACGGCTGAAGCACCTGGTTCAACCACTCCCAAATCAGGTATGGGGGCTTCCGTACTGGTACCTTGTACAGTGTTAGAGGAGCTCATGTATTGTTAAAGGGGAATTCCCATGTGGGTATTCACATTTAACCACTTAAAGGGCACCTGTCTTCAGGTCAGTGTCACTTGTCCTGTCACCTCTACCTGTTGGAGCAGCTCACAAGGATCCCATCCCAGCCTTTATCTAGTTATTTCATACATTATTCATTGTAAAATCATCTATTCTTTATCATGTAAATGAGGCTGGTCACATGGTCAGAGGCAGTGATGTCACCCCTGTTACCCCTCCCCTCTCCTCCCCCTGCTCATGTCTGTGTGTAATGTATAGTAAAGCATTGCTAGTGTGTGTGCTGCATCTGCTGACATGCTGCATCCTCCTAATATACAGGTGAGAGACACAGACATCAGCTACACAAGTACCTGACATGTTCTGCTGTAACATGGCTGCCTGGAGCTGCTGTATCTCTCCTATACACACACACACACATGCACACACAGGCTGCAGGGGGCGTGGCCACCAGCACCAGGAAGCACATCATTATACAGCCGCACACCATTACACAGGCTGTCAGTCATGCACTGGGGGTGTGGCTGTGCCTCCCACTCATGAATAGAGTGGACAGCTTGAATATGCTAATGCCTCATTGGACATTTCACAGGTCATTTGCATACAGCTTTAGGACCTCATTGCTTAGGTTTACAGGCATGTAGAGGGACAATGAAGGGATAGAGGCAATGCTCTCTAATGGCAGTTTATGAAAATATATTTAGTTTAGGAGGGTTATTTTGCATGACGGGTTCTCTTTAAGTGGTGCTTTACGTTATGTAAATATTGATAGTTCATTTTATTTATTTTTTATCCCTTAAAGGAAATCTACCACCAGGATGAAGGATTGCAAACCAAGCACACTGACATACTGGTGTGTACCCCCTCTGCCAGAATCTGTTTTTCACGTAGGTTTTCATCCCCTGGTTTTAACCAAAAAAGGCTTTCAAAATTATGCAAATGAGTCCTTGGAGCTCCAGGCTCCATAGGTGTTAATGGAGCCTGTAGCCCCTTAGGCTCATTTAAATAATTTTAAATCCTTTTTTTTCTTTAAAACCAGGGCATAAAAAGCTTAAAGAAGAGCAGGTCCTGCCAGAGGATGCACACACCAGTATGTCAGTGTGCTTGGTTTACAATCTTTCATCCTGGTGGTAGATTTCCTTTAAAAACAACATCTAACATTAGTTTATCGTTAGAAGATCTACCATTAGTTTTGCTCTTACAAGAAGTTTCTGAGGACATATTTTATTATAACGCTATATGCTCTATAACTGTATATAGATTTATGTTAAAGTTATGCAAATTACTCTGGGGTGCTCGGGCTACGTCACCTGAGCGGTTCTCCCATCCACCTGTCTTTTCAATTGCGTCACCCTGTGTGTCACCCCTTCATCCTCATGGACTGTAAGCTCTTGTGGACAGGGCCCTCATTTCTATTGTTTCTTCTAAATCTGTTATGTCTTATTTTATTTGTAAATTTATCCCATGATCTGTACAGCGCCGCGGAATATGATGGCGCTATAGAGAGAAAAGTAGATGACAAAATGATATGTCAGCGTTCCTGCGGCGACTTATGATAAAGTCTCCACACTTCCGGCGCTGCCAGATACATTAACCCCTTAAGGACCAGGCCCTTTTTCGTTTTTGTGTCTTTATTTTTCACTCCCCACCTTCAACTAATTCACTTCATATTAATGGTATTAATATTCCATGCCGTATACTGGGAAGCTGGGAAAAAAATTCTGAATGCAGTAAAATAATGAAAAACAGCATTTGCGCCATTTCTTGTGGGCTTGGATTTTACTCCTTTCACTGTGCGCCCCAAATGACATATATACTTCATTCATTGGGTCAGTGCGCTCACTGAGATAATACTGGGGTTGGGCTGGCTGCCTAGCCATATACTGGGGTTGGGCTGCTTTATCCAGGGGAGAGGTAGGGGGTGTAAAGCAGATCTGAAAGCATGTAATGGCTGTGATAGCAGAAGTAAGAATGTATTGTGTAATAGGCATCTCATGGGTCTCGTCATCTCTCATCTCTGATCTGTCTCCTCTCTTCAAGTGTCAGATACTAGCACAATGTTTAGAAGCTAAATGTATACACGAAAAATGGACCAGCACTGCCCTACAATAAACACGGATCAAAACATGCCAATATACATAGCCAAAAATACAAAAAGAACAGAGGCATGAATAAGTAGATCAACCAATAATATCAATAGGATACACCACAAAACATGCTTGAAAACATTTAAAAATTGTGAACAAAGTCACAAATAAAAGACATCCTCGGGATAGTGCTGAACACATGATAATGTGCACTGTCCCCGGAACTCCAGCTCCCCCTACTGGCCACAATGAAGTACAACCATGTACAAAAATTGAAATTATGAATGGCAAGCTAATCAAATCCTTAACAAATCCATACAGATGCAAAGTGACAACAGAAAAAATATATAAAAATAAAAGAAGATCACAACTGGACAACCGTTCAAGGATCAGCGAAAAACCATGTGCAAATAAGAAAATTGTATACCTAATGCTCAGGCATTCACTAGCGGCGACCCCTTCTGCCTGCTGAGCATTAGGTATACAATTTTCTTAATTTGCACAGTTTGTGTTTGCAGATCCCTGAAGCTGTTTGGTTTTTCACGTTGTGATCTGTTTTTATTTGTATTTTTTCTTTGTCTACTTGTCTGTATGCATTTCGTTAAGATTGATTAGGCATTTGCCACTCATCATATTCATTTTTGTACATGGGTTGACTTAACTTATTGTGGGGGCCAGTAGGGAGGTAAGCTCTGGAGTTCCGGGAACAGTGCCAACATTATCATCGTTGGTTCAAACTATCCCCGAGGAGGTTCTGTTATTTTGTGACTTTGTTCAAATTTTTAAAAATGCTGTTCAAGCAGTTTTTGTGTGTATCTCTATTAGATAAAATATTGTGTTGATCGTACCTTTTCATGCCTCTGTTCTTTTTGTAGTTTTCAGAAGCTAATTGTGTGACAGAATGCATTCACACTGTACACACATGCGCTCAGAAGAAGGGCCCCTGCAGGACCTGAGATGCACCTTGGTATTGGAGGCTAAGGTCCACCGCGTTTCTCACTGCAAACAAGAGATCTACCCCAGAAGTTAGCTACTTTCTTCTGAAAAATGGAAATTGGAGTTCAGGTGCCATTTTATTTACTAAAAAAGGAAGCCCCACCGTCACCCTCACCGGACAGAAACCTGTCCAGGGCCATGCAGCACCACACGGGCGCACGGTGCGCCACACCACAGAGAGAAATCAGAAAGATGTAGAATCTCTCCTTTAGTAGGCGTCACAAAATTTACAGTTATTGTAATATTCATATACAGTGGCAACTGCTACACAATATAACTGTACAGGCTGTCCCCTACTTAAGGAACCCCCGACTTACAGAACAACACATATTAGTTACCGACAGATCCTCTGACCTATGGTGACGCTTTTGGAAGCTTTATATAGTCCAAGGCGGCATGATCAGCTGTAACGGTGTCTGAATGAGCTTTATTCAATATCCTTGGTCCATTCAGCAAAAAAATGTTTAACTCCAATGTCACTGGGCCAAAATTTGTTTGTCTCTGGACCTCTACAACTTATTCAAAATATAAGTTCGACTTAAAACAAAATTCAACTTGAGAACAAACCTCCGGACCCCATCTTGTACGTAACCCGGGGACTGCCTGTATATCTCCTGGTCTGTGACACAAATTTTAAAAGGGAGCATGTCCTCTTTAAAAATCCGGTAGTGTACATTTTTAAAAGCACACAAGAACTGTGTTTCTAGGTGAGACAGATCTGAAGGCACTGCTGTTTGAAGTCTGTCTGCCCGCTTCTCCATCCTGCCTTCATCCTGACAAGCCTGAGGAGGCAGAGTTATCAGGGCAAGATGGGTTCATAAAAACAATGTACCATCGTTAGATATGAGAAATTGGGTCTAACGAGTTACGGGAAATTCACAAATGGGGACAAAAAAAAATAAAAAAATCTCTAAATCAACCGGATACATTAAAGTGTTCCAAATTTATTACCACTTAAAGTGACACGTCAGAATTTTTAAAAAAGGCAGTTGTCAGGATGGTGCAAAATGGCCAAATCGTTAAGGGGTTAAAATTTTCAGATCTGCAAATGTTCCCATTTTGATTCTTTTTATGATTAAAATGCAAAACAAAGTTCAACAGGTTATGAAAAGAACAAATATCAAAATTGCTCGGATAAGTTAAAGCTTTCTAACCCCATTACCCCATGTAATGACCAATTCCAGATTTGATCAATAGGGCTTGGCCCTAAAAAAGGTAAAAATCAACTTGGTTCTTGAAAGGTCACGGGATAATTCTACCTTGGGACAAAGGATTATCAATAAAAGGTTCATTACAGACTCCTTACAGCTGATCAGTGCAGTCTGGGACTAAAGAAAAGCATCCAGAGAGGTCACCAGAGGTCACAGGGGGCAGAGGTCACCGCCTAACCCTTCTGTAAGTAGATTGTCCTTAAATCCAGGACTGCCTGTATGTTTATCAGTTTAATTCACGGCAGATCACTTGGAATATTATTGGGCATGCACAAGACCTGGAAGTGTAGCTGCACACTATCACCAGTAGAGGGCGCTTTCTACATGACTAATGTCCAATATGTACCATAACAAAAACCAAAACTGTATGGAAACTATCAACTCATTTATGTGCACACAAAATGTTATTAGATAATGTCCCCATTGTTTGCTGAATAGTAGGGCATCTCCCAATAATAATAAACCACTCTAAATATAATGGGGTTGCGTTAATTCCCTTTTGTAATTTGGTTATAGGTGACATCATGAACACTTTCCTGAATGTTTTACCTTTCTCTTCATAGTCAGTGACTGGGGTTTGGAGAGTTTTGTTGGGGTGGAGTCCGGATACTCCTCCTGGTCTTCCTCACTGCTGCCCTTGGTGTCAGTAAGCGACGCCTCCGGAAGGGTTAATGGGGTGAAGCTTGGAAGGACAGGGCACGCGGCGGCGGCATCATCTTCCTCAGAGTGCGACTGCTCTGGGTCTGTTCGGGAGAAGTTCTGGGATTTCCGCTCCTCACGGTCCGCCTGCTGTTCCGGAAGGTCCGGCTTCTAAAGTAATAAAAATATACCGGCTGTAATTAGTAAAGAAGAGTTTTACACTGGATCTTTATACATTATTCCAAAAAAAAAAAATAGGGGGCACGTAAAGACACAGCAAAAATGGTAAAATTAAGTAATTTTTCCGCTGCGATATTGTGTATTTCCCATTGCGCTGCATCTATCTTCCCGTCTGTCGTTTCCTTGTGTTAGGCTACATTCACACACAGGTATGGGAGACGTATATACGGCATATAAATGTCACCCATACACTTCTATGGGCTCACTGCCCTGTACAGGACGCCGGGGTGGGGTGCTCGTCGCTGGTGGGAAGGGGGGGGGGGTTGGGGAGGGGGCATTACCTATACAATGAGCATGTCCCCCTCCTTCTTGGCGACCGGAAAGTCGGTAGAAACTGGTGCATTAGAAGTGTATGGAGACACAAAATCCAGGGTCGGGGAGCCACTATACTCTTGTGGACTCCGAGATGAGCAGAGAGTGCAGGAAGAAGAGTTCATGGAGGACGGGCGAGGGGTCAGGAAGAAGAGGATTACAGAGACCGGTAATGAAACACACAAGCACCTCACACCCCAACCCCCAGCACAACACGCCCAGCCACCCGCCCAAAGATTCATGCAGAATGAGTGCCAGAAATCGTGAATCTGGTGCCCTCTGCACACTACACCAGCAACCGGCACAATGTGCCCCAATGTGCGCAAAGGTCTTCAGACTTGTCCTACACATCCCCCGCAACACAAAGCACTATGCATATAAAAGCAACGTGCAGGTAGGACTCCTGCCTCGGACAGCCGGCCCGTGCTCTGTCAGCTGCTTAGTGTAGGTATACACAGGCTACATACAGGATAGGGTCCGGAGGTTTGTTCTTAAGTTGAATTTGTATGCAAAGTTGAAACTGTATATTTTATAATTGAAGTTCTAGACTTTTTTTTTGCCCCAGTGACAATTGGAGTTCAAAATTTTTTGCTGTAATGGGACCAAGGATCTCATTACAGACACCTTACAGCTGATACTTGCAGCCTTGGGGCTTTCTTATTAGTAAACATCCAGACGACCGGTAACCAGAAGGTCACAGGGGGCAGAGGATGGGTTTTCTTCTGTAACTAGGGTAAGTCGGGCGTTCTTAAGTAGGGGACCGCCTGTACTTCTATTATCTGCCTCTATTAGCAAGTGGATGATAAAACCTACACAACACTTTGAGGCTACATGTGGATACATTGCAACTTTACCTCGATTCTCGGGTTATTTAAAGTTTTGCTGTTGCCATGGAGCCGTATCCTAAAATGTAGGATGAGCATCAGAAAATGATACATATAAAAGGTAAAACCTACCTCCTCCTCCTCAGCCTCCTGCTCTTCTTCAGATACGACAGCAATGGATGAGATGACCGGCGTCCACCTGAGAGAATCTGGATCCACTTCATTTTCCCGAGGTCGAGACTTCACTTTTAAAATGTAACTTTCTATAAGTTCTTCCCGTCGGATAATAACAAACCTAAAATGTAAAGTAAGAGGAAACCTTAAATGGAGACGTGAATGATTAGGAGACGACTAGCCAAAAGGGGTCCCCGTGACATGGCCAGGAGCCCCAGTGGCTTATTTGCATAATTTAACCCCTTCTGGTCTAAGCCATTTTAGGTCTGACTTTTATAAATTTGCCCCGTGTCATATGAGGTTATAACCTATGTGACGCTATAACATATCCAGGGGATTTTTATATTGTTTTCTCATCACACATTCTACTTCAAAGTACAGGCGGTCCCCTACTTAAGGACACCCGACTTACAGACAACCCATGGTTACAGACGGACCCCTCTGCTCACTGTGACCTCTGGTGAAGCTCTCTGGATGCTTTACTATAGTCCCAGACTGCAAAAATCAGCTATAAGGTGTCTGTAATGAAGCTTTATTGATAATTCTTGGTCCAATATCACCAAAAATTTTGAAACTCCAATTGTCACTGGGGCAAAAGAAAAAAAATTGTCTAGAACTTCCATTATAAAATATAGAGTTTCGACTTACATACAAATTCAACTTAAGAACAAACCTCCAGACCCTATCTTGTATGTAACCCGGGGACTGCCTGTATAACGAGGTCAGATTTTTATAAATTTGCCCAGTGTCATATGAGGTTATAACCTTTGTGACACTAACATATCCAGGGGATTTTTACATTGTTTTCTCATCACACATTCTACTTCAAAGTAATAGAAATGTTTTGATATCTTTTGTGTTTAGTTATTAAAAAAAAAAAAAAAAAAAAAAAAAAATGGAAATTTGGTAAAAATTTTTTTTTTAAAAATTTATAATTTTTCAAGTTCTAAATTTTCTACTTTAGGCACCCAAGTAACTTTAACTCACATTTCCCAAATGTTCTGCTTTATATCGGCGCAGGGTTTTATGCCTCCTCTCTCTCTTTTTCCAGGTTGTTAGAAGGTTCAGAATTTTGGGTACAATTTTACTAATTTTTAATAATAAAAATCGCCCAAGCCCTTATTTAGAGGCACCTGCTCAGGTTGGTTTATTATAAAAAAATAGTAAATTGACCCAAAATGCCGAACCTTACAACCTGGAAAAAAGAGAGAGAGGAGGCATAAAACCTGCGCGATATAAAGCAGAAAATTGGGAAATGGGGGAGTTAAAGTTATTGGGTGCCTAAAGTAGCAAATTTAGAACTGAAAATGAATAATTTTTGTTAAAAAAATTTTACCAAATTTCCATTTTTTTTTTTTTTTTTTTTTTTTTAATAAACTAAACACAAAAGATATCAAAACATTTTATACTTTGAATGAGTAGATATGAGTGTTGATGAGAAAACAATGTAAAATCCCTGGATAGTTAGTGTCACAAAGGTTATAACCTCATATGACACTGGGCAAATTTATAAAATCTGACCTAAAATGGCTTAGACCAGAAGGGGTTAAATTATGCAAATAAGCCACGCGGGTTCCTGGCCATGTCACGGGGACCCCTTGGTAGTCGTCTCCTAAGCATTCACGTCTCCATTAAGGTTTCCTCTACTTTACATTTAGGTTTGTTATATCCGACGGGAAGAACTTATAGAAGTTACATTTTAAAAGTGAAGTCTCGACATCGGGAAAATGAAGTGGATCCAGATTCTCTAGGTGTGACGCCGGTATCTATCCATTGCTGTGTATCTGAAGAAGAGCAGGAGGCTGAGGAGGAGGAGAGGTGGTTTTACCTTTTATATGTATCATTTTCTGATGCTCATCACATTTTAGGATACGGCTCCATGGAACACGCAAAACTTTAAATAACCCGAGAATCGAGGTAAAGTTGCAATGTATCCACATGTAGCCTCAAAGGGTTGTGTAGGTTTATCATCCACTGAATAGAGGCAAGAATGAAGTACAGGCGGTCCCCTACTTACGAAAGCCCGACTTACAGAGACCCCTAGTTACAGGGATCCCCTCTGCCCCCTGTGACCTCTGGTACCTCTCTGGATGGTACTATAGCCCCAGGCTGCAATGATCAGCTGTAAGGTGTCTGTAATGAGATTTATTCATCATCCTTGGTCCCATTACAGCAAAAAATTTTGAACCAATGTCACTGGGGCAAAAAAAAAGTCTAGAACTCAATTAAAAATATACAGGTTCAACTTTGCATCACAATTCAACTTAAGAACAAACTCCGGACCTATCCTGTATGTAGCGTGTATACCTACACTAAGCAGCGACAGAGCACGGGCCGGCTGTCCGAGGCAGGAGTCCTACTGCAGCGTTGTTTAATGCATAGTGCTTTGTGTTGCGGGGGATGTGTAGGACGTCTGAAGACCTTTGCGCACATTGGGGCACATGTGGGTGTGTGGTGTGTGTGCGAGGGCCAGATTCACGATTTCTGGCACTCATTCTGCATGAATCTTTGGGCGGGTGGCTGGGGTGTTGGCTGGGGTGGGTGGAGGGCTGTGGTGTCTCATACCGTGTCGTAATCTTTCCCCTGACCCTCGCCCGTCCCCATGAACGCTCTCTTCCTGCACTCCTATCGTCGGAGTCCACAAGGTATGTAGGGTCCGACCCTGGGTTTTGTGTTCCATACACTCAATGCCCCAGTTTCTACCGATTCGTTCGCAAGAAGGAGGGGGACGATCTAGAGTATAGGTAATGCCCCCCCCCACCCCCCCCCCTTCCCAACGACGAGCACACCCACCCGCGTCCTGTACAGGGCAGTGAGCCCAATAGAGTGTAGGGTGGACATTATATGCGAGTATATACGTCTCCCATACCGTGTTGGAATGTAGACCAACAAGAGGAACGACAGACGGGAAGATAGAGCATGCGCAATGGGAAATAAACAAGCTCGCAGCGAAAAATTACTCTTACCATTTGCTTGTGTCTTTGACGCCCCTATTTTTGGGATAGTATAAGACCAGTGTAAAACTCTTTTACTAATTACAGCCGGTATATTTTTATTACTTAGAGACCGGACCTTCCGGACAGCAGGCGGACTGAGGAGGGGGAAATCCGAACTTCTCCGAACAGGACCAGAGCAGTCGCATGATGAGGACAGATCGCGCGCGCGCGTCTGACGGTCCTCCACTTCACCCATTAACCCTTCGGAGGCGGCGTACTGCCACCAAGGCAGAGAGTGCAGGAAGACCAGGAGGAGTATCCGGACTCCACCCCCAAAAAATCGTCCAACCACCGTCTACGACCAGAAGAAAGTTTACAAATTAGAAATGTGTTCAGATGTCCCTTAACAAATTACAAAAGGGAATTAAGACACCATAATTAGAGGGAGGATAATGGTAGGGCAATGAGAACCGGGATAACCTTGTGTGATAATGAGTTTGAGTTCAACAGTTTGGGTTGTATTGAAATGGAAGTAGTCTGTAGACAGGCTTTCTGGGATTGTGAGCACTTAAAGTTGGTCTGCCCCCCTCACCTTCCCCCTTCTATTTTCCCCTTTCCCTTCCCTTCTCCCCCCCTTCCCTCCCTGCTCCCATCCTTCCTTCCTCTTTCCCTTTTCCCTTCTCCTCTCTTTCCCCCTTTTTCCCCTCCCTCTTTTCCATTCTTATCTCCCCTCTCATAATAAAAATCGCCCAAGCCCTTATTTAGAGGCACCTGCTCAGGTTTAAGTAACTTTGAGAGGCCTAAATAGCAGTAAAACCCTGTATATTGTGCCATGTTAGCAACTATACCCCTCAATGTGTGAAAATTCAACTTTAAGAAGCGTGTTAACCCTTTAGATGTTTTACAGGGGTTAAAACAAAATGGAGGTGTCATTTTTTTTTAGACAATAATAGTAATTTTAGCCAAAAATTAAACCGTCACAAAGTATTAAAATGACAAAAAAAAAAAACTCCAAAAAGTTTGATACCCAATTTCTCCCGGAGTCTGAGGATGCCCCATGTGTGGGGGTGACAGCTGTACAGTCGCTCGGCCGGGCATAGACCGGAAGGAGGCGACATTCACAGCAGATCTGCAGTGTCACATTTTACAGGCTATAAAAAAGTAAAATTTTTTGTAATTTGTAATTAAGGGGATTATTTTTTTTGTAGATGACATCCAAATAATTTACAAGGGGTTCAATAGCTAATAATCAGATTTTTTATTACCTCTTTCTTGTTTATGATATTTTAGCATTTTGTTAATTTGATAACGTGTTCTCTTAATTCTCTGGGTCATCAGGATTACGGCGATACCTCATTTATTTAGCTTTTTTATGGATAACTTGTTTTGCAGGATATAGAACTCACTTTGTGAGAAATTTGCTTGTTTTAGCATCACCATGTAACATTGGGCAGAACATTTTGTTAAGCGAGCTGTTTTAGAGCTTATTTTTTGCGGGACAAGCTGTACTTTTTCTTGGTATCATGTCGGAATAAATACTACATTTCGATCACTTTTTATGAGGTCAGATGTGAAAATTTCATAATTTTGAGTTTTTTTTTTTTTTTTAACAGCGTTCACCATATGGGTTCAGTGACCATTTTATTTTATTGTATGGGTTGTTACGCACATTGTGATACTCAATAGGCTGTGGTTTTTTTTTGGGGATGATTTTTACTTTATGTTTTATTTGATAAATACATGGGATGGGACTTCAGGGGACTTATTTTTTTTGTAATAATTTTTTTAATGGCACTAAAAAAAACAAAAAACAAAAAAAAACTTTTACTGTTTTATTTAGTCCCAGGGTGGGACATGAACAAGTGATCATTTGATCACTAGTTCACTGTAATATACTACTAATGTATTGCAGCATATCACAGTCAGCCTATGCATTCTGCACAGGCTAACAGCTGCACTGTTTGCGCAGAATGCACAATCCTAACAGGCTGCTACTGAAGGAAGCCCTGGGGTCCTTAGTGGACCCTCTGGGTTGCCATAGCAACGATTGGCACCTCCGTGCCCTGTATGGAGGGGTGCCGATTGTCGTGGCAATGCACTATAGATGCTGCAGTCACTATGATGGCGATAGTCGAGATCGCGGCTACCACTGCGAGAACGCGGCTACCGCTTACTGCCGGGATCGAGCGGTAAACACGGGCTCAGCTTCTGAGTTCGGCGATCGCCAAGACGTAATTCTACATCAAGGTGCAGGAACTACCGGCATCCTATGACGCAGAGTTACGGCAGGGTGTGGAAAGGGGTTAAAAACGGTTTCTCAAAAACTAAGCTATTAGAGGCAAAAAAGGAGAATGGATCCTGTTTTAATGTGCGTTTGGTTTACAAGAGCTGAACCCACGTGGTAGATTTCCTTTAGAAATAGCAAATCACTGCCGTTATCATCACTTACCGCTCTGATCTCTTGTCTATCATGTTGAGATGCTGCAACGTAGTGGCAATATCATGGGGACACATTCCTGTCGCCTGACTTAGGCCTTTCACACAAATCTGCTTCTCGTGATGTGTAGACAGATAATCTATGATGACGCTCTTCCAGTAAGCCAGATATGATAAACGGCCCAAGTCTGATAGAGGCTTTTCAGGAGAGCCCGCCTGCCCCTCACACCGGGATAACAAGTAACCTATAGAAAGACTAAATACTTTAGTGTCACGAAATTAACACGTTTACATTCAACTCAGGCAAACAGTTCTATTTCATACCAAATCCATTGTTTCCAGGACCATGCATACGAAAACTGGATCGTGCAAGTAACAGTTTGAGTCTAGGAAACTTCCCGAGTATCAGCCGTATATTCAGTAACTCCTAAATTCGGTTTCTTACAGAAGGTGGCGGTATTAGCAAGTTCGGTTCTCGCTAGTAAAAACTATGCAACTGACGTGTAATGTCGGGTTCGTTGGCTTGAAAAGTAGTGGTCGGACTTAAAGGGGTTGTCCACTTTCAGCACACAATCGATATAGTTTGAGTAATGAAAAGTTATATAGTTTTCCAATGTACGTTCTGCATAAATTCCATAAATTTTCTAGATCTCTGCTTGCTGTCATTCTATAGAAAGCTTCTAGGTTTATTTCCGGTGGATGGAAACGTGTCCATGGACAGGAGGGTGAACAAGCCGTTATCACAGAGACTGATGATGGTAACTGCTCGGGCACCTGCCTGTCCACCACACGACTAGGGACAGATTTGTATCTACTAGAAGTAAACAATGAAGGTTCCTATGGAATGACAGTAAGCAGAGATCTTGAAAACCGTGAGGAATTGATGCAGAAAGTATATATTGGAAAATTTATAACTTTTGAGTCATATCAATTATTTGTTGGACAACCCCTTTAACTGTCCAAGTTGGGCGGGGACAGTTTCAAAATAGAAAATTGCAAAAATTATTGGGCCCGGAGACAAGGACTGCAACCTCTGGCTGCAAACACCATGGCTCCTAGAAATTCTGGAAACCATAAGGCAGCGCGTTAAGCATCATCATTATATCAATGATCCAGTTGATCTTACAAAGCAATGCTGCCTCCTTATATACCACAGCAAACAGAGCTACACACTTTCTAGAGAAAAAAAAAAAGTCTCTCCACCTATAAAAGCTCTTTTCCTGCATTGTCATAAACTAACATTTACATGGAAGCCTATGCAGAATAATACAGATGGCACATTCCCAACATTTCCATAGCAAGTTGTAGGATATCTAGTGCATCCCCCTAGTCACAGGCAGATCGCTCAGACTGTAGGTCAGAATTACCGTATATACTCGAGTATAAGCCGACACGAGTATAAGCCGAGACCCCTAATTTTACCACCAAAAACTGGGAAAACCTATTGACTCGAGTATAAGCCGAGGGTGGGAAATGCATTGGTAACAGACCCAGCCAAATACATAGCCAGCCAGCCCCCTACAATATACAGCTTGCCCCCAGTAGCATACAGCCACCCCAGCCTGCCCCCCAGTAGTGATACACCACCCGCCCTGCCCCCCAGTTATTATACAGCATGCCCCCCATTAGATACAGCCAACCCAGCCTGCCCCCCAGTAGTATACAACATCACCCCCAGTAGTAAACCGCCCACCCCAGCCGGCCCGCCAGTAGTATACAGCATGCCCCCGTAGTATACAGCCACCCACCACCCCAGCCTGGCCCGCAGTAGTATACAGCATTCCCCAGTAGTATACACCACCCCAGCCTGGCCCCCATAGTATACAGCACTGCCCAGTTAGTATACAGTCAGCCCAGAATAAAAAAAAAAAAGAAAAAAAAAAAACAAAACTTATTTACTCACCCTCCGGGGGCCCCGATGCGCAGCGCTGCTCCCCCTTTTCATCGCGGCTCCTCTTCTTGCTTTCCGCGCCGTCTTCTCCGTTTTCCTTTAACTCGCGTTGGCGGCGCAACTGTTTCTCTATCCCCGTCGCTGCCTAGTATGACGCCCGCTGCTGACGTCATACTAGGCGCCGCACGGGAAGCAGAACAATGGCTGCGCCCAACGCGATTTTAAAGAAGACAGAAGACGGCGCGGAAGCGAGAAGAGAGCCGGGAAGCAAAGAGGAGCCGCAATGACCTGCGGGATATCAGCGCTGCGCATCGGGCACCGGAGGGCCGAGTAGTTTTTTTTGTCCAGTTTTTTTTTTTTCCAGTATTTGACTCGTTGTATAGCCTAAGGGAAGTTTTTTTTTCAGCACATTTTTTGTGCTGAAAAACTCGGCTTATACACAAGTATATACAGTAAGTATCTCCCTGGCCTTCGTGCTTTAATAGCTCATATATATGAAATGTATAGTAATGCGGGTTAGTATGGCTATCCTCCAAGGTTCTCAACCTTCCCAATGCATTTGACATCACATAAAAAAAAAAAATGTACGGAGGGCGGTTCAATAAGTACCCGTGTTCGAAATGAAGACACAATTTTTACCATTTTTTTTATTTTACAACATAGTCCCCTTTTAGAAAGATTCACTTCTCCCAATGTTCCTGCAATTTTTTTCACCCCTCCAAAAAATAGGATTTGTCGAACTCTCCAAAATACGCCTCCGTCTCGGCAAGGACTTCCTCGTTTGAGCTGAATTTTTGTCCCGCGAGCCGTTTCTTCATGTTAGGGAACAAGAAAAAGTTGCAGGGAGCCAGATTGGGTGAATACGGGGGGTGCAGCAGCAATTCATAAACGCAATTCATGCAGTTAGGGGCGACAACTCCGGATGAATGTGCTGGTGCGTTATCGAGCTGAAACTTCTTTTTCGCAGCCTCTCATTCAATTTTTTGTTGAAGCGGTCCAATTACTCACTGCAGTATTGTCCAGTGATCGTTACTCCTTTTTCTAAAAAATCCATGAGGATGACGCCGTTCGCATAAAAAAAAAAAAAAAAAATCGCTGTCATGACCTTTCCGGCCAATGGGACCGCCTTCGCCTTGTGGATTTCGCTTAAATTGCTCCAAACACCGGTTCGAAATTAATTAACAGTGGCATCCACTTGTTGTCCACCGTGAGCAATCGCGGCAGCCATCGGGCAGACAATTTTTTTATCGCCAACTTATCATGTAAAATATTAATTGCCGTTCTGGTCGGCACACCTACGGCCTCTGCTACTTCGTGCACTTTCGTCCGTCCATCAGCGAGTATCATGTTGTGACCACGTCTGCCGGGACATCAAAAACGGACGTTCGCCCACGTTTAAATTCGTTCAACCAATATCTAACTGTGGTCAAAGATGGGAAGTGTCCCCATAAACAGCTTCCAACTTTGCTTTTATCTCCTCGCATTTTTCCCCATCCCAAAACAAAAAGCGAATTCCTGAACGATACTGCAGTTTTTCCTTTTTCGTGAAAATCTAAACTAACCAATCAGTCTGCAACTTGTTTTTCCGTTGTTTGATAGATGGCAACACACGATGGTAACACCAAGCCTTCGCACTAGAAAACCCAACATAGCAATCTAATCCTACAGATTCTGCATGCGAGTCTATCAAGCACAAGGGAAGCAAAAGGCGTCGCTCAGGTCCAGAGTCCTTCTCCAGAAATTGAGACTTTTTGCAAATTGCACAAAATGTTTCAGGCTTAGGTGCCTAGAAGGTACAATAGAAAGAAGAACAAAATAATGAAAATTGGGATCATAACCATTTTTACCCATGCTCTGCAATAGAGGAGGGGACTGACCGGACCAGGGGTTTCAGCAGGGTCCACAGGCGCATCGGAATTTCCAGAAGGAGCTAAAATAATGTCAATCAGGAGCGGAGCAGAGAGGGGAAGGAGCAACAGCACTTCACAGGCAAACACTACCAGCTGAAGACTAGCGACCAGGAGCAGCCAATGCTGTGAGCTCACTTGGAGCTTTTAACTTACAATTTTGTGCCAAAAACCCCGCCTCCCAGCTGGATCCGCCCCCTCTGATGCACTAATCACAGGCTAGCTGCAGGTTAAGTAAAATAACCTGCCTATCCCCTAAGCAGACTTACTACTGGGGAGGAACAACAGAAGTACCCTACCACCTGGAGGCCCCCCTCGCGCGAAAACCTGTTCCCACTCCACCATGTCGGCGCGGGGAATTGTTCGGGCATGTGGAAAATTATACCGGAGGTACAGGGAAGGCAAGCACATGTGTTGCTTCGGACCCCCGTACCATATGCAGCCTCCCCCTACTTTAAGGGGTCCTTTAGCTGCACGTCTAGTCTTCACGGCGGAGCACCGCAGCCATCAATCCAGAGGGACAGGGCACAAAATAAATAAAAAAAAATTGGGGAGTTGTGAGGAGGGGCTATAATTAAAGGGTTCTAATCCTTTGTTTACAGTCCCAGGTGGTGGGGAAATCCTCCTGTGGTGGCACTGTGGAGGCGTAGGGGAAATGCTTTTAGGAAAGAGCCTTTAACAACAATTCCAACGATATCTATATATTGCTGCTGGCTTCTTCCTCCCCCAAGATACATCCTGGTCTATCAGCCCTACATAAAAAGTTATCCTCAGCATCTCCTGCACTAGGTGGGCAATTCCTGGATGTGACACCAGCTAAGGGCACTGATGCCAGAGCAGCTTCCCCAACTTCACATACTGCTGATCTCTCCTCTCAGGACTGAATTATCTCCCCAGTGTTACTGCTGTACACAACAAAGATGTGAACCTAACCTGATGGATAAATTAATTGATATTTATCACACACACCACCTGGTATGATCGATGTGTCAGTCCTATCCTGGGATGGGGAGTGCCAAAAATGGAGGAGACATAGCACACACAGAAGTAACTGGCCTTTATCCTATAGTCTTATAGAGGGGAGGATGTGGCTTGTAGAGCAGATTTATGGATGGTAGTCTGTGCACAGTAGATTATTAATCTGAGCGGATGCAGGTGGGAGGTGCACTGTGTGTAGACAGGACAGAGCAGACGTGATGGGGCTGCATCCTGGAATCACTGAGCAGAGACTGAGGGGCTCACTATATAGCCCAACCCTCTCACCCTTTCCTGAAGGTATTAAGGCTGAGGGAGGTGGAAAAACTGAATTAGAAGGAAACTAAATATTTTTGGAATGTGGAACGAATAGTCTGCGTTTCAATGATTTTTTTTTTTTAAAGGAAAACTTACTTTAATATATTAACGCTTTGGATTAAAAGAATTCTCTATGTTGGTCAAGGTATTTGGGCATTGTGGAACCAATTGTCTGGGTTTCAACAATTTCCTATGGGAAAACTTTGATATTGGACTACAAGTATCATAATCCAATGTACCACTGTACTTTCACTGGCTGCACATACACTTTTGGGAAGATTTTACAGTCAGTATCCATGACAACACCCTTCCCATGCTGGAGTTGTATAGGAAACAATAAATGCAGTGAGATACTATTGTAGCAGTCATTCTGCAAGTTTGAGACATAATTAAAAGAATCTGACATCTGCTCCTATGGTGAATAGACCACACTCCGTAATTACGCCAGTGATGTGCTTAAAGGGGTTTTCCCACGAAAGAAAATTCTCACATCTCAATCCCCTAGTGATGTTAACACAAAGATCATTTTAACCCCTCACTTTACAATATTCCTCAGTTTTATTGCTGTTTTAGCTCCTATCACTCCTTTGGCTGCTCAGTGCAAAATCCCAGAGTGTGGGCGGGGCTTCACTAAGCAGACAAATAAACCATCTAGTTCTGTGGGGTGACAATGTGGTCACATTATCAGGGTACAGGGTATATAAACACTTTCATCTGGCTTCTGGAATTGTATCAACATACTGACACATAGAAAAAAAAAAAGAGATGACACAGATCAGAGATGCACGAGATAATTACACAGAGGCTGATAGACCATTGCACTGTGTGCTCTGCTACATCTCACAGATATGTGCTGCCTCCCCCTTCCCCCAGATCACTTCTCTCCTTGTAGCTTGTTGTTTGCAGCCTCTCTCTCTGCTCGTGATCTCCCAGCAGCAAGTGTCTGTCTCAGGTCAGACTTATATCTGTGTAATGCTGCATTTTTGTTAATAACAGTGAATTAGAGAACGTGCTATTTTGTTACTCTAAGTACATATAAGAAACTTGTCTTTGTGGGAATACACCTTTAAGTTCTGTAAAGCTCAAATAGTATTTCTTTTCTACAAGCCACACAGTACGAGGCTTTAGGTCACTCAGCGATCAGAAGTGACACTTGTATCTCTTCAATAGACGACGGTACTACAGGAGATACTCCAGGGAAAAGGAGACGCAAAATGAAACTTACACAGAATCAAACCACTCCACAATCAGTACAGCTACTCGAAATATGTTCTGCTCTTGTCAGAAGATAAGCCACCATAACAATGTTTCTAATAGCACCACCTTTGCTTCTCCACAGGGTTTGAAGTGATGAACTTACTAAAGTCAATAAGGAACCTTCCAAATCCTTGCCGCTGGTACTGAGGCAGTATCATAATACATGACACATTGTATTTCTGCTGGCAAAGTTTCTCCTGTTTAAAGGGGGGGAGAAAAAAAAAAAATAATATTTTTCAGAAAAATTACAGGACAAAAAACAAAACAAAAAAACTAACATTTTTATTTATAAGATAAACTTGAGAAAACTATAGACATAGGAGATCATAAAATAATACTATTTTTTGGCATTGAAACCTATTTAAAGAAGACCTGTCCCCCTGTATAAGCCCGTTAGGCAGTTACTGCCAGGTTTCAATCGGCAGCTCCTTTTACTGCCCCACTTATGAATACGTTGGACTGAGTTACAGCGGTACGTACTGCAGTTTTTGCTAGCTTTATCCGATTAAGCTAGCAGTTTAAGGGTACAGTTAGACGGCCAACTGTGTGGATGTATATGCGGTCGCAAATTTACAGCCGCATATACGTCCCCATAGACGGCAATGGCGATCCGGCTCTATCTTTCCCCATGTGTGCAGGCCGTGTGCCGCTTTTCTCTATGGAGGGGTCGCTGCCACCTGAGTGAAGTTGGCCCCCCCACCTTGTTCAAATCAAACAAAATTGGTGTCAAACGTTTGTGCAGCTATTGTTTTTAAGATTTTAATGAAAGTTTCCAGAGGTCATCAGAGGTCAACCAGCCCTTCCACATTGCCCAAATCAAACAAAACTGGGACCTAACAATTCTGCTACGTTTGTGCTGTTTTGTGCTGCTCAAATTTTTGTTTGTGCTGCTTTTGTTTTGAATATATGAACAAAAAATTTAAGGTCAAAAGTTCAACCAGCTGCCCGACATTAACCGAATCAAACAAAACTGGTGTCAAACATTAGTGCTACGTTTGTGCAGCAAAGATTTTCGTTTGTGCCGCTATCATTTTTAATATATTCATACTTTTTTGCAGAGGTCATCAGAGTTCATTTCTTCCAAAGTACAATGTATTTGCTAGCTCCCCCTGGTGATCAAGCCAAGGAAGTGTCACTAGGTTTGTTTTTTACCAGTTCATCGCAAACACCTGAACATACCTTAAAAATGATAGCGGCACAAACGAAAATTTTAGCTGCACAAACCAGCACTAACGTTTGACTTCAGTTTTGTTTGATTCGGTCAATGTGGGGGGGGGGGGCTGGTTGAACTTTTGAACTTTAATTTTTTGTTCATATATTCAAAACAAAAGCAGCACAAACAAAAATTTGAGCAGCACAAAACAGCACAAACGTAGCAGAATTGTTTGGTCCCAGTTTTGTTTGATTTGGGAAATGTGGGGGGCTGGCTGACCTCTGATGACCGCTGGAAACTTTCATTAAAATCTTAAAAACTATAGCGGCACAAACTAAAATTTCTGCTGCACAAACCAGCACCAACGTAGCACAAACGTTTGACACCAATTTTGTTTGATTTGAACAAGGTGGGGGGGCCAACTTCACTCAGGTGTCGCCGCCTCCTCTCCAGCACACAGCGGTATGTTCGTCTGGCTGCGGCCGTGGATGTGTACCCAAACACTGCAACATCTGGGGTAGCACTAGGAGATGCTTACTTCAGCAAGCAGCACCTAGCGGGCGTATAGAGGGTGACAGGTCCACTTTAATATTGGTTTAAGAGACTTGCCTCACTCAGCATTGGTGTGTCATAAAAGGAAGGGGCATGGCTAGATTTAAGATCACAGTAACCCAATTGTCATGCAATATTCTAACATACATGTGTTGCCGACATTATTTTACATAAGGTGGACAGAATTGGAATGACCACTAAACCTCAAATTCCTGTGACACTCCTGGGGATGGGAATGTAATTTATGTATCATATATATCCATTTCTCTCTCCAAATGTATTTAAATGATAAAGGGTTGTCAGGAGTTGTGACTGAAGACAAAACCAGTTCCCTTGTGCAAAACTCCACCACACAATGCCAGTGGAGGGACACAAGTCATCCTTATTTTAGATTTTACGACTTATGTAACATTTCCCATTAGATTGTACATGTCTGATGGAATGTACGGACAATAAGGACAGGTCACACTACAAGGAGTCATTAGGGTGGGTCCCCATCAGCAAGAAACACAATACACTGAGAAGAAGTGCCACACAGCTACGTGCTGAAAAACCCAAAATCTGCTTATACGCGAGTGTATGAAAAAATTAAAACTTGCATACTCACCTTCCGGCGCTCCTCCCGATGTTCTGTGCAGATCCTCAATGCTCCCCGTGGCTCCTCCTTCTCTTTGCATGTAACAGAGCAGATGCTGTACTCGCCTTTCTGCCCCACAGTTCCTCTTTTTGCTTCCCGTCTTTGGGAGGTCTGCGGCGCACACACCGTCAGCCATTCCTGATATAATACCACAGGGCCTGTCGCTCCTGCCACACACACACACACACAATGTGTGCCACCAGGAGGAAGCAAAAAGAGAAACTTTTTTGTGCTGTAAAACTCGGACAACGTGCAGGATTTATCATTTAGAAATGTGTTGCAAGCACCGGGAAGAAGCAGGTGAACTCCGGAGGACCACGGCGGGGAAGCGACGGATGCAGGAACTTGGGCGCACGATCTTAGTGAATCGGTGCAGACCCGAATCCTTGTCAGACAACGCGCCGCGGGATTGCGACAGGACCGGGTAAGTAAATCTTCCCCAATGTGCAGTGATGGCAGTTACACATCATTACTATGGTAACAGAGGAGGACAGTCTGTTACATCATCACTGGGAGCAGATGTTACTGAGGGCTCATTAATAGTATCCTGTGGTGGCCAACTGGGAGATACTAAAGTAAGAGGAGTTGAGCCCAAAAAAAATTGTAGCTCCATTTTGAGATTGACAACTGAGCTTTGTTGTATGAATTTATTTATATCATTATGGGTTTTCGCATCATACGTTCATATTCCCGAAATACCCCTTTAAATGAATGCATTACACAAGACATTCACAAGATGTTCATACACAAGACCATCAATGTCTTAAAATGTCCAGTTTTCCACCCCCTCCTTGTGCACATGTGCAGGGTGTCTCCATTTGTGGGCAGTTATATTACCCAGGGAGCACCAGAGGTCAAATTTTAGCGCAAGCTGGAGATTTAGGTCATTGGGATCCATCTCCCATTGGCTATAAAGGCCGCTACGGTTTTTCATCTAGTGCCTCCTGCTATATAGGATGTATTCTGTGATTTTATCTTTATTCTAAGACAGGAAGAATCTGGCAGAAAACATCCAGGGTCCAGATATATTAAGAGCCTGGAGAGGATCTAGTAGTTTGGGTGCCGGGAGGTGGAAATTCACCCGGACTGGGAGGGAAATGTCTGGTTCAGGGCAGGAGGGGTCATGCGGGATCTCCTCTTATGTGTTCTGTCCACCAGTCCTAAATTAAGAACAATGCATTTTGTGCATCTTACCTTTGAGAAGTATCCAACCAGATGACATCCCTTTTTGTCATTTTTGGTGAGGACATAGAACAGGAAAGGCTCAACATCGTAATAAAGTGTTTTGTGATCCAGGAAGAGCTTGGCTAATAAACACAAATTTTGGCAATATATTTTGCTGACGTTCCCATCCACCTAAAAAAGTAAAGTGAGATTTTATTTCTAAAGTCAAGTTTACAAAAACATTTTTCCAGTACTGCAATACTCGAGCGTGCGCCGGCAGGTTACCATTGCCGCAACGCAATAAAGACTTCTCACACACACGCACGTTTTCCAGACAGCAATAAGTGGGAGGTAAGGAGGGTTGTATATAGAGTAGGAGGTGGTGTGAATATTTTAGGAGACAGCGGAGCCATGAGATGCTCAGGTGACGTCAGACTAAGTGCAATAGGCTAATTTACATGTTCTTATAAACTTAATCTTTTCACAATCCCTAGAGGTAACAGGCATGCCTGCGTGCCTACCATCTGTAATCTGATGGTAGATGTCCTTAAAGGGGTTTTCCCACGGGAGAGGGCCTGACTTGCTGATCAGTGGGATGGGGGGGTCTTAGTGCCGCCCACAGATCACAAAAACGAGGGGTCCAATGGGGTAGTAGTAATACTACTGTGTCCCCATACATACAGGATTGGAGTAGTAGTACGGAGTCCTCATACATACAGGATTGGAGTAGTAGTACTGTGTCCCCATATACATACAAAAGGTGTCCCTCTCCCACTGGGCAACGGGGATGTCTGCCTCCCACCTTTGGCAATGAGCATGTCCCCATCCTCCAAGACAACAAGCATGTTCTCCTACCCCTAGACAATGAGCAGGCCCCCTTGGTACTAAGCCCTTTTTTGCGGGGGTTTTTTTGTCTTCCAATGCCGTGCATGCTGTGGACTACTTTGGATTCGTAGGATCTGCGAACCCAGCTTCAAGCTGAAGATGTCAGGGTAGGTGGAACACGAGAGGCTACTGGGGCGTGGAGTAGCCGCGCAGCCTCAGCTCCGGCTACTCCCCGCCCCAGTAGCCTCTTTAGAAAATTTGAATAATGGGTGAATGAAAATTTACTAAAGTTATGGGCCACAAAAGAATAAGCCCTAAAAAGGGCTCTACAACTCTACATTAGAGGACCCTGCCCCCGGATCTACCCTAATAGATAGATCAGTGGTGGTACAAATCATTATGTCCATTATTGATTTATGCAATATTTTCTGAAGTTTAGGTTCTCTATAATGAGTGATATTTATTTAAAGACAGAAAAAAAACCTGAAGGTAAAAAATCCAGTAAATAGAATTATACAATATTATGGCCACCATTTGCATTTAACAGGAGATTATTTTTTTCCGCCTTAGTCAACATAGATCACTCCTACAGTAATTTATAAAAAAGTAGCATTTTTTTGCTACAGCGATTATTTATTGTCAACCAAGTTGTCGAATAACTTTGATTTCCTGCACAAGTTGCTGCTCATAATAGAATTATCCTGCGGAATTTTTTTAAATATGATAAAAGGGAACATAATCCCAGACAATTACTCACTTCAAATACTGACAGGTCATCTTTCCGGTAGATTTCATTGGCAGGAGGGTGAAACCAGCCGCACTTCTTTAGGTGTCGCAAAAGGATAGTCTTACTTTTCATATACTTCAGACAAAACTCACACAGGTACAGCTTGGGTAATCTAATTAAAACAAAAAAAAAAAAGCGGATGTATTACCCCTCTCCTGTAACATGTACCGTATATACTCGAGTATAAGCCGACCCAAGTATAAGCCGAGGCCCCTAATTTTACCACAAAAACCTGGTAAAACATATATATTTTTTACTCGAGTATAAGCCGAGTTTGGGTTTTCAGCACATTTTTTTGTGCTGAAAAACTAGGCTTATACTCGAGTATATAAGGTAAGTTACAGTGTATATCTCCATTCCAGCAAGGCATCTGTGGACCCCCTTAGAATTGATCTATTGGCATCTGAGACATCGAGACATCCCCCAACAATCTGGTACTTTCTTCCTTGGAGGATAACTAACCGCAGCCCGATTGTGCCCGTGTCACGATGAGCAGTTTAGGCTTTGCAACTTATAGTTTAATTTCAGACAGTTTTTTTCATGACACATTGAGGCTTATTTACTAAGGTTCCTGCAGCTGCATTTTCCCGACTTTTTTGGGGTCGCACCGGGGATTGTGTCGCACGTGATCGGATTTTGGCGCATCGGCTTTCATGCAACAGAAGGGGAAGGGGATTCGGACTAAGAGCGGGATTTAACATTTAAATTTGTGTCGCATCCAATGCACTTACATGCACCGGGAAGAAGAAGGTGAACTCCGGCGGACCTGAGCGGGGAAGCGACACATGCAGGTTATCGGGTGCAGGATCTTAGTGACTCCCCGCACAGCGCATTATACACGGACAATGCACTTACATGCACCAGGAAGAAGAAGGTGAACTCCGGGGACCTGAGCGGGGAAGCGACACATGCAGGATATCGAGCGCACGATCTTAGTGACTCCCTGCACAGCGCATTATACACGGACAATGCACTTACATGCACCAGGAAGAAGAAGGTGAACTCCAGGGACCTGAGCGGGGAAGTGACACATGCAGGATATCGGGTGCACGATCTTAGTGACTCCTGGAACAGCGCATTATACAAGGACAATGCACTTACATGCAACGAGAAGAAGAAGGTGAACTCCGGGGACCTGAGCGGGGAAGTGACACATGCAGGATATCGGGTGCAGGATAACTGCAAGTAGCTGCAATGTACAAAAGTGTCATTTTAGTCATCTCTCTTCCAATCTTATCCCCTTTCTAGGACACCTGGAGAACGCGAAAACAATTTGTGCAATTTCGCAAAAAGTCTCATTTCTGTAGAAGGACTCGACCTGAGCGACGCTTTGCTTCCCTTGGTGCTAGAATACCGCATGCAGAATCGTAGGATTAGATTGCTATGTTGGGTTTCTAGTGCGAAGGCTTTGTGTTACACGTGGTTGCCATCTATCATAAAACGGAAAAACAAGTTGCAGACTGATTGTAGTTTAGATTTTCACGAAAAAGAAAAACTGCTAGATCGTTCAGATTCGCTTTTGTTTTGGGAGGGGAAAAAATGCGAGAAGAAAGAGCAAAAAGCAAAGTGGAAGTGATGTTTAGGGGCGACAGCTTCCCTCATCTTTTGGACCCACATTTCGCTTGAATTGGTTGAACCACGAATTTAACTTGTGTGGCACGCATGCCCGTTTTCTGATTGTCCGGCACAGCGTGGTCCACAAACGCATGATACTCGCTGATGGATCACGGACGAACAGGCTGCCCGAGTAGGAGCTTTAGAGCGTAGGTGTGCCGACCAGACCATGGCAATTAGCTATTTACATGATAAGTGGCGATTAAAAAAGAATTGTCTGCCGATGGCCTGCGCGATTGCTAGCGGGTGGACAACAAGTGGATGCCGCGTGTAGTTAAGTGTCGAACCGGGTGTTTGGAGCAATTAAGCGAAATCACAAGGCGAAGGCCGGTCCCCAGGGCGGAGATGTGTCATGACAGACGATTTTTTGTTTTTTGCTTTTTTATGCGAACGGCGTCATCCTCATGAGCGATTTTTTAGAACCAAAGAGTAAGTAGTAACGATCTATATGGACAAATACTGCCGTGAGTGAATGGACCGCATTCAACAAAAAATTGAATGAGAGGTGCGAATAAAAGAAAAATTTTAGCGCGATAAACGTCACCAGCAACATCATCGGAGTGGTCGCCCCTAACTGCATGAATGTGCGTATTAGGAATTGCTGCTGCCACCCCCCTTCTATTCACCCAATTGGCTCCCCATGCAACTTTTTCATTGTTCCCTACATAAGAAACGGCTGCGCGAGGGACAAAAGTAAATTCAGCTCAAACGAGAGTCCTTGCCGAGAAAAACGGAGGGTATTTTGGAGAGTTCGACAAATCCTATTTTTGGAGGGGTGAAAAAAATGCAGAAACTTGGGAGAAGTGCATCTTTTAAGAAGGGGGTATGGGTTAAATAAAAACAAATGGTATAAAAATGTGTCTTCATTTCGAAACGGGGTATTATTGAACCGCCCTCCGCTACTTTTTTTTTTATTTGTTGATTGGGGTCAAATTGCATTGGGAAGGTTGAGAACCTTGATGGATAAGCCCCAATACTAACCGCAGATTGACGTTATAATTCTATATATGAGCTATTAAAGCCGACAGGCGCAGGGAGATATTAACTGTATCCAATCAAATTGTGTAAAGCCGAGCTTTTTCGCACCAAATAAAAATGTGCTGAAACGATAAAACTTCTGCCTTGGCTATGTACACGAGTCACAATATCTGGATAAAAGGCAAGAAAAATGGACAAAAAAAACTACTCGGCCTCCCGGGACTGCCGAGTGCCGCAGTCCGTATATCCCGACTCCCGAGGTCATTGGGCTCCTCTTTGGCTTCCCGGCTCTCTTCTCGCTGCGCGCCGTCGTATCTCGTCTTACTTTAACAATCGCGCTGGGAAGCAGCCATTGTGTCTGCTTTCCCGTGCGGCGCCTAGGTATGACGTCCAGCAGATCGCCGGCGTCATACTAGGCGCTTAGGTATCCAATGGAGGGGATGACTAAGAGCTGGGTATGAACGAGACATTGCGGCGCGACCAACGCGATGTTAAGAAAAATCGGGAAGACGGCGCGGAAAGCAAGAAGAGGAGGCCGGTTGCGATGACACGGACCAGCGTGGGAGCAGCGCTGCGCATCGGGGCCCCCGGAGGGTGAGGTAAATGAAGTTTTTTTTGTTTGTTCTTTCCGTTTGTTTTTTTTATTTCGCTGACTAATCTGGCGTGGATATCAAGTGCAGGCGGTGGCTGAATATGACTCTTCATACTGGGGCAGTGTGGGTGCTGACTATGGGCATCTTTTCAACATGGGGGCACAGCGCTGGGGTGCGTGGCATACTAGTCTGGGGATGCTTGTTTGATAGGCTACTGCAGGGCAGAGCGACGGTGGGGGTGGCTGTATACTACTGGGGGCATGCTGATATACTCGGCCAGGTGGGGTGCGTACAGGGGGATGTGTATACACTGAGGGTCGAGCTGGGTCTGCTGTTCTAAGGAGTGAGACAGGCTATTCCTGTTACTAACGGGCAGCGGGTGGTTATGACACTGGGGGGCAGGCTAGGGAGTCGCGACCTGTATATCTACTGGGGGCAAGCTGGCTATATAATGCGGGGCTGGCTGGACTGTATAATACTGGGGGCATAGTGATCTTGTATTATTGTAGGGGCTGGCTGGATAGGTATTCTGGTCGGGTCGTGGACCAATGCATTTCCCACCCCTCGGCTTATACTCGAGTCAATAGGTTTCCCAAGTTTGTTGTGGTAAAATTGTGGGGTCTCTGGCTTATATCGTGTCGGTTATACTTACTCCGAGTAGATACGGTTAATTCTGAACGCTACACGTCTGAGCGATCTGCTGTGTGATGCTACGGGGGCATGCACATGATATCCTACAAACTTGTCTATGGAAATGTTGGGAATGTGCATCTGTATGTATTCTGCATAGGCTTCTTCTGTACAGGTTAGTTATGAACAATGCAGGAAAGAGCTTTATAGGTGGAGATATGACCTTTTGTTTATTTTCAGTCTAGAACAAGTGTGTAGCTCGTTTGCTGTGGTATATAAGGAGCAGCATTGGCTTTGTAAGATCAACTGGATCATTGATATTAATGATGATGCTTAACGCGCATGCCTTATGGTTCCAGAATTTCTAGGCGCCATGGTGTTGCAGACCGAGGTTGCAGTGTCCTTGTCTCCGTGCCCAATAATTTGTTTGCATATTTCTGACTCTTTTCCTTGACAAACGTCCACCGACAACCTTGGACAGTTAAAGGGGTTGCTCCACACAATATAATTGATGACTAAAAGTTGATTTTTCCAGATATATATTTCGGCATAATTCCTCACGGTTTTCAAGGATTCTGCTTGCCTGTCGCATTCCATAGGAACCTTCATTGTTATTCTAGTGTACAAATCTGCCCTAGTCGTGTGGTGGAAGCGCATGCGTGACACCGAGCAGTTTATCCTCCTATCAGATGGCTCCTGTGAGATAGCGGTGTCACCCTCTGTCCATGGGACACGTTTCCATCCACCCTACCGCGAAATAAACCTAGAAAGACTTTCTATAGAATGTAAAGCAAGCAGAGATCTAGAAAATTTATGGAATTTACAGTACGAACGTACTCATTTGGAAAACTATATAACCACTCTTTTCACACTACACTATGAACCTATATTCATTGTGGGCGAAGTGGACAACCCCTTTGGGAAGTACCGCCATCACTTACTTTTCAAGCTAACCGTAAACAGCCACAGTGTACCCCACACGACTCAGTTGCATAGTTTTACTAGCGATGAAATCGGTAACTTGCCTAATACCGCCAACTTCTGTAATTTCGTAACCACACCTGAATTTCCCGACCGGCAGTTCCGTTAATCTGATATTATGAAATTCCAGCGATACGATTTAGGCACTGATTAAGCTGAGGAGTATTGTAACCAGTGGTTGTTCGCCCTCCTGAGCACATCAAGCGTGAGTTAGCGTGCGGCTATGACGATCCTACAGAGTATTTCCATCTGCTCTGTTATGTCCTCCTCACGTCTGCTACCCCCTTGCACTTTCCAGTTTTCCCTCTCCTCCTCCCTTGTCTAGTGTGTGGTTGTTGGTCTCTGAGACTGAGATGAAAACTGGATCGTTGCATTGCATTGTACGCCACCAGTAACACCGCTGTTTGAGTCTAGGAAAACTTCGACCGTCGTGAGTATCAGCCGGTATATGTGTCACAGTAACCTCCTAAATTCGGTTTGACAGACCAGGGGTGGCCCTTATGCCAGGGTAATAGCAAGTTCGGTTCTCGCTAGTAAAAACTGATGCAACTGACGTGTAATGTCTGTGGGTTTAGTTCCCTTGGCTTTGTTAAAACGTACGTTTGGGCTCCACGGACTCGTTTATTAAGGGGTTTGTTGCACAATTCACAGCACACCATCGATATAGTTTGAGTATGAAAAGTTATATAGTGTCCAATGACGTCTGCATTAAATTCCTAATAATGGTCGTCTCAGAATCTCTGCTTGCTGTCCATTCTATAGAAAGCTTCTAGGTTTAGTTCGCGTGGCCATGGAATGCGTTGTTCCTATGGGAAGGAGGTGTGAACAAGGCCGTTTTGAGTCACAGACTGAGATGGTAACTGCTCGGCACCTGCCTGTCCACCACACGACTAGGACAGTTTGTAATCTACTAGAAGAAATGCAATGAAGGTTGTTCCTATGAATGAAAGTAAGCAGAGATCTGAAAACGCGTGAGGATTGAGGGAAGTGATGCAGAATTAGCCTGTTATTATTGGAATTATTTATAACTTTTGGTTAGTAGTGCCATTAATCTGTTGTTGGAGCAAATCCCTCTTTAACTGTCCAAGTTGGGCGTTTGCTTTTGGGTGAACCCGTTTCAACAAGTAAAAATTGCAAAATTATTATTGGGCCCTTGGAGACAAGGACATGCCAACTCTGGCTGCCAACAACAATGAATGGCTTCCTAGCAAAATGTGGAAACACCTTATATTTTTGGCAGGCTCGCTTCTACGCCCCCATATCATATATCCAACCTTGATTAGAGACAGTTGCATTCTTGACCAAAAGTGTCACATAATTTGCATGGCCCTCCTTATATACCTGCCACAACACAGAGCTACACAAGCTTTCTGAGAGAAAAAAAAACAAAAGTCTCTCCACCTATAAAAGCTCTCTTTCCTGGCACATTGTACCCCCTACAACATCAACATTTACCATGGAAGACTGTACGGACAGTCAATATCCATAAAAGATGAACTTATTCACAACAGGTTTCCATAGCATAGTTGTAGGATAACTAGTGATATCCCCCCCTATGTCACAGGCCAGATCGCTCAGACTGTATGGTGCAGAATTGTACCGCTGTATATACCCGAGTATGAAGGGCACCGAAATCACTGAGTATAAGCCGAGCAACCCACTCTCATCAATTTTACCACCAAAAAACTGGGAAAACCTATTGACTCGAGATAAGCCGAGGGTGAGGCTAGTAATGCCAAATTGGTCACAGACCCAGCCAAATACATCATAGCAGCCAGCCCCCTACAATACAGCTTGGCCACCCGAGTAGTGACAGCCAGGCCAGCCCCCAGATAATATAAGTCTGACCCCCAAGTAGTATACAGCACAACCCCATCCTGCCCCAGTAGTATACAGCAACCCCAGCCTGCCCCACCAGTAGTATTAGAAGCATTGCCCCCAGTAGTATACAGCCACCTCCAGCCTGCCCGTCCCACCAAGTAGTATAAAGCATTGCCCCAGTAGTTAGTTTTTTTAACAGCCACCCCCGAGCCTGGCACGCCCAGTAGGTTATACAGCGATGCCCCTCGTAGTTTACAGCCACCCCAGTCCTTTTGGCCCCCAGGTAGATATTAGCGCATGCACCCAAGTAGTATACAGCCACCCCACCGGCCACCAGTAGATATACAGACACTCGCATCCCCAGTAGTTATACAGTCAGCCCCGAGAATGAAAAAACAAAAAAATGAAAAAAAAAAAAAAAACACAACTTATGTTATTGTCAGACACCTCCGGTGGCACCGATGGCAGGCCGCTTGCTCCCCCGATGTCATGTCGGCCTCCTCTTATTGCTATTTCCCAGCGACCGTCTTCCGTTTTCTTAACATTGAGTTTGGGAGCCGCAACTGTTCTTCTGCCCGGTGCTGGCCGCCTGAGTATGACGCGACGCCTGTGACGTCATACTAGGCCGCCGCCAGCGGAGGAAGAACCATGGCGGCGCCCAACGCGATGACTAACAGAAGACAGAAACGGCGCCGTGGAAAGGTGGATTACATAGCGAGCAAGAGAGACGGGGGAAGCCAGACGATGTGAGCGAGCACAATGACATCGGGATAAGAGGCAGCGCTGCCATCGGGGCGCGATCCGTCGAGGATGCGACACGAAGTAATTATTTGTTTGTCCATTTTTTTTTTTTTACAGTATTGACTCGGGTATACGCCGAGGGAAGTTTTTCAGCACATGTTTTTGTGCTGAACCAATCGGCGTTATACACAAGTATATACGTAAGTAATCTCCCTGCCTTCGTCTGCTTTAATAGCTCTAATATATGAAGAATGTATTTAGTAATGAAGGGTTAGTATGGCTATCCTCCAAGGTTCTAACACCTTCCCAATGCATTTAATCACATAAAAAAAAAAATGTACGGAGGGCGGTTCAATAAGTACCTAGTTGGTTCGGTAAATGATAGAGACACAATTGTTTACCTTTTTTTATGTTACAACAAAGTCCCCTTTTAGAAAGATGTCACACTTTCTCCCCAATGTTCCATGCAAATTTGTTTAACCCATCCAAAACAATAGGATTTGTCGAAAACTCTCCAAAATAGCCTCCGTCTCGGCAAGGACTTCCTTCGTTTGAGCTGAATTTTTGTCAGCGAGCCGTTTCTTCATGTTCGGGAAACAAAGAAAAAGTGCGCAGGGAGCCAGATTGGGTGATAAGGGGGGGGCAGAAGCATTACATAACGCAATTCATGCAGTAGGGCGACAACTACGGATGAATGTGATGGTGCGTTATCGAGCTGAAACTCTTTCGAAGCTATCAATTCAATTTTTTGTTGTGAAGCGGTCCAATTACTCACGCAGTTTATTGTCAGTGATCGTTACTCCTTTTTCTCAAAAATTGCCAGGAGAGATGACGCCAAGTTCGCATAAAAAAAAAAACACAAAATCGCTGTCATGACATGTTTCCGGCACAATGGGGACCGCCTTCAGCCTTGTGGGATTCGATTAATTGCTCACATCCAAAACATCCGGGCTTCGAAATTAATTTAACAGTATGCTACGGCTATCCACTTGTGTCCACCCGTGAGCCAATCAGCGGCTGGGGCCCAGCCACGGGCAGAAATTTTTATCGCAAACTTCTCATGTAAAATATTAAGTGCGTTCTGGTCGGCACACCTACGGCTCTGCCTATTCGTGCACTTTCGTCCGTCCATCCAGCGACAGTATCATGTTGTGACCACGTCTGCCGGGACATCAAAAACGGACGTTGGCCCACGTTTAAATTCGTTCAACCAATATCTAACTGTGGTCAAAGATGGGGAAGTGTCCCCATAAACAGCTTCCAACTTTGCTTTTATCTCCTCGCATTTTTCCCCATCCCAAAACAAAAAGCGAATTCCTGAACGATACTGCAGTTTTTCCTTTTTCGTGAAAATCTAAACTAACCAATCAGTCTGCAACTTGTTTTTCCGTTGTTTGATAGATGGCAACACACGATGGTAACACCAAGCCTTCGCACTAGAAAACCCAACATAGCAATCTAATCCTACAGATTCTGCATGCGAGTCTATCAAGCACAAGGGAAGCAAAAGGCGTCGCTCAGGTCCAGAGTCCTTCTCCAGAAATTGAGACTTTTTGCAAATTGCACAAAATGTTTCAGGCTTAGGTGCCTAGAAGGTACAATAGAAAGAAGAACAAAATAATGAAAATTGGGATCATAACCATTTTTACCCATGCTCTGCAATAGAGGAGGGGACTGACCGGACCAGGGGTTTCAGCAGGGTCCACAGGCGCATCGGAATTTCCAGAAGGAGCTAAAATAATGTCAATCAGGAGCGGAGCAGAGAGGGGAAGGAGCAACAGCACTTCACAGGCAAACACTACCAGCTGAAGACTAGCGACCAGGAGCAGCCAATGCTGTGAGCTCACTTGGAGCTTTTAACTTACAATTTTGTGCCAAAAACCCCGCCTCCCAGCTGGATCCGCCCCCTCTGATGCACTAATCACAGGCTAGCTGCAGGTTAAGTAAAATAACCTGCCTATCCCCTAAGCAGACTTACTACTGGGGAGGAACAACAGAAGTACCCTACCACCTGGAGGCCCCCCTCGCGCGAAAACCTGTTCCCACTCCACCATGTCGGCGCGGGGAATTGTTCGGGCATGTGGAAAATTATACCGGAGGTACAGGGAAGGCAAGCACATGTGTTGCTTCGGACCCCCGTACCATATGCAGCCTCCCCCTACTTTAAGGGGTCCTTTAGCTGCACGTCTAGTCTTCACGGCGGAGCACCGCAGCCATCAATCCAGAGGGACAGGGCACAAAATAAATAAAAAAAAATTGGGGAGTTGTGAGGAGGGGCTATAATTAAAGGGTTCTAATCCTTTGTTTACAGTCCCAGGTGGTGGGGAAATCCTCCTGTGGTGGCACTGTGGAGGCGTAGGGGAAATGCTTTTAGGAAAGAGCCTTTAACAACAATTCCAACGATATCTATATATTGCTGCTGGCTTCTTCCTCCCCCAAGATACATCCTGGTCTATCAGCCCTACATAAAAAGTTATCCTCAGCATCTCCTGCACTAGGTGGGCAATTCCTGGATGTGACACCAGCTAAGGGCACTGATGCCAGAGCAGCTTCCCCAACTTCACATACTGCTGATCTCTCCTCTCAGGACTGAATTATCTCCCCAGTGTTACTGCTGTACACAACAAAGATGTGAACCTAACCTGATGGATAAATTAATTGATATTTATCACACACACCACCTGGTATGATCGATGTGTCAGTCCTATCCTGGGATGGGGAGTGCCAAAAATGGAGGAGACATAGCACACACAGAAGTAACTGGCCTTTATCCTATAGTCTTATAGAGGGGAGGATGTGGCTTGTAGAGCAGATTTATGGATGGTAGTCTGTGCACAGTAGATTATTAATCTGAGCGGATGCAGGTGGGAGGTGCACTGTGTGTAGACAGGACAGAGCAGACGTGATGGGGCTGCATCCTGGAATCACTGAGCAGAGACTGAGGGGCTCACTATATAGCCCAACCCTCTCACCCTTTCCTGAAGGTATTAAGGCTGAGGGAGGTGGAAAAACTGAATTAGAAGGAAACTAAATATTTTTGGAATGTGGAACGAATAGTCTGCGTTTCAATGATTTTTTTTTTTTAAAGGAAAACTTACTTTAATATATTAACGCTTTGGATTAAAAGAATTCTCTATGTTGGTCAAGGTATTTGGGCATTGTGGAACCAATTGTCTGGGTTTCAACAATTTCCTATGGGAAAACTTTGATATTGGACTACAAGTATCATAATCCAATGTACCACTGTACTTTCACTGGCTGCACATACACTTTTGGGAAGATTTTACAGTCAGTATCCATGACAACACCCTTCCCATGCTGGAGTTGTATAGGAAACAATAAATGCAGTGAGATACTATTGTAGCAGTCATTCTGCAAGTTTGAGACATAATTAAAAGAATCTGACATCTGCTCCTATGGTGAATAGACCACACTCCGTAATTACGCCAGTGATGTGCTTAAAGGGGTTTTCCCACGAAAGAAAATTCTCACATCTCAATCCCCTAGTGATGTTAACACAAAGATCATTTTAACCCCTCACTTTACAATATTCCTCAGTTTTATTGCTGTTTTAGCTCCTATCACTCCTTTGGCTGCTCAGTGCAAAATCCCAGAGTGTGGGCGGGGCTTCACTAAGCAGACAAATAAACCATCTAGTTCTGTGGGGTGACAATGTGGTCACATTATCAGGGTACAGGGTATATAAACACTTTCATCTGGCTTCTGGAATTGTATCAACATACTGACACATAGAAAAAAAAAAAGAGATGACACAGATCAGAGATGCACGAGATAATTACACAGAGGCTGATAGACCATTGCACTGTGTGCTCTGCTACATCTCACAGATATGTGCTGCCTCCCCCTTCCCCCAGATCACTTCTCTCCTTGTAGCTTGTTGTTTGCAGCCTCTCTCTCTGCTCGTGATCTCCCAGCAGCAAGTGTCTGTCTCAGGTCAGACTTATATCTGTGTAATGCTGCATTTTTGTTAATAACAGTGAATTAGAGAACGTGCTATTTTGTTACTCTAAGTACATATAAGAAACTTGTCTTTGTGGGAATACACCTTTAAGTTCTGTAAAGCTCAAATAGTATTTCTTTTCTACAAGCCACACAGTACGAGGCTTTAGGTCACTCAGCGATCAGAAGTGACACTTGTATCTCTTCAATAGACGACGGTACTACAGGAGATACTCCAGGGAAAAGGAGACGCAAAATGAAACTTACACAGAATCAAACCACTCCACAATCAGTACAGCTACTCGAAATATGTTCTGCTCTTGTCAGAAGATAAGCCACCATAACAATGTTTCTAATAGCACCACCTTTGCTTCTCCACAGGGTTTGAAGTGATGAACTTACTAAAGTCAATAAGGAACCTTCCAAATCCTTGCCGCTGGTACTGAGGCAGTATCATAATACATGACACATTGTATTTCTGCTGGCAAAGTTTCTCCTGTTTAAAGGGGGGGAGAAAAAAAAAAAATAATATTTTTCAGAAAAATTACAGGACAAAAAACAAAACAAAAAAACTAACATTTTTATTTATAAGATAAACTTGAGAAAACTATAGACATAGGAGATCATAAAATAATACTATTTTTTGGCATTGAAACCTATTTAAAGAAGACCTGTCCCCCTGTATAAGCCCGTTAGGCAGTTACTGCCAGGTTTCAATCGGCAGCTCCTTTTACTGCCCCACTTATGAATACGTTGGACTGAGTTACAGCGGTACGTACTGCAGTTTTTGCTAGCTTTATCCGATTAAGCTAGCAGTTTAAGGGTACAGTTAGACGGCCAACTGTGTGGATGTATATGCGGTCGCAAATTTACAGCCGCATATACGTCCCCATAGACGGCAATGGCGATCCGGCTCTATCTTTCCCCATGTGTGCAGGCCGTGTGCCGCTTTTCTCTATGGAGGGGTCGCTGCCACCTGAGTGAAGTTGGCCCCCCCACCTTGTTCAAATCAAACAAAATTGGTGTCAAACGTTTGTGCAGCTATTGTTTTTAAGATTTTAATGAAAGTTTCCAGAGGTCATCAGAGGTCAACCAGCCCTTCCACATTGCCCAAATCAAACAAAACTGGGACCTAACAATTCTGCTACGTTTGTGCTGTTTTGTGCTGCTCAAATTTTTGTTTGTGCTGCTTTTGTTTTGAATATATGAACAAAAAATTTAAGGTCAAAAGTTCAACCAGCTGCCCGACATTAACCGAATCAAACAAAACTGGTGTCAAACATTAGTGCTACGTTTGTGCAGCAAAGATTTTCGTTTGTGCCGCTATCATTTTTAATATATTCATACTTTTTTGCAGAGGTCATCAGAGTTCATTTCTTCCAAAGTACAATGTATTTGCTAGCTCCCCCTGGTGATCAAGCCAAGGAAGTGTCACTAGGTTTGTTTTTTACCAGTTCATCGCAAACACCTGAACATACCTTAAAAATGATAGCGGCACAAACGAAAATTTTAGCTGCACAAACCAGCACTAACGTTTGACTTCAGTTTTGTTTGATTCGGTCAATGTGGGGGGGGGGGGCTGGTTGAACTTTTGAACTTTAATTTTTTGTTCATATATTCAAAACAAAAGCAGCACAAACAAAAATTTGAGCAGCACAAAACAGCACAAACGTAGCAGAATTGTTTGGTCCCAGTTTTGTTTGATTTGGGAAATGTGGGGGGCTGGCTGACCTCTGATGACCGCTGGAAACTTTCATTAAAATCTTAAAAACTATAGCGGCACAAACTAAAATTTCTGCTGCACAAACCAGCACCAACGTAGCACAAACGTTTGACACCAATTTTGTTTGATTTGAACAAGGTGGGGGGGCCAACTTCACTCAGGTGTCGCCGCCTCCTCTCCAGCACACAGCGGTATGTTCGTCTGGCTGCGGCCGTGGATGTGTACCCAAACACTGCAACATCTGGGGTAGCACTAGGAGATGCTTACTTCAGCAAGCAGCACCTAGCGGGCGTATAGAGGGTGACAGGTCCACTTTAATATTGGTTTAAGAGACTTGCCTCACTCAGCATTGGTGTGTCATAAAAGGAAGGGGCATGGCTAGATTTAAGATCACAGTAACCCAATTGTCATGCAATATTCTAACATACATGTGTTGCCGACATTATTTTACATAAGGTGGACAGAATTGGAATGACCACTAAACCTCAAATTCCTGTGACACTCCTGGGGATGGGAATGTAATTTATGTATCATATATATCCATTTCTCTCTCCAAATGTATTTAAATGATAAAGGGTTGTCAGGAGTTGTGACTGAAGACAAAACCAGTTCCCTTGTGCAAAACTCCACCACACAATGCCAGTGGAGGGACACAAGTCATCCTTATTTTAGATTTTACGACTTATGTAACATTTCCCATTAGATTGTACATGTCTGATGGAATGTACGGACAATAAGGACAGGTCACACTACAAGGAGTCATTAGGGTGGGTCCCCATCAGCAAGAAACACAATACACTGAGAAGAAGTGCCACACAGCTACGTGCTGAAAAACCCAAAATCTGCTTATACGCGAGTGTATGAAAAAATTAAAACTTGCATACTCACCTTCCGGCGCTCCTCCCGATGTTCTGTGCAGATCCTCAATGCTCCCCGTGGCTCCTCCTTCTCTTTGCATGTAACAGAGCAGATGCTGTACTCGCCTTTCTGCCCCACAGTTCCTCTTTTTGCTTCCCGTCTTTGGGAGGTCTGCGGCGCACACACCGTCAGCCATTCCTGATATAATACCACAGGGCCTGTCGCTCCTGCCACACACACACACACACAATGTGTGCCACCAGGAGGAAGCAAAAAGAGAAACTTTTTTGTGCTGTAAAACTCGGACAACGTGCAGGATTTATCATTTAGAAATGTGTTGCAAGCACCGGGAAGAAGCAGGTGAACTCCGGAGGACCACGGCGGGGAAGCGACGGATGCAGGAACTTGGGCGCACGATCTTAGTGAATCGGTGCAGACCCGAATCCTTGTCAGACAACGCGCCGCGGGATTGCGACAGGACCGGGTAAGTAAATCTTCCCCAATGTGCAGTGATGGCAGTTACACATCATTACTATGGTAACAGAGGAGGACAGTCTGTTACATCATCACTGGGAGCAGATGTTACTGAGGGCTCATTAATAGTATCCTGTGGTGGCCAACTGGGAGATACTAAAGTAAGAGGAGTTGAGCCCAAAAAAAATTGTAGCTCCATTTTGAGATTGACAACTGAGCTTTGTTGTATGAATTTATTTATATCATTATGGGTTTTCGCATCATACGTTCATATTCCCGAAATACCCCTTTAAATGAATGCATTACACAAGACATTCACAAGATGTTCATACACAAGACCATCAATGTCTTAAAATGTCCAGTTTTCCACCCCCTCCTTGTGCACATGTGCAGGGTGTCTCCATTTGTGGGCAGTTATATTACCCAGGGAGCACCAGAGGTCAAATTTTAGCGCAAGCTGGAGATTTAGGTCATTGGGATCCATCTCCCATTGGCTATAAAGGCCGCTACGGTTTTTCATCTAGTGCCTCCTGCTATATAGGATGTATTCTGTGATTTTATCTTTATTCTAAGACAGGAAGAATCTGGCAGAAAACATCCAGGGTCCAGATATATTAAGAGCCTGGAGAGGATCTAGTAGTTTGGGTGCCGGGAGGTGGAAATTCACCCGGACTGGGAGGGAAATGTCTGGTTCAGGGCAGGAGGGGTCATGCGGGATCTCCTCTTATGTGTTCTGTCCACCAGTCCTAAATTAAGAACAATGCATTTTGTGCATCTTACCTTTGAGAAGTATCCAACCAGATGACATCCCTTTTTGTCATTTTTGGTGAGGACATAGAACAGGAAAGGCTCAACATCGTAATAAAGTGTTTTGTGATCCAGGAAGAGCTTGGCTAATAAACACAAATTTTGGCAATATATTTTGCTGACGTTCCCATCCACCTAAAAAAGTAAAGTGAGATTTTATTTCTAAAGTCAAGTTTACAAAAACATTTTTCCAGTACTGCAATACTCGAGCGTGCGCCGGCAGGTTACCATTGCCGCAACGCAATAAAGACTTCTCACACACACGCACGTTTTCCAGACAGCAATAAGTGGGAGGTAAGGAGGGTTGTATATAGAGTAGGAGGTGGTGTGAATATTTTAGGAGACAGCGGAGCCATGAGATGCTCAGGTGACGTCAGACTAAGTGCAATAGGCTAATTTACATGTTCTTATAAACTTAATCTTTTCACAATCCCTAGAGGTAACAGGCATGCCTGCGTGCCTACCATCTGTAATCTGATGGTAGATGTCCTTAAAGGGGTTTTCCCACGGGAGAGGGCCTGACTTGCTGATCAGTGGGATGGGGGGGTCTTAGTGCCGCCCACAGATCACAAAAACGAGGGGTCCAATGGGGTAGTAGTAATACTACTGTGTCCCCATACATACAGGATTGGAGTAGTAGTACGGAGTCCTCATACATACAGGATTGGAGTAGTAGTACTGTGTCCCCATATACATACAAAAGGTGTCCCTCTCCCACTGGGCAACGGGGATGTCTGCCTCCCACCTTTGGCAATGAGCATGTCCCCATCCTCCAAGACAACAAGCATGTTCTCCTACCCCTAGACAATGAGCAGGCCCCCTTGGTACTAAGCCCTTTTTTGCGGGGGTTTTTTTGTCTTCCAATGCCGTGCATGCTGTGGACTACTTTGGATTCGTAGGATCTGCGAACCCAGCTTCAAGCTGAAGATGTCAGGGTAGGTGGAACACGAGAGGCTACTGGGGCGTGGAGTAGCCGCGCAGCCTCAGCTCCGGCTACTCCCCGCCCCAGTAGCCTCTTTAGAAAATTTGAATAATGGGTGAATGAAAATTTACTAAAGTTATGGGCCACAAAAGAATAAGCCCTAAAAAGGGCTCTACAACTCTACATTAGAGGACCCTGCCCCCGGATCTACCCTAATAGATAGATCAGTGGTGGTACAAATCATTATGTCCATTATTGATTTATGCAATATTTTCTGAAGTTTAGGTTCTCTATAATGAGTGATATTTATTTAAAGACAGAAAAAAAACCTGAAGGTAAAAAATCCAGTAAATAGAATTATACAATATTATGGCCACCATTTGCATTTAACAGGAGATTATTTTTTTCCGCCTTAGTCAACATAGATCACTCCTACAGTAATTTATAAAAAAGTAGCATTTTTTTGCTACAGCGATTATTTATTGTCAACCAAGTTGTCGAATAACTTTGATTTCCTGCACAAGTTGCTGCTCATAATAGAATTATCCTGCGGAATTTTTTTAAATATGATAAAAGGGAACATAATCCCAGACAATTACTCACTTCAAATACTGACAGGTCATCTTTCCGGTAGATTTCATTGGCAGGAGGGTGAAACCAGCCGCACTTCTTTAGGTGTCGCAAAAGGATAGTCTTACTTTTCATATACTTCAGACAAAACTCACACAGGTACAGCTTGGGTAATCTAATTAAAACAAAAAAAAAAAAGCGGATGTATTACCCCTCTCCTGTAACATGTACCGTATATACTCGAGTATAAGCCGACCCAAGTATAAGCCGAGGCCCCTAATTTTACCACAAAAACCTGGTAAAACATATATATTTTTTACTCGAGTATAAGCCGAGTTTGGGTTTTCAGCACATTTTTTTGTGCTGAAAAACTAGGCTTATACTCGAGTATATAAGGTAAGTTACAGTGTATATCTCCATTCCAGCAAGGCATCTGTGGACCCCCTTAGAATTGATCTATTGGCATCTGAGACATCGAGACATCCCCCAACAATCTGGTACTTTCTTCCTTGGAGGATAACTAACCGCAGCCCGATTGTGCCCGTGTCACGATGAGCAGTTTAGGCTTTGCAACTTATAGTTTAATTTCAGACAGTTTTTTTCATGACACATTGAGGCTTATTTACTAAGGTTCCTGCAGCTGCATTTTCCCGACTTTTTTGGGGTCGCACCGGGGATTGTGTCGCACGTGATCGGATTTTGGCGCATCGGCTTTCATGCAACAGAAGGGGAAGGGGATTCGGACTAAGAGCGGGATTTAACATTTAAATTTGTGTCGCATCCAATGCACTTACATGCACCGGGAAGAAGAAGGTGAACTCCGGCGGACCTGAGCGGGGAAGCGACACATGCAGGTTATCGGGTGCAGGATCTTAGTGACTCCCCGCACAGCGCATTATACACGGACAATGCACTTACATGCACCAGGAAGAAGAAGGTGAACTCCGGGGACCTGAGCGGGGAAGCGACACATGCAGGATATCGAGCGCACGATCTTAGTGACTCCCTGCACAGCGCATTATACACGGACAATGCACTTACATGCACCAGGAAGAAGAAGGTGAACTCCAGGGACCTGAGCGGGGAAGTGACACATGCAGGATATCGGGTGCACGATCTTAGTGACTCCTGGAACAGCGCATTATACAAGGACAATGCACTTACATGCAACGAGAAGAAGAAGGTGAACTCCGGGGACCTGAGCGGGGAAGTGACACATGCAGGATATCGGGTGCAGGACTATGACATGTGTATGGGTAACTGATTCTTCTCTGTACTTTGACATGTTTATGGGTAACTGATTCTTCTCTGTACCATGACATGTGTATGGGTAACTGATTCTTCTTTGTACTATGACATGTGTAAGGTTAACTGATTCTTCTCTGTACTATGATGTACTATGACATGTGTAAGGTTAACTGATTCTTCTCTGTACTATGACATGTGTAAGGTTAACTGATTCTTCTCTGTACTATGACATGTGTATGGGTAACTGATTCTTCTCTGTACTATGACATGTGTAAGGGTAACTGATTCTTCTCTGTACTTAGAAACTTATTGACTTCTTGGTATACTTTAATGTTCGAGCGCTTCAGGAGTTACATTAAAGAACCGTTAACCTACACATGTCATAGTACAGAGAAGAATCAGTTACCCTTACACATGTCCTAGTACAGAGAAGATCAGTTACCCTACACATGTCATAGTACAGAGAAAATCAGTTACCCATACAATGTCATAGTACAGAGAAGGAATCAGTTACCACACATGTCATAGTACAGAGAAGATCAGTCAACCTTACACATGCCATAGTACAGAGAGAATCAGTTACCCATACACATGTCATATACAGAGAAGAATCAGTTACCCATACACATGTCAAGTACAAGAGAAGAATCAGTTACCCTTACACACAGTCATAGTACAGAGAATAAATAGTTACCCATACACATGTCATAGTACAGGAGAATAATCAGTTACCTATACACATCTCATAGTACAGAGAAGAATCAGTTAACCATAAAATTCATAGTACAGTGAATAATCAGTACCATACACATGTCATAGTACAGAGAAGAATCAGTTAACCTTGCCACATGTCATAGTACAGAGAAGAATAGTTAACTTACACATGTCATAGTACAGAGAAGAATAGTTACCCTACACATGTCACTAGTGAGAAAATCAGTACTTACACATGTCATAGTACAAGAGGAATCAGTTACATACACATGTCATAGTAGAGAAAAATCAGTAACCTTACACAGTCATAGTACAGAGAAGAATCAGTGCATACACATGTCATAGTACAGAGAAGAATCAGTTACCCATACACATGTCATAGTATTGAGAAGAATCAGTTAACCTTACACATGTCATAATACAGAGAAGAATCAGTTACCCTACACATGTCATAGTACAGAGAAGAATCAGTTAACCTTACACATGTCATAGTACAGAGAAGAATCAGTTACCCATACACATGTCATAGTACAGAGAAGAATCAGTTAACCTTAACATGTCATAGTACAGAGAAGAATCAGTTGCCATACACATGTCATATACAGAGAGAACATACCCTACACTTCATAGTACAGGAAGAATCAGTTAACCTACACATGTCATAGTACAGAGAAGAATCAGTAACCATAAACAGTCATAGTACAGAGAAGAATCGATTTACCCATACACATGTCATAGTACAGAGAAGAATCAGTTACCCATACACATGTCATAGTACAGAGGAAGCAATCCGTTACCACCTACACATGTCATAGTACAGAGAAGAATCAGTTACCCATACACATGTCATAGTACAGAGAAGAATCAGTTACCCATACACATGCCATAGTACAGAGAAGACTCAGTTACCCATACACATGTCATAGTAGAGAGAAGAATCAGTTAACCTTACACATGTCATAGTACAGAGAAGAATCAGTTACCCATAATGCATGTACAGGAAGAATCAGTTACCATACACATGTCAATATACAGAGAAGAATCAGTTACCACACACTGTCATAGTCAGGAAGATCATACATCCATGCCATAGTACAGAGAAGAATCAGTTACCCATACACATGCATAGACAAAAACTCATTAAAACCGCAATTACTCTAGAACCCCCTGACCTTTTTGTACGATCATTACCTTACACATGTTATCGACGAGTCTATCCCTATACCTTTGAAAACTAGTCAGTATCGCCCCCCTTTCGCTATACCCCCTTCGTGATCGTTCCTTCCAGTCATCAAATCCCCGACAACACCGATTCTCCTTCATTGCCCCCCCAAACCCACTCTACTACTCAGCTCCTTCTCCCCTCCTACTCTTTCTTTAATCTCTTCTCATATCATCACCCTCCCTTCTTCGAGAAGAATCAGTTACCATACACATTGCCCATAGTACAGAGAAGAAAGTCACATACAGAGAGAAGAGTTACCCATACACATGCCATAGTACAGAGAAGACTCAGTTACCCATACACATGTCATAGTAGAGAGAAGAATCAGTTAACCTTACACATGTCATAGTGAGTGAGTTTCTGCGGTAGTGCGCTATTCACTATTATATGTTCTAATTATTATATGTTTTTATTTTTGTCCTGTTCCAAAGAGATGACAGTTTACTTCTAGAACCAGTATAACACATGTCTGTGGGAAGTCTCTGCTATTGCAATCACGTAATTATTTGTTCGGTTTGCGTTCTCCACCAACATTGGTTTTCACTTCCTGGGCATTTTCACACTTCACTTTTTTCCGCTGATCCAATCTGTGTGTGTCTGTAAACCAGAAAGGGTTCAGTGAAAAATCACTGATGTAAATAGTGTCAATAGGAAACCGCCCTAAATCTGTAACCATATGGCATCTGATCTTGTTCCAATAACTTCTTCCCACTTGACCTACGATGTTTTAATTTCACGGTGTCCCATCACTACGTGAATATAAATGTGTGATATGGTTAGTTGTGCAGCATCTCTTAGCAGTTGTGTGATTCCATCATCAAAGGGTTATTCCCACGAAGACAAGTTTCTTAAATATATTCAGCATAACAAAATAACAAATTGGGGCTTATTTACTAAGGGTCCGCAGACGCATTTTCATCGGATTTTCCGTCATTTTCGGGGATATCACGGCCGTGACAGGTATTTAACAGGGGTTGTGTCACACACGATCAGATTTTGGTGCAGCTGCGCTGCTTTCATGCGACAGAAATTGGGGACGTGCCATCGGACGGTCCCACTGTTTTGGACTTTCAAATTGTGTTGCAAGATCAAGCACTTACATGCACCAGGAAGAAATAGGCGAACTCCTGCGGACCTGAGTGGGGAAGCGACACATGCAGGATATCGGGCGCAAGATCTTAGTGAATCGCGGCACAGTACATGATCGTCGGACAATGCACTCCTCCGGAGGGGTAAGTAAGTGTGCCCCATTCTCTAATTCACTGTTATCACTCTGCTCCCTGCACTCTAGCCCTGCCCCCTACAGTCCAGGACTGAGCTCTGATAGGTTACCAGGGGCATCTAGAACAGTTCTGCTCTCAGACACGTCTGATAAATCTCCCCATAGACAAAGTGACAGAGACAGTCACTGGGATGAGAGTGCCGGCGACAGACCATCACTGAAATGAGAGTGCCGGTGACAGGCAGTCCCTGAAATGAGACTGCCATAGACAGACAATGACTGAAATGAGACTATTGCGACAGAATGTTACTGAAAGGGACTGCCAGCAAGAGACTGTCACTGAAAGAGACTGCAAGCGCCAATCAGTAGCTGAAATAAGACTGTCGTCACCGGCAGTCACTGAGATGAGATTGCCGGCGACAGACAGTCACCAAGACTGTAGGCGACAGACAGTCACTGAAAGAGACTGACGGCAACAGACAGTCACTATTTTGTTGTAGCTAAGAGCAATTATTTACCATCTCGGGCAACACTGGGAGCTACAGCTACAAGTATTTAAGGTTGGGAAAAGACACAAGTCCATCAAGTTTAACCTTTAATGATTAGCCCATAGTAGTGTCAAAATAACCCATAACTTTATAATGATTATAAGTTAACAGTTTTTTAAACTGAACAAAGTACTCCCTTCCAACACCTCAAAGATAGTGTGCAGTCTAACTTCTGTGTATCCCACTAATAATGATTTTTTTTGTCATTTCATCAGTCTGCTAACCTGTGCTTTTTCCTGGTCTCCCCCCCCCCCCCCCAAATATACAGAAACTAGCCCTGGTAGACTTCAATGCCGATACATTCCAAACATCCCAAAAAATCTGGAGAGAGAGGCAATAACGTTGACTTACCCCAATTAATCTGTAAACAAACTTTTGCATCTCCACTATATCATATACACTTAGAAACTTATTGACTTCTTGGTATACTTTAATGTTCGAGCGCTTCAGATTTCCCTGGGTAAAATCCATTGCGATTTCCTGTGTGAGAAAATAAATGTATGGTTATATATTGTGGAATTTGCATTCCATTACCTTGGTTTGCATGTCATAAAACATTTATTACACCCCTGGGCTAGAGCTTTAATAATGACTGGGTGAAAGCACTAATGTGGACTTGGACTTGCAATGGAACAAAAGATTAATGTGCTTTGATGTAACCCAGCTAATAATGCAGCTTGCCAATTTGTCCCATCAAAAGACATTATAACCACACACACACCGTCCTCTGTGATGTTGAAAAGCTGCAAAATGCAGCCTACAGCTTGTGGAAATAGGACGTTCAAGGCTAGGCTTCAAGTACCGTCTCCAGTCATCATGTATTTTTGTGCAGTGCAGCAATTTGTTGGATGGCTATGCATTAAATATTCGTGCTGATGAGAAGAACATCATTAGAGTATGAATTATTGGATACACAGTACAAAGTAATTCATCAATATATCCTTCATTGTTAACACATAGTTGATATTGTTTTTGAGTGGGTAGGTATGTGTGTTGAAGTCGGAACTATTGTCTATCAGATTATTATGGCATATTTTTTTAAGAAAACTGTACAAATTTTTCCAAGAGACAACTGGTTATTTGTACTTTAAATCGAAAATAGATACATGTACATTCCAAATGACTAAACTCCACAGAAAACTTAAAGGGGTTTTCCCATCTGGGCATTTACATTTAATTTAATTCATTTGCTATATGTAAACATTTCTTCAATTGGATGTTATTAAAAAAATGTTCCTGTGTAAAGATAATTTCTCATAAATGTAGTCATGTTATCCCTTAGAAACGAGATGGCTTCCTTGGATACGACCACCTCCCATTTTGGCAGCAGTGGCCAGACATGCGCTATTGAGTCCTGCCTGACTTCCTGGATTCAGCGATCATTACCTCAGGACGGCTGTGGGACCTGCAGTAACTCCCGGACATTTCAGATACAAAAATCATTTGTTTCTTTGTGCAATCCCTCCAGCAGAGGTGGTCGTATCTGTCAAGGAGATATTAATTGTGAATGTATAAGACTGGTTTAACTATAGGGTAATTACAAACTTTGTTTAAATATTTGGCATCCATTGAAGCGTCCAGGTAGCTTTTATGACATCCTGGAGCTTTAACAGCCTGATAACCTCTGAACTGAAGACTGGTCTGTTCAGACCCCAAAGGACATTTGGTCTCCCTACCCCCCCTCTTCTGCATCAGGATTTGGAAACAAAAGACTGTTTAAATATTCCTGGACTCTCCTCCCTCATTAAAACTTTGCCCAATCCTGAATGACCCTCTGGACTAATTAATGAATGGGAGGTTCTGAAATCTGAACCAAACTGAGAAGTTATAAAACAATATGAAATCCAAGAATTGGTGTTCACATTTTGGGGGCTGCTTGACAAGCTGAGTGTGTTCCTTATTTCTCCCACCTCCAGGGATCAGGATTTACTTTAAGTTGTAAGTTTCTGTTATTTTTCTCCCTTTTTATTTTATAACTGTTTTGCCGTGTTGTGTGTCATTTTATTTTGTAATTCTTTTGTTTTAATATCTTTTTATGCACTGATCAAATTTTTGTAATTAAAGCTTTTCACTTTAATTTTGGTCCCTGTATGCTCTGCGAACTCATAGCCTTGTGAAGTGTGGTTAGCTGTGTGACTGCTAGAGTGCTGAGTGTGCATGTCTAGTGGTGTGACAAGGTGACTGCTTGAGAGCAAGAGTTGATGTAGAGTGGGATACTTATTGGTCCCAGTATAAATGCAATAAGTGGTGGCAGCGGGTCTGGTTCTGGTGCTGGAGCTGTATGAGGTGTGATTTAGGCTCAATTTGTGTCCTGAGTGAAAGGTGAGCGCAAGTTTGAGTAGGCTAAATTAACCCGTACGTCCCGTGACGAGGTGGCGGCGTCCTCGTCCGTGACAGTATCCAAGGACACAGTTTTGGGGCACATTTACTTACCGGTCCATGTCGTGATCCCCGATCCAGAATGTCTGACGAGCATGCATTGTGCCGCGATTCACAAAGATCCTGCGACTGATATCTTGCATGTGTCGCTTCCCCCACCAGAGTTCACCATCTTCTTCCCGGTGCATGTAAGTGCATTTCTTGAGACACAATTTTAAATCCTGCACTTAGTCCGAATCTGTTGGATCGTCCGACGCCCCCCCCCCCAAGCACCCCCACACACACACACGATTTGTGTCACATGGAAGTCAGTGTGATTGCAAAATACGATAGTGTGCAGCACAATCCCCTGCTAAATGCAGCGCAAATCGGAAAACGCCGGAATATCCAACAAAAGTGCGGTTCACGGACCCTTAGTGAATGAGCAGCATTATCTTCACACAGGTAAAATTTTTTTAACAACATCTAATTGAAGAAATGTTTATATATGGCAGATTAGTAAAATTGAATGTGACTGCCCAGACGAGAATCACCCCTTTAACTAATACGTTTAACAGTAGGATTAATACATTTGCCTTTTTTTATAAACTGGGTTTAGTAGACAAATGACATATTTAGTAACACAAATGTTCAATTTGGCATGGACTTCCGGCATTGGTAAGGCCAAGGCCTAGTTCTCACTTGTGAATATAGGGGGTTAAGTAATTCAAAAATTTCTCCTGTTATCATCACAATATAATTTATCCCATCATATGATGATACAGATACATACAAGATAAGTTCTGCAAGTTTGTTCTTAAGTTGAATTTGTTAGAAAGAGATGTATTTTGTAAGTGTAACTCCATGTGACTTGTATACTTCATCCCTAAGGCAACAAACAATGTATACAATTTACTTAAGTACATCTTATACATTTTGTGTACACTTTTTTACACTATTGTGAACAAAAACAATAAAAATAAAGTTATAAAAAAAATGTTTCGGTACTTGCGGCATTTGGATTTTCTCAATTTTGGGTATTAACAATAAAGCTTCACGTCAGTCACCTTTGATAACGCAGCAGTTTTTGTGTTATTTTCATGGTGACGTTTGTTCGTTGTATTACATTGTGGCCACTTTTGGTTTGTCCTGAGATTCCATGTCTTCATCTTCACCTTTAAACATGTATTTTTGCAAGGCAGCTGGGAGTGGAAGGGGTGACATGATTACAGAGAGTATAAAATGCTTCATGCAAGATGAAATCATTAATTAATTGCATCTCTTAACGAGTTTGAAGCATACAGCCCAAGTTTATCTGTGCCTATTAATTTGATATTTCAGGACGCTGTCACTTGAAATTAATTGCAGCTAATTAAAAATGTTAAGACAATAGTACAAAAGTGCCTGGGAGACATTGAGCCTCCAATGCCCTAGAACGCTGTGATTCTCTCACTCAGGAAGGGGGTACAACATAACCAGACTTATAGAAAACTGTATTTTATTGCCATACAGAAATATGAATTTGTGAAGGATTTGCAAGGTTCCTTTCACATGAAGTTACTAGTAAATGTTATAAGATTGTCATATGTGTAAAAAAAAAACTAGTATTTAAATTGTGGAAGACACAATGAGGAATAATGTAAATTCTCTTTAGAATGTCAACAGTTTAACTCAGGAAGAGGTACGGTGCCGCTTCACAACCACTAAGATAGACAAATCACCAGATGGTATACACCCCCGGATACTGCATGAACTATGTACAGTGATAGACAGACCATTATTTTTAATATCTGAAGATTCCCTGAGGACTGGTGCATAGTAAATGTGGTGGCAATGTACAAAAAAAGGATCAAAAAGCGATCCTGGAAACTACAGACCTGTGAGTCTAACTTCTCTGGTGTGGAAAATATTTGAGGGATTTGTTAGAGATGCTATCCTGGAGTATCTTACTGAACATAACCTTATAACCCAGCGTCAGCATGGGTTTATGAGAGATCGTTCCTGTCAGACTAATCTGATTGGCTTCTAAGAGGAAGTAAGTTCCAGACTGGATCTGGGGGACGCTGTGGATGTTGTATATCTAGACTTTTCCAAGTCATCTGATACAGTGCCGCATGAAAGGTTGGTACATAAAAGGAGGCTGATGGGACTAGGGGTAAAATTTGTGTATTTAGGTAAGCAATAGGCTTAGTGATAGAAAACAAAGGATGATCATTAATGGCACATTCTCACACTGGGTTGATGTTAACAGTGGAGGCCACAGGGTTCAATATTGGGGCCACTTCTTTTTAATATGTTTATTAATGACCTTGTAGTGGGTTTACACAGTCAAGTTTCAATATTTGCAGATGATACTAAGCTGTGTAAAGTAATTAATACTGAAGCCAGTATTATAGCATTACAGAGGGATTTGTGGAAGCTGAAGGAATGGGCAGAGAAATGGTTGATGAGGTTTAATGTAGATAAATGTAAAGTTATGCAATTGGGCCATGGAAGCAAAAAATACAAAAAGAGCATCCTGCTCCACTACAGAGTGCACAGCAGTCGGTGGAGTAGTGAGCTCTGCAGGTGGCAATGACATTGTGTCTCCTGCTTCAAATAGCTCCCTATAGCAGCCTGGAGCATTACTGTGGGGTGGGAGCTATCCATGAGTTACGGGAAGGCTATAAGTGAACTAAGTTCTATTGAGTGTGAGGGGGCTATTCCTGAATATGGGGACTATTAGTGAGTGTGAGGGGGCCATTACTGAATGTGAGTGCTTTTACTAAAGATGGGGGCTAATAGTGAGAGTGGGGAGTATGGCTATTATAAATTGTGGAGGCTATTACTGAATGTGTGGGGGGCTATTAGTGAGTGGGTGGCTATTACTGTGTGTGGGGACTATAGGTAAATTTAGGGGTCTATTAGTGAGTGGGGGGGCTATTACAAAATATTGGGGCTAATAGTGAGGGGGCTATTAGTGAGTGCGTAGGCTTATAGCGAGTGTGGGTGGGCTATTACAAAATGTGGGGACTATTAGTGATTGGGCTATTACTGAATGTGTGTGGGGCTGATAGTTAGTGTGGTTGGCTGTTACTGAGTTACTGAGACTTATTACAAAAACCAGGGCTATAAGTGAGGGGGCTATTACTGAATATAAGGAGTAATAAATGAATGGGAGGGGTTATTAGTGAGTTTCAGGGGCTAATACTGAGTGTGAGGGCAAATACTGAATATGGAGCCTTTTTCTAAATGTAGGGACTATAAGTGATAGTGAGGAGGCTATTAGTGAATATGAGGGGAGTTAAAAGTGAGTATGGGGGGGCAATAGGTGAGTGTGGGGGCTCATAATGAATTTGGGGCCTTTTACTAAATATGGGGGCTATTAGTGAATGTGAGGAGGATATTAGTGAATGTAAGGGGGTTATTAGTGAATGGGAGGGGGTTAAAAGTGAGTGTGGGGCTATTACTGAGTGGAGGCCTATTGTTGACTGGGGCGGGATATTAATGAGTGTGGTGATACTCTTATCAGGAGTGGGGGATGGGTCTATTTCTGAGTGTCATTATTACATGTCAGGCCACATTAGGAGTGAGGGCCACAAGATAGGGGTGTGATGTAAAGTATCATTCTCTACACTGTGTGCGGCCGTAATTGCACACAGTATCCCCCTCAGACACCAGTGTGATCATCCTGCTACACAGGGGACACTTGTCTGTACCATCTGCAAAATTCTGCAAAGTTCTCTTCTCTCTTGCTCTGAGCTGAGGCTTCTGCAGATTGTTTAGTAAATAGAAGGTCATGAACTGTAAATAGAGTCTGCAGCTCCTGTCAGTAATGTCTGTATTATCTGTACTAGTGTCTGTAGTGTCTGTATTATCTGTACTGGTGTCTGTAGTGTCTGTATTATCTGTACTGGTGTCTGCAGTGTCTGTATTATCTGTACTGGTGTCTGCAGTGTCTGTATTATCTGTACTGGTGTCTGTAGTGTCTGTATTATCTGTACTGGTGTCTGTAGTGTCTGTATTATCGGTACTGGTGTCTGCAGTGTCTGTATTATATGCACTAGTGTCTGTATTATATGCACTAGTGTGTGTAGTGTCTGTATTATATGCACTAGTGTCTGTAGTGTCTGTATTATATGCATAGCTCCCAACCGTCTCGATTTTGACGGGACTTTCCTGTTTTTCGTACCTCTGCCCCGTGTCACGGGCAGCTGTCAGATTGTCACGGATTTTCCCCCCAGGTCCCGCTGTGTCCCGGCGCTGTGTCTGCATAGTAAATACTTTGAAAGCCAGAACTGATAGTACAGAATGGCTTCTACAGACATCGGGAGGGAATCCTTTTCAGAGAAGTGTCGGGCTTAGCGGAGAGCAGGGACCACGTCATCAGGTCTGATCAGTATCTGTCCATATATGGTCACTGCATCTCCTAGGGTTCCCCAGAGCAGATATCGGGCAGGGAATCCTTTTCAGAGAAGTGTCGGCTTAGCTGAGAGAGCAGGGACCACGTCATCAGGTCTGATCAGCATCTGTCCATATATGGTCTCCAGGGCTTCCCCAGACACAAGCTCTTTATTTAATTAAATTAAATAAAGTTTTGGCCAGGCTGAGATTCAAACCTGGGATCCTCTGCTCCATAGACAGGAGCTTAACTAACTGAGCTATAAGCCAAGTGATACAGAGCTGAGGATTTCTGGTAACTAAGAAGTGTTATCTGCCACTGTTACACTGTGACACAGACTAATGCACTGATATATTGAGAGGGATCTTCTCAGAGGTTATTATTGTAATTATTGAGACTATTATTATTATTATTATAAATTTTATTATTTTTATTATTATGGAGATGATTCTTAATAATAGTAAAAATAATAATAATCATCTCAATAATAATAATAATCTCCATAATAATAATAATAGTCTCAATAATTACAATAATTTCTGAGAAGATCCCTCCCTATATACCAAAGCATTAAATCTGTGTCACAGTGTAACAGCAGTCATAGTTCTTAGTTACCAAAATTCTACACCTAGCTAATCACTGAGATTATAGCTCCGTTGGTTGGGGTGCTGTGACATTATTATACATGGACACTGCAGGTTCTGGGTTCTAATCCCAATGAGGATAATATATTTTTTTTTTTATTGAGATCATTTTTATTATTATAATATGGCTAAAATTTGGGGCGTGGCGCGTGCCGCCATTTTGTCCCTCTTTCCCTTTCACAAATGTTGGGAGGTATGTTATATGCACTAGTGTCTGTAGTGTCTGTATCATCTGTACTAGTGTTTGCAGTGTCTGGCTGAGCTCTGCTGCTGGGGATGAGCTGCTCTGCACTTCTCAGTTATTGTCACCTTCGTGCTGGAGTGTTTTTGCGCCCGTTTTTGCACCTAAATGAAAAGTTGCGAGTGATGAATATAATTAGGCACAACAAAACATCTGGATTGGTTTTTTTTGCTGCGCAGCTAGTTTGGCATTTAATCGTAAAAATGGCGCAAAAATGGTGTGCCAGTATGAAAAGGCACAAAAACAACAGAAAAAAGAAATTATACATGTGGCCCCTTGAGCCTTATAAAGAATGGGGCATATTTATCAGAGCCCCTGCACCAAGGCAGGGGTGTAGAGGCCCTGAAATAATCACAAATGCTAGTTTATTGCTAGTAGCGGGCGCGTGATGATGTAATGCGCCGGGGTTGTCATCCGGGCACATCGCTCCACCTGCAATAATAGTGCTCAAGCGGCCACATCGACAGCATCGAGCACTATTCAGTGACAGGCAGGAGCTTCCTGTCCGAACGGCAGAGGCTCCTGCCCGACTGCCGCGACCCGCCCTAGTTTGGGGACCACTGGTATAGTACATTGAGCAAATGATCACTTGTTCATGTCCCCCACTGGGACAAAGTAAAACTGTAAAAAAAAGTGCAAATAAAAAGTGCAAATAAAAAAAAAAATTAAAAAAAAATTTAAAAAATGTATAAAGATTCCTAATGTTCCACCACATATTAAAATCTAACTTTACATTAAAAAAAAAGGGAAAAACACTACATATTGGGTATTGCCACATCCATAATAACCCGTAGAACAAAAGAAAATTGTTAATGAACCAGTGATTGCTGAAAGTTTTTTTTAAAACCTGCAAAAATTACGTTTTCATATCCAACCTCATAAAAAAGGGGTAAAAAAAGGACCATTTACCCCATGAAAAACAAGCAAATTTCATAACAATTGAGTTCAATTTTCTGCAAAACAATAAAAAACATTAAAAAAGCTATATAAATGGGGTATCGCCATAATCCTGGGGACCTATAGAATAAAGATAATATAATATTCTTATGGTGCAGTGAGCTGCCTACAAAGAAAAAACAGAAAACCCTAAACCAGAATTAATGATTTTCTTATCCTTACCAACAAAGAGTTAATAAAATCTCATCAATTAGCTATTGAAACCCCCCTAAATTATGTACCTGAAAAGTGGATCTCATCCCGGAAATAATAACCCCCATACGTCCATGTTACAAAAAAAATAAGCATTTTATAGCCTGTGATATGTGATAATGCAGATCTGCTCTGGATGTTGCTCCAATCTGTTCTATGTCCTGTTGTGCGCCCAAAAAACAGTTTATTAAACACATCTGGGGTATCGGCACTCAGGAGAAATTGGGTATCAAACTTTGTGGAGTTTTTTGTCATTTAATCCATTGTGAATTTTCAATTTTTGGGCCAAAATTAATGTATTGTCCAAAAAAATTAAATAGTAAATTCCACCTCCATTTTGTTTTTACCCCTGTAAAACACCGTTGTAGTTAACAAACATCTTAAAATTGGTTTCTCATTCATGATGGGGTAATTTATGTAGTGTTACTAATATTAGGCCTCTCAAAGTCACTTGAAAACTCAGCAGATGCTTCAAAATACAAGTTTGGGCGATTTTCATAAAAATGTAAAAAAAATTGCATCCAAATTCTAAGCCTCATAGCAACCTAGAAAAATGAGAGGATGCATGAAAAGCCCTGGCCAACATAAAGTAGACATTCGGGAAATGTTAGTTATAAAGTTATTTGGGTCCTATGACTATCTACTAAAAAAGCAAAGAATTTAGAAGTTAGAAAATAGAGAATTTTTTTGACAAATTTCCATTTTTTTTCGAGTATAAGCCGACCCGAGTATAAGTCAATACCACTAATTTTACCACCAAAAACTGGGAAAACCTATTGACTGAAGTATAAGCCGAGGGTGGGAAATGCATTGGTCACAGCCTCCCAGTATATAGCCAGCCAGCCCTCAGTAGTATACAGCCAACCAGCCACCAGTAGCATACAGCCTGCCAGCCCCCAGTAGTATATAGCTATCCTCCAGTAGTGTACAGCCAGCCCCCAGTAGTATATAGCCAGCCTGCCCCTAATAGTATAACGCCAGGCAGCCCCCAGTAGTATATAGCCAGCCAGCCCCCTGTAGTATACAGCAAGCCAGCACCCTTTAATAGCCATCCATCCCCCTTTATTAGCCAGCAAGCCCTCAGTTTGCCCAGCAGTTTGCCCAGCACAAAAAATAAACTGACATACTCACCTTCAGGTGGTCCTGAAGTTCAGTGCGGCTCCTCTCCTGCCTTCTCTGCAATGCTCCGGTCGCTGCGGCTCCTCTTCTGTCTTCTCTGCTTCATTACTATACTACAAAAATGAATGAAATTACATTGAATTGTAAGATCCCCCACCGGGGCCTAGCCTTTTCTTGGGGCCTGGAGACAGCCGGGGCCCAGAATACCGGAGTGGCTGGCGATTGCGGCCTAGACACGCTGATGTCACGGTGCTTGCTATGGGGACCGGAGGACTGTCCAACAGCCTGGCAGCTCTCCAGCAGGTGGTGTGTGCAGGAAATATGCAGGGAGAGGTTGATGTACTGGTTCTCCCTGGTGCAACCCCTGAGTGTCTGTAAAATAGGTACTTGAGTAATGGATGGGGAGCCCGTGGTGGTAACAGCCGTATCCAGGGATCAGACAGAGGCAAAGTTGTGCAAATTAACTCACGGTTCTTGGAGTCATGGAGAGCTGGTCCACAGGACAGTTACACGCAGCCTGGTAGTACATTCAGGCTGGGCTGGTAGAAATGGAGTTGAGTCCTGGTGATGGATCTCAGCTCTACGCTTAAAGTCTCCTGACTTGTCCTGGGTGCTAGGCAGGACCCTGAGGCACCGGTGGTTCCTGGTATTAGGACATTTGCTGCACATTTTCTGCTCACTCTCACTAGACTCTGCAGACAGACTAAGACCATGTGCTTCCGCCCATCAGGGGTTTATATACTCCCCTGGTCAGGTAGTAGCACTCCTCCAATCAGCTTCCAGATTGCTTTACAAGAACATAATTGGGCAATAGCATTGAGTATTGTTAACTCTTGACATGTAGAGGGCGCTATTCACAATAATAACCTTGCCCATGCATTGGCAGGGTTTGTTGCAGAATTATGCCATATTTTTACAAGACACGCGCCTTTCCCAAAATTCTATTGTGACCGATCACAACTGATCCCACTGAAAGTAACATTTAAAATCAGCACATTTAAACCAATCACATGGGTTCTCTCAAATCCTTTATTTGGGGTCAGAATTATTTTAGCATTTTGTTGCCTTCGCACATATCCTTATCATAAATGCAGAGCTTGGAGGTGATTACTAAATGTTTTCGGTGCCCAGCAGCCTGGGACAGGACAGTTTAAGCCATTTTTCTTCATTCTCCTGTACTAAGCTCATCTGTTGTCCGTCTCATTACACAGAATGTAAATATCCATCTTAAGTAAACATGATATTAATGAGTGTGCAGGAAAAATGCTTCAACAACTAATGAATAAAGCCATTGCAGGACATCGGCTTTGCTGTGGTATCAGACTTGTTTCCTTAGAGTAGATAAATCACATGCAGGGGCAGATTAAGGGTACCATGGGCCCTGCAGCAATAAGTACATGACTACATTCATGTACCGTATTTTTCGGACTATAAGGCACCCCGGATTATAAGGCGCACCATCAATAAATGCCTGCTAAAACATCTAGGTTCATATATAAGGCGCACCGGACTATAAGGCGCACCTGGTTATAAGAATGAATGTCCAGCAGGTGGCAGACCTGTGCACAGTTCAAGGCAGCTGTTGTCTGTAAGTACAGTTCATATATAAGGTGCACAGGACTATAAGGCGCACCTGATTATAAGGATGAATGACCAGCAGGGGACAGACCTGAGCACAGTACAAGGCAGCTGTTGTCTGTAAGTACGGTTCATATATAAGGTGCACAGGACTATAAGGCGCACCTGATTATAAGGATGAATGACCAGCAGGGGACAGACCTGAGCACAGTACAAGGCAGCTGCTGTCTGTAAGTACGGTTCATATATAAGGCGCACTGGATTATAAGGCGCACCTGATTATAAGGATGAATGACCAGCAGGTGGCAGACCTGAGCACAGTACAAGGCAGCTGTTGTCTGTAAGTACAGTTCATATATAAGGCGCACTGGATTATAAGGCGCACCTGATTATAAGGATGAATGACCAGCAGGTGACAGACCTGAGCACAGTACAAGGCAGCTGTTGTCTGTAAGTGCGGTTCATATATAAGGTGCACCTGATTATAAGGATGAATGACCCACAGGGGGCAGACCTGTGCACAGTACAAGGCAGCTGTTGTCTGTAAGTGCGGTTCATATATAAGGCACACTGGACTATAAGTCGCACCTGATTATACGGATGAATGACCAGCAGGTGGCAGACCTGTGCACAGTACAAGGCAGCTGTTGTCTGTAAGTACAGTTCATATATAAGGCGCACCTGATTATAAGGATGAATGACCAGCAGGTGGCAGACCTGTGCACAGTACAAGGCAGCTGTTGTCTGTAAGTACAGTTCATATATAAGGCGCACTGGACTATAAGGCGCACCTTTGATTTCTGAGAGAATCAAAGTATTTTTTGTGCGCCTTATAGTCCGAAAAATACGGTACTTACCTACACACACATCAAAAAAAACAATATATATATAGTTAATGATATATTCCTCTACGGTGGCCATCTTGGCGCAAGAGAACCAAAAAGCGGCCATTTTAAGCCGGGGGTCATGCCGCGGGTCAAGCACTGTCCAGCTAATGTCATGATTCAAACTGCATTTTTATGTAACCTGTTTGCTCGCCTGCCAGCTAATTCCCTTGACATTTAATGAGCAGCCAGTCTGTCCTTCACTTTTGTTATATATCCTTGTTCTAGCACTTGCTTATCTTATGTTTTGACTTGCCAATTCGCTCAGAAGATTTCTGGGTAGGAGGATCAAAGAGGCTACTGGGGTGTGGAGTAACCGTGCCGTGTAGCCTCAGCTCCAGCTACTCCACGCCCCAGTAGCCTCTTTCATCCTCCTACCCAGACATCTTCCTTGCGCAGCTCCTTGTGCAGCACACAGGCCAGCAGCTGGCGATATGGCTGCCAAAGCGGAGCTACTGCGCATGCGCAGAACTCTGGCTTCACGCTCCTTGTAGCTGCGCGCTGAAGATTTCTGGGTAGGAAGATCAAAGAGGCTACTGGGGTGTGGAGTAACCGTGCCGTGTAGCCTCAGCTCCAGCTACTCCACGCCCCAGTAGCCTCTTTCATCCTCCTACCCAGACATCTTCCTTGCGCAGCTCCTTGTGCAGCACACAGGCCAGCAGCTGCGCAATCTCAGCTCCAAAGCCGGAGCTAATGCGCATGCGCAGAACTCTGGCTTCACGTTCCTTGTAGCTGTGCGCTGAAGGTTTCTGGGTAGGAGGATCAAAGAGGCTACTGGGGCATGGAGTAGCTGCACCGTGTAGCCTCAGCTCCGGCTACTCCACGCCCCACTAGCCTGCTTCGTAAATTTACATATTACCCTGATTAAAGATTAGAAAAGATAGAGGGGAGTAAAGGAGTAAAAAGGGCAATCCTTACATACATTAGATGCACCTACCACCGGATCTACCTCAATAGGTAGATCCGTAGAGGTAGGTTTCCTTTAATCCAGTTGTTTATTTCTAAATATAGACCAAATGCTTCATGCTGATGCACAATTTCAAATATGCAAATGAATTAAAATATACAAAAAAATGGGGGCTGGTTGGCTGTATACTAAATGGGGGCTGGCTGTATACTACACCCTCGGCTTATACTTGAGTCAATAGGTTTTCCCAGTTTTCGGTGGTAAAATTAGGGGTCTCGGCTTATACTCGGGTCGGCTTATACTCGAGTATATACGGTATGTCTTAGGCTTATAGGAGTGTTCCCATTTCAGCAAATTAATGTTATTGTTTGTATGATGAAAAATTCTGTATTTCTGTAAATAAATCCTTATGATTTTCTAGATCTCTGCTTGCTGTCATTCTATAGGAAGCTGCATTGTTTACTTAAAATAGACAGAAATCTGACCATGGTCACACAGGTGTGTGGCTCGTTAGTATCAGAGTAATCAGAGCTGTGGGTTATAACGAGCCGTGCACCTGTGTGACCATGGTCAGATTTCTGTCCACTGGAAGTAAACAATGAACCTTCCTATAGAAGGACAGCAAGCAGAGATCTAGAAAACAATGAGGAATTGATACAAAAAGTACATTGGCAAATTGTATGACTTTTCATTATTTAAACAATAACATTTATTTGCTGAAACGGGAACACTCCTTTAACGTTTAGTGCTGATCTGTTTCTTAACCTTCTGATAACAATGCCTGAAATGACCTCCATCCTGAGGCTATTTACTACAGCTTTACAAATATCGTGGTTAAACAGCTCTAATCTTTGGGGTACCAAAATGTGACAAAATTTTTTATGTCACATTAAGATGTTTGTATATTTAGCTGTTTTGGTATTTGGTATGAATCATGTATTTATGAAGTGTTTGTGCTAGTATTGTGTCTCGGCAAGTCTGACAGAAATATGGCGCTCCCCATTGAACTGTCCACCAGAATACTCGGGTGCAACCAGCCTGCGGTCTTCATGAATGAGTTGCCCACATAGTGCAGTTTGCCTCTCTAATAGTAAATCTGGCCCATTATATAAAATTTAAGACTTGAAAGATAAAGTAGTCGTATATTTGATGAGATTGTGGCTGCCTATCAATATCCATTTTCAATTAATTTAGTTTATTGTATAAGGAGAATGTAGTAGTAGTATATTCTTATTAGTAAATCCAGAAAGCCAGAAAATTATGTTTTGTATAGTAAACTATGGTTTCATCAACTGTTTTTGCTTTTTGAATTTTATTGGGACATGTAAGTAGTTATGGATGAGGGGCCTCAGTCCTGAGGATGTTAGCAATGATTTGGGGATGAGCAGAAGTTCTTGGATCTCCTTGGAGAATGAATGAAAATTCTGTGAGCCCAGACATTCCCTTCTCTGAAACCGTAAAATTGATCAGGGCTCTGAGGGGGCTTCTGGACTAAATTACATTTACAGTATGCCAAAGGTTAGGGCTTCATGGCTGCCAAAAAACTTTAGGATCACAGATGTTGTGCTGGATGCTCAATCGATAGTGAAGTGTGAAGTCAGTTCGGTATATTAAAACTGAATTAATGCTTTATACTTTATTCAGCTTCTTTCCTACTCACTGGATTGGCAAATATATTTTGTGTGAACTGGATGTGAGTTTATCTTTTCACAGGGAAAGTCTGTTTTTTATAAGAATGAAAGGGGAAACTGGCTTCTGGATCATACATAAGATGCATTAGACTATTGGAGTGATGCATTAGTAATCTTGGGGTTATTTACTAAGGGTCGGCGGCCACACTTTCGGCAGGTTTTCCGACGTTTTGGGGTTTTGCGTGGCTGTGACAGGTATTTAACAGGGGATTGTGTCGCACAGGATCCGATTGGCGCAGCTGTGCTGGCTTTCATGCGGCGGAATTTGGGGGGCGGGCTGTCGGATAATCCGACGGATTCGGACTGAGAGCGGGATTTAACTTTTAAATTGCATCGCAAGATCAAGCACTCACGTGCACCAGGAAGAAGATGATGAACTCTGTCGGACCTGAGCCGGGAAGCGACACATGTGAATGAATCGTCAAACAATGCACTTTCGGAGAACTCCTCCGGACAGGTAAATTAATGTGTCCCATTATGTTGTACGTTAAGACGTTTCCCTAAACTGTAATTGGTGGTATTGAGAGCTCAGCTTTTGATAAGCAAAATGATCCTGCATTAAGCACATTAAGCACACACTGTACACGTTTCCTGGAGTGTTCCCTTAAGCAAGGTACAGATGTCTCACTATTTCTAATCGTAATGAATTCTGAAACATACTAGCCAGCTGTTGGCTACTCAAAAATGCTGAAGTATCAGGGTTAAAGATGTGGACACTAAACCCAAGAGGACTAAGTATTTTGTGCTGTGTCAGGAATAAGATAGTCTTCTTTATTTCTGCAATCACAGCCTTCGAAGGGGTCTCTATTGGAGTCAACGAACTAACCAGAAACAAGGTGATAAAAAACTAATAAATAAATAAAAAACACACCCAAGACCTTGTGTTACATACTATATTCCATATTCACATGTACAAGATTACTATAAAATGGTTGGTATAGGAATCATCTTCCCACAATAAAGTTTAAGGTATCAAATAAATTACAATTCATGGTGAATGTCACTGAATGTTTGCCTTTATGGGGCTTTTGTGCCCTATTCACTACTTTAAAAAAAGTGCGTGGGATAAGGAAAGAACAGAGTGGGGACATGTTTGGCAGCCAGATTTACCAATATAGTCGAGATGTAGGCCAGTCCTCTGCTGTCATGGATTTTAGTTCTTGTGCGATTGAGGTGAGAACCTCTTAATAAAAAATTTTGGGTTTAATTGGAATCTGTTAGATTCACTGTCACGAACCCGAGTCGCCGGGTTCTAAACACGGGGTTCGCGTACGCCAGGGGACCACGCAAATTAGCCCTAAGCTCCGCCCACTCACACAAAATGGCGTCCTTACGCTAATTCCTACTCTCCTAGCACACGGCAAACCCACTCAGCTTAATTCTCATGTCAGGGAAACCAAACGCATTCGGATCCCAGACACTACACACGCACAGCCCAGGGGGCGCACAACCACACTATGTACCCCCCTACCACTTACGTGCCTATGGAACGCTACTGCACAGGGCCACGCTGCACCCCGAAAGTCACCCGTTCCATACAACGGCTGCCACCACTCGTAATTATGGCTTACGAGAAGCCCACACCAGGTCCGCACACATACACCCAGATACACACTCTTCTAGATGCAGTACAGAGTACCTGGACCCACACGGTCTATAGCTACTACTCGTCTACAGACACGCTCTGCCTTTAGCTACTGCTAGTACAGACATTCACACGGTAACACGGCTTAGCGGTAATTCCCCTCTCCAGAGGTATGGGAACGTATAGAGCACAAGGAAAAACTTATTAAAGGACTATTTAATATGCAAAATAGGCACAATGCTTAATGGTTACAAAAAGGTTAAAATAACAGACATACATAACAGCAAACAGTAAAATAAAAAGGGATAAAATAAAAGAAAAGACAGACCTCTTACTAATTGGATTGGCATAAAGATCCGCGGTGGGGAAAACCGATGAAAATTTTGGAAGCCCTGCCAGCTTGAAGGCATTCCCCATGGACAACAAGGATTCAATGCTGGCATGATACTTTTAACTACATAATCGATCCGCCCCCTCGGTCATGTGAGAGGGGTGTGGCTACACCTTAATCAAGATGGAAAATCAGGGACATTTTTCCAAAATATGTTATATCTTTTCCCAAGAGTCCCCTGATAAGAAGACATGCCCACCACATTTACCAGCATGAATTAACAAATCTAACAATACCAAACCCCATTATTAAATGTTGGCCCAATTGTCTAATAGGCGTTTTCTTGGCTTCCTTCCTCTCAAATCCTTTGGGCTTGACACCCCAGGACTATAAGGGGATACTGATCCAGAACCGTTGACCAGAAATTAAAATATTTGCTTTATGACTAAGTTTTCTTTGAAGTATAATTTTTCATGTTCTTAAGGAGTCATTTTAAGACACATGAAAAACCATGAGGCCCTTGGAGACACAAAGTCTACCATTTCACAGGAAACCAATTAACACCTCTAAGAGACAGAGGAAACCAGTTACCAATTCTTTTGATAAGGGGGGGGGGGGAAGAGAACAAAGGGGATCACAGAGGGGGGTGGGATCTGTTGCCCTATGGTATATGTCCTTAATTACGTTATCTTATGGGGCAAAGGTGACTCTCCTATCATAAGAAGGGAACTCATAACCCATAATTTATGACACCTCCCCTTTTTAGAGATGGCATGGGAGATCGATCCACAGATCATCTCACAAGCCCATCTCCATGGCTCCCCACTGGTGAGACAATACAAATATACAGCCGTTTCCACGACACCTATTCCCATTTTAAACAAATAGAGGTTCAAAGTTAGCTGGACTTTAGTCTCAGGAATACCCAAAAATCCAGCTAGTGGCATATCCTGTGAGACCTGCAGTAACGGTTCCCATGACTCTGCCAAGCTGCTGTCCACATGTGAAGCAGCCTCACACCTCTGGTCCTTTGTGGTCAATACACATGTTACAGAGACCGTCTCACTGGGCTCTCCTGTAAAAATCTCTGGGCTGTAAGATAGCCCCATCCCCTCCTCTGCAGGGGTTACTAAATGTTCAGAACTCAGACTGATGTCTGAATCATGGACACTTGGACTGTTAGTGACCTCAGATACAACAGGTGTCAGCAGGTCAGCTAAGAATCCTGGCTCACCCTGGCCACACACTACCTCATCCTTGTTAGGACATAACACATTATTATCATCACACATTGTTTGGTCAATGCAAGGTACAGTACAATCAATATGAGCACATATCACGTTGACATTATAGGACAGTTCAACTGTACTTGGGGAAACATTTGCAGAATCCTTGGGCGCTAATGGCCCCAGGTCAGGCATCACCTCAGGATCGTTTGAACCTATCACATTATCACTGTCCATTCCTGTATTGGTGGAAGAAACATTATAATTCAGAGTACATGGGGCAGGGTTTGATATCTCCTCTGCACTTGGGGAAATATCCGCAGAATCCTTGGATGCTAATGGCCCCAGGTCAGGCATCACCTCAGGCTCGTTTGAACCTATCACATTACCACTGTCCAGTTCTGTGTTGGTGTTAGAAACAGTATAATTCAGAGAACCCAAGACTTGGACGTGATAAAACATTTTTGCGGCACTTGGGGGAATATCTGCAACATCCTTGGATACTATTCGCCCCAGATCCGGTACCACATCAAGACTCTTTGGATATAGCACAATGTCCTCATCATCACACAGGCTAGGCTCCGTACCACCCAGTGTAGTACATATGACATTCACATTATTAGGCATTTCAACTGTGGTGGGAAAAACATCCACCACAGACTGGGAGACCAACTGCCCTGGATTAGTCCACTCTCCTATCATAAGAAGGGAACTCATAACCCATAATTTATGACACCTCCCCTTTTTAGAGATGGCATGGGAGATCGATCCACAGATCATCTCACAAGCCCATCTCCATGGCTCCCCACTGGTAAGACAATACAAATATACAGCCGTTTCCACGACACCTATTCCCATTTTAAACAAATAGAGGTTCAAAATTAGCTGGACTTTAGTCTCAGGAATACCCAAAAATCCAGCTAATGGAATATCCTGTGAGACCTGCAGTAACGGTTTCCGTGGCTCTGCCAAGCTGCTATCCACATGTGAAGCAGCCTCACACCTCTGGTCCTTTGTGGCCCATACACATGTTACAGAGACCGTCTCACTGGACTTTCCTGTAACAATCTCTGGGCTGTAAGATAGCCCCATCCCCTCTGCAGGGGTTACTAAATGTTCAGAACTCAGACTGATGTCTGAATCATGGACACTCGGACTGTTAGTGACCTCAGATACAACAGGTGTCAGCAGGTCGGCAAAGAGTCCTGGCTCACCCTCACTGCACACTACCTCATCCTTGTTAGGACATAACACATTATTGTCATCACACATTGTTTGGTCAATGCAAGGTACAGTACAATCAATATGAGCACATATCACGTTGACATTATAGGACAGTTCAACTGTACTTGGGGAAACATTTGCAGAATCCTTGGACGCAATTGGCCCCAGGTCAGGCATCACCTCAGGCTCATTTGAACCTATCACATTATCACTGTCCATTCCTGAATGGGTGGAAGAAACATTATAATTCAGAGTACATGGGGCAGGGTTTGATATCTCCTCTGCACTTGGGGAAATATCTGCAGAATCCTTGGATGCTAATGGCCCCAGGTCAGGCATCACCTCAGGCTCGTTTGAACCTATCACATTACCACTGTCCAGTTCTGTGTTGGTGTTAGAAACAGTATAATTCAGAGAACCCAAGACTTGGACGTGATAAAACATTTTTGCGGCACTTGGGGGAATATCTGCAACATCCTTGGATACTATTCGCCCCAGATCCGGTACCACATCAAGACTCTTTGGATATAGCACAATGTCCTCATCATCACACAGGCTAGGCTCCGTACCACCCAGTGTAGTACATATGACATTCACATTATTAGGCATTTCAACTGTGGTGGGAAAAACATCCACCACAGACTGGGAGACTAACTGCCCTGGATTAGTCCCCAGTAAAACATTAGTAGAAATCATCTCAGACTCCTGGACTTTCTTCGATCGACATCCAGATGCTATATCTCCATCAGGGTTGACTCTCCCAAACACAGAAGAAATAGGGAGCTTAGTTGTGGGGGTGTTCCTCGATCCCCCAAAACAAGTAGGGCCGTGGTGTCCCATTTGGTTGCATACACCACACCTACCAATATTAAACACAGACTGGGTGGGAGTAGAGGGGGCACAGGTGGTAGGCTTACCCTCCATCCAGTCATCCTTAGTAGGCCTCCTCAGGGCTGCTACTGGCTTGGAAACAAAGGAATCCGCTATCCTTGCGGTCTTGTTTTCATCCTTAGGCTCTCGGGCCATTAAAGCTTGCTGCCCGATGCATTGGGCTGAAGAATTGCGCACCCGGAGACGGGCTAACTGCACTTGGAACTCCCTCTCAGCTTGACGATCTGCAAACTCTTTCTCCCTCTGGGCTTGAAGCTCTGCAGACTCTCGTTCCATCTGGGCTTGACGCTTTGCAATCTCCTGCTCACTCTGGCCTTGAAGCCTTGCTTCCTCTTGCTCCCTTCGTATTTCAAGCTCAGCCGACTTTTGATCCATCTGCGCTTTCCACTCCTCAAACTTTTGCTCAGCTTGACATTCTTGTAAAATACACCGTAAATGCGTTTCTGGGTCACACTCTCCCAGCAGTTGGAGAAGCAGTGCCCAGCTGGCGTCTCTTCCATTCGCCTTCTTATAAGTAGCCGCCATCTTAGCAGTTACTTGCCAAATAAAAGATAGAAAAGAAAAACAAGAGGGGAGGGGACTGTTTTGCAAGTATGTCTTACTACAATAAGCACTGAGTTTTTCCTTGTAGACTGGGGTACTCCTCGCAAGGATTCCACCAGTCCTTAAGTGCAAGGGTTAATTACTTAAACCAAGCACTTAACGCTCTATTACAAAAAAAATGTATCCCACCGCTGCTAACCAATTTGTCACGAACCCGAGTCGCCGGGTTCTAAACACGGGGTTCGCGTACGCCAGGGGACCACGCAAATTAGCCCTAAGCTCCGCCCACTCACACAAAATGGCGTCCTTACGCTAATTCCTACTCTCCTAGCACACGGCAAACCCACTCAGCTTAATTCTCATGTCAGGGAAACCAAACGCATTCGGATCCCAGACACTACACACGCACAGCCCAGGGGGCGCACAACCACACTATGTACCCCCCTACCACTTACGTGCCTATGGAACGCTACTGCACAGGGCCACGCTGCACCCCGAAAGTCACCCGTTCCATACAACGGCTGCCACCACTCGTAATTATGGCTTACGAGAAGCCCACACCAGGTCCGCACACATACACCCAGATACACACTCTTCTAGATGCAGTACAGAGTACCTGGACCCACACGGTCTATAGCTACTACTCGTCTACAGACACGCTCTGCCTTTAGCTACTGCTAGTACAGACATTCACACGGTAACACGGCTTAGCGGTAATTCCCCTCTCCAGAGGTATGGGAACGTATAGAGCACAAGGAAAAACTTATTAAAGGACTATTTAATATGCAAAATAGGCACAATGCTTAATGGTTACAAAAAGGTTAAAATAACAGACATACATAACAGCAAACAGTAAAATAAAAAGGGATAAAATAAAAGAAAAGACAGACCTCTTACTAATTGGATTGGCATAAAGATCCGCGGTGGGGAAAACCGATGAAACTTTTGGAAGCCCTGCCAGCTTGAAGGCATTCCCCATGGACAACAAGGATTCAATGCTGGCATGTTACTTTTAACTACATAATCGATCCGCCCCCTCGGTCATGTGAGAGGGGTGTGGCTACACCTTAATCAAGATGGAAAATCAGGGACATTTTTTCCAAAATATGTTATATCTTTTCCCAAGAGTCCCCTGATAAGAAGACATGCCCACCACAGTCACCAGCATGAATTAACAAATCTAACAGTACCAAACACCATTATTAAATGTTGGCCCAATTGTCTAATAGGCGTTTTCTTGGCTTCCTTCCTCTCAAATCCTTTGGGCTTGACACCCCAGGACTATAAGGGGATACTGGTCCAGATCCGTTGACCAGAAATAAAAATATTTGCTTTATGACTAAGTTTTCTTTGATGTATAATTTTTCATGTTCTTAAGGAGTCATTTTAAGACACATGAAAAACCATGAGGCCCTTGGAGACACCCAGTCTACCATTTCACAGGAAACCAATTAGCACCTCTAAGGGACAGAGGAAACCAGTTACCAATTCTTTTGATAAGGGTGGGGGAGAGAACAAAGGGAATCACAGAGGGGGGTGGGATCTGTTGCCCTATGGTACATGTCCTTAATTACGTTATCTTATAGGGCAAAGGTGACTCTCCTATCATAAGAAGGGAACTCATAACCCATAATTTATGACACCTCCCCTTTTTAGAGATGGCATGGGAGATCGATCCACAGATCATCTCACAAGCCCATCTCCATGGCTCCCCACTGGTAAGACAATACAAATATACAGCCGTTTCCACGACACCTATTCCCATTTTAAACAAATAGAGGTTCAAAATTAGTTGGACTTTAGTCTCAGGAATACCCAAAAATCCAGCTAGTGGAATATCCTGTGAGACCTGCAGTAACGGTTTCCGTGGCTCTGCCAAGCTGCTATCCACATGTGAAGCAGCCTCACACCTCTGGTCCTTTGTGGCCCATACACATGTTACAGAGACCGTCTCACTGGACTTTCCTGTAACAATCTCTGGGCTGTAAGATAGCCCCATCCCCTCTGCAGGGGTTACTAAATGTTCAGAACTCAGACTGATGTCTGAATCATGGACACTCGGACTGTTAGTGACCTCAGATACAACAGGTGTCAGCAGGTCAGCTAAGAGTCCTGGCTCACCCTCACTGCACACTACCTCATCCTTGTTAGGACATAACACATTATTGTCATCACACATTGTTTGGTCAATGCAAGGTACAGTACAATCAATATGAGCACATATCACGTTGACATTATAGGACAGTTCAACTGTACTTGGGGAAACATTTGCAGAATCCTTGGACGCAATTGGCCCCAGGTCAGGCATCACCTCAGGCTCATTTGAACCTATCACATTATCACTGTCCATTCCTGAATGGGTGGAAGAAACATTATAATTCAGAGTACATGGGGCAGGGTTTGATATCTCCTCTGCACTTGGGGAAATATCTGCAGAATCCTTGGATGCTAATGGCCCCAGGTCAGGCATCACCTCAGGCTCGTTTGAACCTATCACATTACCACTGTCCAGTTCTGTGTTGGTGTTAGAAACAGTATAATTCAGAGAACCCAAGACTTGGACGTGATAAAACATTTTTGCGGCACTTGGGGGAATATCTGCAACATCCTTGGGTACTATTCGCCCCAGATCCGGTACCACATCAAGACTCTTTGGATATAGCACAATGTCCTCATCATCACACAGGCTAGGCTCCGTACCACCCAGTGTAGTACATATGACATTCACATTATTAGGCATTTCAACTGTGGTGGGAAAAACATCCACCACAGACTGGGAGACTAACTGCCCTGGATTAGTCCCCAGTAAAACATTAGTAGAAATCATCTCAGACTCCTGGACTTTCTTCGATCGACATCCAGATGCTATATCTCCATCAGGGTTGACTCTCCCAAACACAGAAGAAATAGGGAGCTTAGTTGTGGGGGTGTTCCTCGATCCCCCAAAACAAGTAGGGCTGTGGTGTCCCATTTGGTTGCATACACCACACCTACCAATATTAAACACAGACTGGGTGGGAGTAGAGGGGGCACAGGTGGTAGGCTTACCCTCCGTCCAGTCATCCTTAGTAGGCCTCCTCAGGGCTGCTACTGGCTTGGAAACAAAAGAATCCGCTATCCTTGCGGCCTTGTTGTCATCCTTAGGCTCTCGGGCCATTAAAACTTGCTGCCCATTGCTCTGGGCTGAAGAATTGCGCACCCGGAGACGGGCTAACTCCACTTGGAACTCCCTCTCAGCCTGACGCTCTGCAAACTCTTTCTCCCTCTGGGCTTGAAGCTCTGCAAACTCTCGTTCCATCTGGGCTTGACGCTTTGCAATCTCCTGCTCACTCTGGCCTTGAAGCCTTGCTTGCTCTTGCTCCCTTCGTATTTGAAGCTCAGCCGACTTTTGATCCATCTGGGCTTTCCACTCCTCAAACTTTTGCTCAGCTTGACATTCTTGTAAAATACACCGTAAATGTGTTTGTGGGTCACACTCTCCCAGCAGTTGGAGAAACAGTGCCCAGCTGGCGTCTCTTCCATTCGCCTTCTTATAAGTAGCCGCCATCTTAGCAGTTACTTGCCAAATAAAAGATAGAAAAGAAAAACAAGAGGGGAGGGGACTGTTTTGCAAGTATGTCTTACTACAATAAGCACTGAGTTTTTCCTTGTAGACTGGGGTACTCCTCGCAAGGATTCCACCAGTCCTTAAGTGCAAGGGTTAATTACTTAAACCAAGCACTTAACGCTCTATTACAAAAAAAATGTATCCCACCGCTGCTAACCAATTTGTCACGAACCCGAGTCGCCGGGTTCTAAACACGGGGTTCGCGTACGCCAGGGGACCACGCAAATTAGCCCTAAGCTCCGCCCACTCACACAAAATGGCGTCCTTACGCTAATTCCTACTCTCCTAGCACACGGCAAACCCACTCAGCTTAATTCTCATGTCAGGGAAACCAAACGCATTCGGATCCCAGACACTACACACGCACAGCCCAGGGGGCGCACAACCACACTATGTACCCCCCTACCACTTACGTGCCTATGGAACGCTACTACACAGGGCCACGCTGCACCCCGAAAGTCACCCGTTCCATACAACGGCTGCCACCACTCGTAATTATGGCTTACGAGAAGCCCACACCAGGACCGCACATATACACCCAGATACACACTCTTCTAGATGCAGTACAGTTCACCTGGACACACCCTGTCTTTAGCTACTACTAGCACAAAGATATTCACACGGTAACACGGCTTAGCGGTAATTCCCCTCTCCAGAGGTTTGGGAACGTATAGAGCACAAGGAAAAACTTATTAAAGGACTATTTAATATGCAAAATAGGCACAATGCTTAATGGTTACAAAAAGGGTAAAATAACAGACATACATAACAGCAAACAGTAAAATAAAAAGGGATAAAATAAAAGAAAAGACAGACCTCTTACTAATTGGATTGGCATAAAGATCCGCGGTGGGGAAAACCGATGAAAATTTTGGAAGCCCTGCCAGCTTGAAGGCATTCCCCATGGACAACAAGGATTCAATGCTGGCATGTTACTTTTAACTACATAATCGATCCGCCCCCTCGGTCATGTGAGAGGGGTGTGGCTACACCTTAATCAAGATGGAAAATCAGGGACATTTTTCCAAAATATGTTATATCTTTTCCCAAGAGTCCCCTGATAAGAAGACATGCCCACCACAGTTACCAGCATGAATTAACAAATCTAACAGTACCAAACACCATTATTAAATGTTGGCCCAATTGTCTAATAGGCGTTTTCTTGGCTTCCTTCCTCTCAAATCCTTTGGGCTTGACACCCCAGGACTATAAGGGGATACTGGTCCAGATCCGTTGACCAGAAATAAAAATATTTGCTTTATGACTAAGTTTTCTTTGATGTATAATTTTTCATGTTCTTAAGGAGTCATTTTAAGACACATGAAAAACCATGAGGCCCTTGGAGACACCCAGTCTACCATTTCACAGGAAACCAATTGACACCTCTATGCGACAGAGGAAACTAGTTACCAATTCTTTTGATAAGGGGGGGAAGAGAACAAAGGGGATCACAGAGGGGGGTGGGATCTGTTGCCATATGGTACATGTCCTTAATTACGTTATCTTATAGGGCAAAGGTGACTCTCCTATCATAAGAAGGGAACTCATAACCCATAATTTATGACATCCTCAGTATAACCTGCCTCCTCATCCCCTCAGTATAACCTGCCTCCTCATCCCCTCAGTATAACCTGCCTCCCCATCTCCTCAGTATAACCTGCCTCCCCATCTCCTCAGTATAACCTGCCTCCTCATCTCCTCCGTATAACCTGCCTCATCTCCTCAGTATAACCTGCCTCCTCATCTCCTCAGTATAACCTGCCTCCCCATCTCCTCAGTATAACCTGCCTCCCCATCTCCTCAGTATAACCTGCCTCCTCATCCCCTCAGTATAACCTGCCTCCCCATCCCCTCAGTATAACCTGCCTCCTCACCCGGAGACGGGCTAACTGCACTTGGAACTCCCTCTCAGCTTGATGATCTGCAAACTCTTTCTCCCTCTGGGCTTGAAGCTCTGCAGACTCTCGTTCCATCTGGGCTTGACGCTTTGCAATCTCCTGCTCACTCTGGCCTCGTAGCCTTGCTTCCTCTTGCTCCCTTCGTATTTCAAGCTCAGCCGACTTTTGATCCATCTGCGCTTTCCACTCCTCAAACTTTTGCTCAGCTTGACATTCTTGTAAAATACACCGTAAATGCGTTTCTGGGTCACACTCTCCCAGCAGTTGGAGAAGCAGTGCCCAGCTGGCGTCTCTTCCATTCGCCTTCTTATAAGTAGCCGCCATCTTAGCAGTTACTTGCCAAATAAAAGATAGAAAAGAAAAACAAGAGGGGAGGGGACTGTTTTGCAAGTATGTCTTACTACAATAAGCACTGAGTTTTTCCTTGTAGACTGGGGTACTCCTCGCAAGGATTCCACCAGTCCTTAAGTGCAAGGGTTAATTACTTAAACCAAGCACTTAACGCTCTATTACAAAAAAAAAATGTATCCCACCGCTGCTAACCAATTTGTCACGAACCCGAGTCGCCGGGTTCTAAACACGGGGTTCGCGTACGCCAGGGGACCACGCAAATTAGCCCTAAGCTCCGCCCACTCACACAAAATGGCGTCCTTACGCTAATTCCTACTCTCCTAGCACACGGCAAACCCACTCAGCTTAATTCTCATGTCAGGGAAACCAAACGCATTCGGATCCCAGACACTACACACGCACAGCCCAGGGGGCGCACAACCACACTATGTACCCCCCTACCACTTACGTGCCTATGGAACGCTACTGCACAGGGCCACGCTGCACCCCGAAAGTCACCCGTTCCATACAACGGCTGCCACCACTCGTAATTATGGCTTACGAGAAGCCCACACCAGGTCCGCACACATACACCCAGATACACACTCTTCTAGATGCAGTACAGAGTACCTGGACCCACACGGTCTATAGCTACTACTCGTCTACAGACACGCTCTGCCTTTAGCTACTGCTAGTACAGACATTCACACGGTAACACGGCTTAGCGGTAATTCCCCTCTCCAGAGGTATGGGAACGTATAGAGCACAAGGAAAAACTTATTAAAGGACTATTTAATATGCAAAATAGGCACAATGCTTAATGGTTACAAAAAGGTTAAAATAACAGACATACATAACAGCAAACAGTAAAATAAAAAGGGATAAAATAAAAGAAAAGACAGACCTCTTACTAATTGGATTGGCATAAAGATCCGCGGTGGGGAAAACCGATGAAACTTTTGGAAGCCCTGCCAGCTTGAAGGCATTCCCCATGGACAACAAGGATTCAATGCTGGCATGTTACTTTTAACTACATAATCGATCCGCCCCCTCGGTCATGTGAGAGGGGTGTGGCTACACCTTAATCAAGATGGAAAATCAGGGACATTTTTTCCAAAATATGTTATATCTTTTCCCAAGAGTCCCCTGATAAGAAGACATGCCCACCACAGTCACCAGCATGAATTAACAAATCTAACAGTACCAAACACCATTATTAAATGTTGGCCCAATTGTCTAATAGGCGTTTTCTTGGCTTCCTTCCTCTCAAATCCTTTGGGCTTGACACCCCAGGACTATAAGGGGATACTGGTCCAGATCCGTTGACCAGAAATAAAAATATTTGCTTTATGACTAAGTTTTCTTTGATGTATAATTTTTCATGTTCTTAAGGAGTCATTTTAAGACACATGAAAAACCATGAGGCCCTTGGAGACACCCAGTCTACCATTTCACAGGAAACCAATTAGCACCTCTAAGGGACAGAGGAAACCAGTTACCAATTCTTTTGATAAGGGTGGGGGAGAGAACAAAGGGAATCACAGAGGGGGGTGGGATCTGTTGCCCTATGGTACATGTCCTTAATTACGTTATCTTATAGGGCAAAGGTGACTCTCCTATCATAAGAAGGGAACTCATAACCCATAATTTATGACACTGATGCACAATTTCAAATATGCAAATGAATTAAAATATACAAAAAAAAAAAAAAGATAAAGAAAAAGAGGGGGGGGCTCAAGATCTGCTCATTGTGAGCCGCATCCATTGTGGGAGCCGGCTCAGCATTTATCTGTCAGAGAAGATGCTTTAGTGTTGATGCATACAACGTGTGACCATTAATGATGCTGATGTTATATCCTCAGATTAGCATGATTTAAGTCCAATGTGTAATGATGTCGTTGGTTTGATGCAGTGCCTCTGTTTACGAGCTGATTAAATTGGAAGACTTAGCTTGTTTCATGCTCTGTGCTTTACAGCTTCATTACTGCAATCACAGAAGCTGTGAATATGCCCCCATACATCATGTCACAATATATCACTCCTTAAGATTGAAGCAGTGGGAGCTGTTTATCAGGCGCACACAAAGGAGCTATTGGCAAAAAGTCACACAAAACGCCTTGGAATTTTTCTTCTACTTTTGGTGAAAGATATAAATTTTTTTTAGATTTTTTTTTGCTTTACCTGTGCATTAGAAAGGGGGAAATAAAAAGTATAACAAAAACTAACAAACATACTAGCGATTATTTTCCCTATAGAGGGAGGGTGGGCTGCGCTGCTCCTATAATGAAGGTGATAAAGCTTTGTCTTTAGAAGATGCCAAACAAGACATCTAGATATTAATTAAGGGGTAAAATGCAAAAGAAACAGTTAATAGGGATGATAAAATAGCATTTTGGTGCCGCATCCATATGGGATGTAAAAGATCTATTAGATTGCAATCTGTTTTGTTTCATAGCCGTGGAATTTCATTTTTTTTTCCATTGTTAAGGGAATGAATTATTATCTGTACAATAAATGATAAATCCCACAAGTAAATGCATGATGCTAGAGGGAACCAAGATGTCTGGATTGTGCATCCTGCTTCATGTCAATAATTAGTGCAGTAATATGACATTAGTTAACAATGTAAAGTCAAGTATCAGAATATCTAGAAGGTCGCTACAAATGTTACAGTCCAATAAGTCAAATTCTTTACAGTAATAACAAGGGTTTCTACCATCACAATACAGGCAGTCCTCGGGTTACATACAAGATAGGTTACATAGGTTTGTTCTTAAGTTGAATTTGTATGTAAGTCGGAACTGTATATTTTATAATTGTAGTTCCAAACAAAAAAATTAGTGTTTCAAACTTTTTTTGCTATAATTGGACCAAGGATAGATAAAGCTTCATTGCAGACACCTTATAGCTGATCATTGCAGCCTGGGACTATAGTAAAGCATCCACAGAGCTTCACCAGAGGGCACAGTGGGCAGAGGGGTTTGTCTGTATATAGGGGTCCTCTGTAAGTCGGGTGTCCTTAAGTAGGGGACCGCCTGTCTTATAGTTAGCAATAGATAGTAATACCTATTTTTACCTTCCACAGGGTACCAACCCTTAGTTACAATTGTGTCTTATGACAGTCCAGTATACTTGACACTACAACAATTTTTGACCTATGAAATCATCTTCATTGTCCTGTATATTGTAAAATACAGATAACACATTTATATTAGGAGTGAAATATGTGGTAGAATAATATACAAATGGATGTACATTGAAGTAGTGGTGTCTGTATACAGGTAGAATAACCGCACTTCAGACTGGGCGCCTCTTATATAATACATACAAAAAAAAAGTTACTTAATAAATAAAAAGTATCTCTGACATTAGAGACCGCAGCCCGGTCACTCGCCAGTCTCCTTCACACAAGCTGCGTTTTGTCCGCCTCCTTTCAGCAGTGTCAGGGTTAATTTATATCATTTCTCACTGTTGCAGAAAACACAACCAGCTTCCCTGCATCTTCTAATTGAGATTAAAGAAGCACTCGGCTAATTAGCTCGAAGAAATTACCTTATAATTTAAACAGTTAGGTAAATGTTTTTCTTGCAAGGGTGATCAGTAGAAATGTGTGTGCCAAGAGCCGGCGCTAAACCTGCCAGGGAGGAATAAAACGTCGACAGTAAGGGCATTTGTCTTTTATTTCTACTTTTTTACTAAATGAAATGCAGACAAATAGATCATATATATATAATATATACAGGGGCGTAACTTGAAGGGGTGCAGAGGTTGCGATCGCACCCGGGCCCAAGATGCTTAGGGGGCCCTTATGGTGTCACTTTCCCATATGAGAAGACTATTACTATAAACCATACATTATAGTCGGGGGCCCGGCACAGACTTTGCACTGGGGCCTATCAGCTTCTAGTTACACCACTGAATATATATATATTACAGTTCAGAGGTTGGCCTAAATGAAAACATTTTTAGTCTTTAAAAAATGTCTTGTAAAACACTTGGGGAATGGGGAAGGAGGGATGTGCTGCTGCAGAGCCTCTCCCTTCATATACAACTGAGACTGTGGGGAGGATTTACTAATTGTGGCGCAAGCACGACTGTCGGCACCGGAGATCAGTCTCCGGAAAGCACAGCCCGATGTATTAAAGTGGCGCACGGCTGTAAGTAATTAATGTGTAGACGGTAATAATCAGTCGTGCGCCATAAAAATGCCGACATCAATGAGATGTGCGCCGAAATCTTACACGGACTGCGCCTTCATTTTGCTCTCTGACCATTTTTTTCCTGGTCTCTTGTGCGGCAAAAATTGCGCCTAAAAATGCCGATAAAATACACATAAAAGTGACGGATAATGTGGAAAAGTTAGGCCACTTGCGCCAGAAAAAGACGGAGGAGTCGGGATAGTCGGAAACATCTGTTCTTTATAAATGATCCGCAACAATTCTGCGCAAAAAAAACATAAAATCCCGGCTGTTTTTGGCGCAGATACGATAATACACGTCCCCCCCATATTGTTAATATGATGTTGATCCGTGCGGTTTGTATGACTGCCATATTTAGGAAGGATTTTTTCCCTCAGCTGATTGAGGTTTGTAGAATTATCAGTTGAACTTTATGGACCGATATCTTTTTTTTTAATCTTTTAAACTACGATACCCTGAGGGCGCGTTCACACGTTGCGTTTTGACCTGCGTTTTCATTGCGTTTGAAACGCATATAAAACAGCTGAGGAGGGGTGATTTGCCTAATTACATCACTGTTAGCATTTCTGTTTACAAAACACATCGTAAACGCAATGTTAACACATGTGTTAACAACGTGTTAACGCATGCGTTTTGTTAACGCATGCGTTAACATTGCGTTTACCAATGTAAACGGTAATGTAATTAGGCAAATCACCTCTCTTCAGCTGTTGTATATGCGTTTCAAACGCAATGAAAACGCGACCAAAATGCAACGTGTGAACGCGCCCTCAGAGTCAGGTGGAGGCTGCAGCTTTAACACAGCCTGGATACAACAAACAGCTCCATGGTAGAGATTACAAGCGCTACACATGTGGAACATCTAATATTCACAACAACCTATTCAAACTATTGGCCGCCAGCAGAGCCACCCGCCAGCCCACTGAAATTGTATGTACCCTTGTATGTATCTTTAGTTTTATGTATGTATTGTATGTACAGTTGTGTATTTGTGTGTATCTACACTCACCGGCCACTTTATTAGGTCCACCATGCTAGAAACGGGTTGGACCCCCTTTTGCATACAGAACTGCCTCAATTCTTCGTGGCATAGATACAACAAGGTGCTGGAAGCTCCTCAGAGATTTTGGTCCATATTGACATGATGGCATCACACAGTTGCCGCAGATTTGTCGGCTGCACATCCATGATGCGAATCTCCCGTTCCACCACATCCCAAAGATGCTCTATTGGATTGAGATCTGGTGACTGTGGAGCCATTTGTGTCCAGTGACCTCATTGTCATGTTCAAGAAACCAGTCTGAGATGCTTCCAGCTTTATGACATGGCGCATTATCCTGCTGAAAGTAGCCATCAGATGTTACAGGGTACATTGTGCTCATAAAGGGATGGACATGGTCAGCAACAATACTCAGGTAGGCTGTGGCGTTGTACCAAGGGGCCCAAAGACACCATGACACCACCACCACCAGCCTGACCCGCTGATACAAGGCAGGATGGATCCATGACACCCCCACCACCAGCCTGACCCGCTGATACAAGGCAGGATGGATCCATGCTTTCATGTTGTTGGCGCCAAATTCTGACCCTACCAGCCGAATGTCGCAGCAGAAATCAAGACTCATCAGACCAGGCAACGTTT